>JANFCV010000158.1:187500-787500 GCA_024500475.1 Phthorimaea operculella
TCAAGGCACTCGTAAAACTGAACAACTTTCCCTATGGAACATGGGTCGAAATATGAAAAAAATATTTGGACCTCCCATACAGAATGAACTCCATTTGTATGGGAGTTTTTATGGGTTGTTTTGTAACATTTTGTATACTAAACTAATGTATATGTATTGATGTTTACCAGGGACAAGTAGCCCAGGATGAGGCAGCCAGTTCTCAGATCGATGCAGCAACAACATTTGTCAAACACGCAGCACGTCATTGTGGTTCTGTCAACATGGTATAATCAAATAATACAAAATACAGATTGTTAATTTAGAGTGCGTTTCATCTTATAGTTCCTATGGCGTAAATTATAATATACTAGCGGCCCGCCCAGTGGTTTCACCCGCTGCTACTTGCCTGTTTTCCTGTAGAAATTGGATCTTTGCCCGTAGTAAAAAGTCTATTACTCCGTACCAGCAGACGTGACTCATCATGACCAAAAGCGGCCCGTCATGCTGAATAACTTTTACTTTGAAGCCATAACCGTATCTCTTATAGTTTAGTTGAGATGCTGGTGGTCTTCATCAAGCACTCCAGATCCTTGATGACCACGTGCCAGCAGGAGCGGCCCGTCATTGTGAACAACTTTTTCTATGAAGGCATGACCGTATCTCTTATAGTTAAGATGGGATGCTGGTGGTCTTCATCAGATACTCCAGATCCTCGATGACCATGTGTCAGCAGAAGCAGCCCGTCATGGTGAACAACTTTTTCTATGAAGCCATGACCGTATCTCTTGTAGTTTAGATGGGATGTTGGTGGTCTTCATCAGGTACTCCAGATCCTCAAGGGCTGACAAAAAGTAGTCCATGACCGTCTTTAATATGCTAGTAATATCAGTGCCAAATATCACGAAGATCGGTAAAGCGGTTTGCCTAATTTGGATAATATCCGCTATATTTCCCACTTTTCCTGCTGCTAACCGTTTTCCCGTGGGAATGAGGAATTTTCCCGTAATAAAAAGTAGCCTATGTTACTCAGGAATGTTGTAGCTTTCTAATGGTGAAAGAATTTTGGAAATCGGTCCAGTAGTTTCGGAGTTTATCGATTACATACATACAAAAAAACAAACAAAGGTTTCCTCTTTATTATATTAGTGTAGATGTAGATGTAGATGTAGAAGTGTAGATGTAGATTATTGCCGCCCTACAATTTATTTACATACAAATTTCCAATGCTACCAACATGACGCCATAGGAACTATAAGATGAAACGCACTCTTCATGCGTTCTATAGCTTCAGTGAGCAGGTGGTGCACTACACAGTGCAGCAAAAAAAAAATAGAAATTAAATAGAATGGAACTAAAAATATTTCATACTAAATTGTTGCCATTCATAGTCAATGTTGCCATTTAATTTTGAAATTTCATACAAAGTGGCGCCCTCATTTTTTGTCTACTCTTTTTTGCTGGACTGTAGGTATCGACACAGGTATCGATAAAGAAACCCAGGAAAATTTTGTTTTATTGCTAGATCAATTTCATAAAATCAATAACAATCTCAACTGAGTTTAAAATTGTTTTAAATAAGTATTTTTTATTTTGTTTTTATGTTGTGTTACAGACCAAAAAAATAAGTTACTCAAATGGATAACTACAAAATGTGTAAGGGACGGTGTACCCAGAGGTGTACCGAAAACTTTGCAGGCATTTTTCGTTTGCCACCATTGGCCCCATAGTAAAAGTTGTTCAGTTTCATGGTCTGAGCAAACCTGCGAAGTTTTCGTTACACCGCCCCTTACACCCCGTATAAGTTGTAGGCATGCATAAATTAAAATCATTGTTAGAAATACTAATGTTCAAAGATTGTTCAAGATTTTTCAATAAAAGTTACAATTTTCTTAAAAATATTTTGCATAATATTTTGACGTCATAAAAATACTGGCAAGTGCGAGTTGGACTCGCCCACCGAGGGTTCCGTACTAAGATTTGTAGGTTATTCTGGTTGGTAAACCTATATTTTATATGATACTCCACTTGGGCAACTAGCCAAATTTCTTAAATTTTGTTTAAAAACCATTTTATGAAAATGAAAATTTTTAGAGTTTTTCCTTAGTTCGTACTTTAAAACGAAGCTACTTGGCAAATTTCATTGTTCTAGGTCTACGGGAAGTACCCTCTGAATTTTGATTCCCTTGAGAGGGTAAAAAACACGCGTTTTTACTGCATTAACGGCTTTTCACAACTACTAGCGTTCAAAGACTTGAGTATACGGTTTTAACTTCAACTCGATATCTTTACGTGTTTCTGAGATAAAGGGTCTTGACAGAATGACAGACAGACTGACGGACGGACGGACAACAAAGTGATCCTATAAGGGTTCCGTTTTTTACCTTTTGAGGTAAGGAACCCTAAAAACATAGTCTTTAAAATAAGCTCTGTCGTCATTCAAGTACCTACCCTATTGTGCGCCGTGCGCGTGCATGACTCTTTGGTCTGTGGTACAATTTCAAAGGTTTGCATAGGGTTTGCACCTCAGTTTGCACTACAAAATAAAGGGTGTCTATTAAAGTTGTCAAACTAAAATTACATTCCTGTCAAAAACTTTTGAAATCCAAATCTATATTTGAACAGTCTCACTGAAAACCACTAAAACTCGTTTTATCTCAGTCATTTTAGCTCAATATAAAACCGCAAAAAAACTGACTTGATGTGTGTTCCTATGAAAACAACACGTGCATGCATGCAGTTTCGGGAATATAACCTACCTAGTTGGACCTAGGTGGCGGTCTTAATCCACTGAATAAAATGGCCGACTGAAGTCGCGATCAAGTCGCGAGTTCGCGATAGTCAGCGTGGGCTGGGCGGCGCCTGTCTACTGCGGAACAAACTAGCATTTTGGCTAACGGCCTTGAATTTTTATTTGCGTGCGAATGTCAGCGTCTGCGCATTGCTATAGTCTATAGTAGAGCGCTAGCTAGGGAATGCAATCTCGAGCCGAGATTGACGATTCGAGATCTCGGTCGAGATCTTAGGGTTCGAGATTGACCAACTCGAGATCTCGTTGATTTATTGGTCGAGATCTCGGAATTTCGAGATCGAGATCGAGATTTTGCTTATCTTATATAAAAATCATCAAAATTAAACTTTCTTTCCATGCCATGGTACTGTTGTAATATTAATCATCTCGGGGATCCATCTCAGCTTCTAGGCCCAAAATTGCGGTGTGTTACCCGGCCCGATAACCCGGGTACGCGATTCCGGCTCCCCGAGCTTTGACTGACTGCCTCACTACCCCAGTCAGTAGTATATCCCTACTCTTATACTTTTTATCAGGGCCCGAATTCTGCTTAATAAAAATCTTTTCAGTTGGATGCCGATAGCATGACAGTAGGATGGTTTCGTATTTTGCTAACAGTTTTAGTATGGAAAATCACATTGGCAATAGATTGAGAGTTGAGTGTCGCTTGCAATGGCAAAAAAAAAACAGATTAGAGGCCCTGTTATATTCTGTCCATTCCATTCGTTTTTCTTATAAATGTTTAACAATAAATGTCTTTTCCTGCTGAATACCTAAATAATGCGCTCGGGGTAGATCGGTAGACACCGGAAACTATGCTACGCACATCAATAAATACGTCAATGCCTTCAAGCTCAATCTCGAAATCTCGACGGATACTGTCGAGATCTCGAAGGATTTTTCTGAAACGAGATTTCCTTTTTCGAGATCTCGATCTCGAAAAATAGCTCGAGATCTCGGTGATTTCGAGATCTCGCGAGATCGAGATTGCATTCCCTAGCGCTAGCCAATACTTACTTTGTGGTAGAGCCATGGCTAGGGCTACCATCAGGCCTCGTTTAATAAAACTGACAATCTGTCAAAATTGTCAAAAACCTACAAATTTGTCGAATTGTCATGGTAAATTCGTTTAATAAAGGTGACAATTATGTCCAAAATCGACAGGTAAAATGGTGATAACTTGTCACCATTGTAAAAGCGTTTAATAAAACTCTACAATTGTCAAAAACCATGGTCGAAACCATTGACAATTGTCAGTGATAAAATTGTTGCATTGTCGCGACATTTATGTCAGGTTCTGACATAATTGTCAGACTTGATTTTACGAAACAGAGAATGGGATAAGTCTTCGATCAACGCATCTTTCGTCCCGTTCCGGCCCCGGAAATAAGTACAATAAAATTATTGATACAACTACTATAATATTCTATGATAGGTACGTCTGGGAATGGTTTCCCTACATTTTCTCTCTGATTCGCGGAACGGCAAATGCAAAATTTATTCTACTGACATGTTCTTTTGCGGCCCCTCAGTTGTATTTGTACTAAGCATTCCTTATCATGACTACTCTCATTGCTTAACGTAAGCACCATTTTTGAGAAATATTGAGCTTTTCTGTACCTTCATTTGATTGCGTGACATAGGGTAAGGGCACCTGTCAATAAAATCCGACAATTCTACAAGTTTGTCAATATGTCGCGACAATTTGCTGTTTAATAAAGCAAAATTGACAAGTTTTTCACGACAAATTGTCACCTGTCACCTGACGCGGAAAAAGTTTTATTAAACAGAAAATTGACAAATTGTCACGACAATCCGACATATTTGTAAATTTTCCACCATGACAATTTTGTCACCTGTAAGTTTTATTAAACAGAAACTTGTCAAATTGTCGGAATTGTCAACCATGACATAATTGTCACATTGTCAGTTTTATTAAATAGGCCACTCACCTAAATTGTCGATCTTGGACAAAAATTTAAAAAACCAAGTTGAATGAAATTTAGATTTGTGTCCAGACGGATATTCGATAATTCAACAATATTACTACAAAATGTTAATATAAATGGTTTGGTTTCTTATTCATTTTTTTTAATGTTTAATTGTAAATTGCAATTAGCGTAACAAACTTAGAGTGCAGTACCTATTGCAATTAGAGATTTGGCATCCCCCGGCAAGTGGCGTTATTGTTAATCTGGTACCTTCCATGTCGGTTGTTCTCAGACAAGCAATCGCAAGCATTTTGGGTCACAAATAAGCTAAATTCCTGCCTACGATTCAGATTTCTACATTAAAGCTTATGTGTTGTAAGCATACAATACGCAGTAAAACGTATTGCAAGGAAGTTTTTAAATATTATAGTTTTATTAGGACATAGCAATGCAAACATATATTTTTTTTAAATATACACTGTAATCTAAGAAGGTGCAATTTGTTACACATATGATACACTTAGGCTCTGTCCGCACAGCAATTTCCTCGCGCGAAATATTTTGTATGTAAAAACAAGCGATACATTTTCTGTCAGTGCGGAAACTTGCATAAAATTCAGTGTGTTACAAAAATGCGAGACAAAATCGCGCGAAATAAAATCGCTGTGCGGATAGAGCCTTAGCTCGTTAGAAATAATCCAGATATTTTTTCGCTTCTTTGTATCATTTCCTAAGCTAGGTCAAATCCGAGGAAAACCAGAGGGAAGGCAGCCCTACTTTACACGTGTAGGTAACACGTCACAGATTTTATAACACTACCTCAAAATCTCTAGGCTTCCCACTAAGATCATCAGTTGTATAAACAATGTAGGTATTTTTATTCTGATTTTTAGTATTTTTGTGATAGCGGCAAGTGGTGGCAACAGTAGCATGTTCTATGATTTTTCTGATGAGAAGAGAAGTGTATAGGTAGGTATAGTCGAATTTCTAATTGTAGTATGCACCAAAATGACGTTTGGTGAGTGGCCGCTTTTTTGGAAAAATAAATAAAGTGAATTCAATATTTTACCTACAAATATGCTCATATACCTACTTAACGGGTCATATCGCGATAGTTTATAGGTAAATAAGTCTGCCCGCGACCATGACTGATGAAACTCAGTCGAAACGTCGGGTTCCCAGGTAAATCGCTTATTTACCTATAAACTATCGCGATAAGACCCGATAAGTAACTAGTATGTGTGAAAGTAATCGCGAGTGCTTGAAAAGTTATACATGTTCATAATATATTAAACCGAGATATAATTAAATCACTACCTAAGTATATTCGGTTACATATTAAGTATAATAATTTTAAGGGCGTGTTCTACTCACAAAACTGAATAAAATTTATTAGAAACTTTTCTTCAAAATATGAAAATAAAAAAATTGGATCTCCCATACTAAGTGACACACTTTTTCAACATTTTTGTATTGGGAGTCAAAAAAATTGTAGGGAATCAATAAATAAATTTGAGTGACCTGATTACGGGCCGGAACGGGACGGAAGATGTGTTGCTCGAAGCCTGAGTATGAGCACAGAATATATAATAGTACTAGGGTACCTATGAGGGTATGGTATGAGGTTTGAATGAATCAGCCCACCTGAACTTAAAATTCGAACTGAAGTACGTCACTAGTGATATGGAGTTGGTATCATTATTTTATCTACACTCGTTTAGTAATGTTGGTTTTATAGAATCGAATGCTGGTTCGTAATGAACTGCTTTATAAATATGCAGCCTTTAAAAAAAAACTTCCTTATTACCACAAGCTACATAAAGTAACTTGATTTCAAGTATTTGGAAAAATACTAAACGAATAAACTGCATTTTTAGTTCCTGTGCCAAAAGTAAGCCAATAAAAAAAACAAATGTCACCGGGCGGGATGAGACTTGAAATTATAAGGACTTATTTATTATTAAATCTTTGTTTCAAATCATTTTTCGAATCAAAATTTACTGAAAAATGTTTTTAAATTTTAAAGTTGTTCAGTTTTTATGAGCCTCCATTTTAACATTTGGTTGAAAAGTTACTTCAAAAGTCGTTCAGTTGGTGGTTCAGTTGATAGGCTTGCAATCGCCAATAATCGCCATAGTACAGTGCAGAGGTTTGAATTATTTTTAACCGACGAAAAAACAAAAGAGGAGGAGGTTCTCAATTCGTCCCGAACTTTTATTTTTATTTTTTATGTATGTTCACCGATCATTTAGAGACGCCTGGACCAATTCGAAAAATTCTTTTTTTGTTTGAAAGCGTGCACTGCCCAGGTGGTCCCATTGTCATCAGGTCATTATCTGATGGCAGAATCCTTAAAAATTCAGTAAATTCTTATATTTTGCAGCACATTTTGAAGCATAATGTACTTATGTTTACCTACATGCCTACCCGTTGACATCAACTGCATGTCTGCATGACAAACATCTGGCAAAGAAGCTTGTCAAAAAGAGGTTCTTTTTAAAGGTCGTATATGAATATTCAGTGATTCTTTATTCTCTTTGAACTCTTATACGACTGGGCAGATTTTGATAAGAGCTGTGTCAAAGGAATACTTTCATCACCCTGAGACACCATTGCTAGTTTTGTTGTAAAATAATTACGTATTAACTTGCAAATGATTGAATTTTATCAAAGGAGAGAGAATCGGTCGCGAACGAACCTATTTAACCAAACTTTTTAGGACCATTGACGATAGTGTCATTGACGTCTTACATCACAGTTTGACTTAGCTCAAACTTATCACACAAGCGGTTTTCGAACGGGTGTGGAACGGAACGGACGGCCGGCGGATGCGCAGCGAATTCGTCACGTACGCGAAGCGATTTGCAACGTTTTGATAGAAGTACCGCCGGTATCCGCCGCACGTCCGAGACGAATTCGCTGCGTATCCGCCGCGCATCTGTCGCACGTTGCGCGTCTGGACGTTCGCCCCGCATCCGCTAGCAAACCCGTTGTGTGATAAGGCTCTTTTATCTCAAATCAAACCAATCATAATCGTGTTTGTTTACATTTATTCAAATCTTCGACAGCAGAAAACTTTTGCAAATTGCAATGTATATATTTTGATAAATTGGGTAGAACAAATCCTACTTTCCTATATAGGTAAATGTTTACAATAACATTGTTATAACCAACCAATGATTTTATGATTACGCAACAAAATAGATCCCATGCTCTGTGCTATGCAAGCGGACATCTGACTGAGAAGGCTGCCTGGCTTACCCTAAAAAGAACTGCTATGGTGTTGCTACAACTACATTGACTTGGGAAAACAACATTGACACGATAAGAAGAAGAAGAACTACATGGCCGAGTAATGATATGATATGTGGCCGACTAATACTTTGATAATTGTTCGATGTTAATCAGAACATTAATTTAACATGAACTGAACTGAATGAAGTATTTTAAGTATTGCAGCAGCGCAGTTGCATTTAGTAAACCTCATAATAGGTATATCCCAAGTACCTATTCGATAAGGTCTGCGTATGACACACATTGAATATGAAGAGCAAGCTGATAGTTGTTGTGAAGTACCTATTTAACTATCTATATTTGTTATCAAGAAATATATGCAAGAAAAACTAAGGTAAAGACTGAGGGTAAATAATTATCATCATGTCATACTTAAAAATTACGTCCACACTAACTAACTATGAAAGGTTGAGGTTGATAGACATAGTAAACATACAACTACTTAGTACAAATCATTACATTTAGGGGGTTGAGATGGAGCTTTTGCCTCACATAGAAAAGAAACAGTCGAATATTGGTCACAAAAAAGTATAAAATAAAAGCTTTTTAACAAAAAATATCAACCAACGAAAACTGAAAAGCATAAAATAATTAACTTTTGTAAGTCAACCTTAATAAAATCATTAGTTTACAAACGATAGGTAGAAGGTACTATAGGAATATTTTCGGAAATATTTTGAGATTTTATTCAATTTTATTAACCAAGTTCATAAATTAATCTAAATGTGCCTGTCTAAATGATTTTGAGTCGGCGCCAATCATAATTAAAATAAATAAATAATCATCCATGGAACAAACATCTACTACTGTCCTGGATGGAACGAGATCTCCAGTTAGCTTAACAAGCGTGGTGACTATGAATATACTCTCCGTTAGGGAGATGATAGTGGACAATAAAGAGGCGCCTCGCGCGCTTTTTCCCTAATTTGTGTGTAAAGTATGGTAATAAATACGCTTGATTGGCGCCGACTCAAAATCATTTAGACAGGCACATTTAGATTAATTTATGAACTTGGTTAATAAAATTGAATAAAATCTCAAAATATTTCCGAAAATATTCCTATAGTACCTTCTACCTATCGTTTGTAAACTAATGATTTTATTAAGGTTGACTTACTTGAAGTTAATTATTTTATGCTTTTCAGTTTTCGTTGGTTGATATTTTTTGTTAAAAAGCTTTTTTCATAGTTTTGTTTTGTAGAGTGTAGATAAAATAGTGTATGTATGCTCGTGTCAAACTATTATCGTCCTAAAGCCTAATTATATGCAGTTGCATTCGACCAGAAATACTGTAGGTATTTTGAAAAAGTTCAACTTACTAACAGCCTGGTGAAAGACGAACAGACAGACAGCGAAGTCTTGGTAATAGAGTTCCTGTTATAACGGAACCCTAAAAATAAGAAAGACATCGTACAACGCCAAAAAGTGGCAAAAAGCTAGGCCTCACCCAATTTCAAAATATCAGGTGTATTTTTTCTAGTGATCAATAGCCTACTAAAACTCAGGACGGTCTGATGATAAGGAACTACTTTCCTCAAGGAACATAGACCGAAAATAATATTTTTAGATCTCCAATACAAAACGAGTCAGCATTCGCATCTGCGTAGTAACATGCCATTCATGAAATTGAGGAATTTAGCCATTAATTTAGCGCTCCGCCAACAGTTGTAGGTACATGGTCCGTACCGTAGTCCCATAAAAGTAATAAAATAAAACCCACGCCACGCCATGACACCACCATCATCAACGGTTTTTAACTCTAGGTAGGGTTGCCTACACTTTTTACTAATTTTTATGTAGCCTGCTGTGTGTCCCACTGCTGGGCACAGGCCTCTGATCTTTTGCGCCACTCTCCTCGGTCTGCGGTTCCCGACTGCCAGTTACTACTAAACTAAGTCTCGCTAGCCAATATTTACTTTGTGACTAAGTCGTCTCGCCATCTTCTTCGAGGCTGGCCTTGACGTCGGCACAAAATTGCGCTAGCCAATACTTACTTTGTGACGGTGGCGACCATCCTATGGTACCCAGTGCGTAACTATTTTAGCACAAGTTCCCGCCAGTTCTACCGTAGAACTAATCAGTAGGACAGGTGGGAATGTTATATAATTTTACCTATTCGTGATTAAGTTTATAATAAAGAAATTATTTTATCTATTTTATCTTATCTAATTATCTAGTTTTGCAGACTTTTTCCCAACATCCATTATGGCCGTTTTGGTTCCAGACGAATCTGGGTTTTTGGTGTAGCAAAGTCATTAAAGATATTATATAAAAAAAAAAACCTTTGAATTTGAATCAAACATATTTTCCTAGTTATTTTACCAGATACACGAAAATATTTTATGTACTTATTCAACATCCTACCTACAACTGAGTACAAGATATACTGGGGGGTATAGGGTAACCACTGGACCAGCCTATCGTATAAGATATCTATTTTATTTAACATTTTCTTTACTAGATTTACCCAGTATATTCTTTTAATTAAATAGCAATACTCAATTGGACCCATTTATATAGGTACATTTCGTTGCTGGCGAATCTAAGTATTTTTCTGGCCAAGACCTTTTTAGTATTATAGTAAGGTTGGCAACCCTACCTCTAGGTGACTGCTTAAATTTTTAAAATACCGCGTATCAAAATATGTCCAAAATGATAGTGGTACGGGGTGTAAGAGACGGTGTAACGAAAACTTTGCATGCAGGCGTGCTCAGACCATGAAATTGAACCACTTTCCCCACATATAAGGTGGTACCAAAAGTATTTTTTTTTTACTTGCCATACAAAACAGTCAGCTGATCGTAAATTTTGTTTACCACCATATGTTCCATGGGAAATGTAGTTTTCGTTACATCGTCTCTTACACCCCGTATAAGGTCCTATTAAATTCACTGCAAATATTTTAGGGGCAGATCAAATAATATATATAAGCATGTACTAGGCATATTTTTAAAGAAATCTACACGCTAGTTTTCGAGAAAATTGTATTTAACTAAAAAAAAAAAAAAACGAAAATAGTGCACCCTGTTTGTCCTAGAAACACACACTTCGATGAATTTAATAGCGTGTAGATTTTTTTTTAAATGCCTTAGATGTTTTTCTTATACATATTTACGCATGCCCTTAAAATATTTGCAGTGAATTTAATAGGACCTTTTAAAGTGAGCTAGTCATGTATTTTTACCCGACTTCCTCAGAAGGATTTTCAAGGGCGTGTGGGTATGTACTTATCTATGTGGACAAGAAATTATTTTTTACGGGCTGCAGCCCAAACTGTTGGGCGGATCTGGAAAAGTGGACAAGAAATTATTTTTTACGGGCTGCAGCCCAAACTGTTAGGCGGATCTGGAAAAGGTATCCAGCAGCGCGACGCGAGTGACACTGGCTACAAGTAGTATTAAAATTTCATAAATTCAAAATGGCGGATTGTAAACGCGAAATATAACTCTGAAATTACTGCTGCTGGGTTTTTATTTTTAACACACCTGCTTGTTTATTTAGGTAGGTATAGAAATTATTAATCGAATCCAGATACCCAAGTAACGGTTCCGTATTATGTAAGTATGTGTAATTCTGTAATGATGATGACTTGGTTATCTTGTTTTATTTTGTAAGCTTGTACATATCTGCATTTATTTTATCACAGGTCAAGATGCCCGTTGCTGTTCTCAACTAATTTTCGCACAATTTCGTGCATTCTCTGAGATCTGATATTTATTTGCTAAAGTTTTAAACGTGTGAAAAAAATATGGATACACAAAACGTCCCGTTCGAAATGCCTAGGTCCTAGGAGTCCTGGAAAAAAACCCTTAAAAACCTCCAAGTGTGTGCTATGCTACAACATAAGGGTGAAAGTATTGGCACTTGGCAGGCGCTCAATGTGATTCAGTAGGTACCTACTTATCGATAAAGATACCAGTAAAATAGTTTATCTAGGTAATACTCGTTTCGCATTATTCGTAAGTATTACAAATCCAAAGGTCGTTAAATAATGAACTGCCTTTAAAAATTTACTTTCTGTAAAAAATAAACTGTAAAATATTGTTTAATTTATTTTTTTCAAAAATGTATCTGACTTAGAGCACTTTTTTATTTCCTTTGATAGCAATCTATACCTATAAAATCAAATATACTGACTGACTGACCTGATTCATCAACGCAGAGCCTAAACTACTCAGCTAGAAACATGAAATTTGGACAGTAGGTTTATTTTACCACGTAACCATCTACTAAGAAGGTATTTTTAGAATTTCAACCCCTAAAGGGGTAAAAAGGGGGTAAAACGTTAGTCTGAAACTTCGTGGTCTTTGACGCGATTTGTTTGAATTTTGTGATAATATAGAAAAGCTAAAATAATTGAACACGTTTTCAGAATTTTATAAATTTTAGTCCGTAAAGGGGTAAAAAAGGGTTTAAAGTTTGTATGGAAGTATGTGATTTTTAACTACAATTAGTTTAAAACTTTGTGATTAGTTAATAAAATAATTTTCAAATTTTATACTCCTAAAAATGTTAAATAACAGTTTAAGGATTTGTATGAAAGTTCGTGATACAAACTGTTTCAAAATTTGTAATTAGTTTAGAACAAAAATCACGAAAGTTTGTGGTCTTTAAGGGTAAAAATAAAATTATTTTTATACATTTAATTAGTTTAGTTTTACCGTTTTCTCTAGAATTCCTTATCATTTATGTCTGTCTGTCTGTATGCCGCGCCCTCATAACTTCGTCAGTTTTGGAGCTATAGACATCAAATTGGGTGTAAAGATAGATCGTGTTGACCCAAATTTAGAAATGTTGAGAAAAAAATATTTTAATTGTTTTTTAGACCCCCATCCCATACATGTGAAAGGGGGGCAAAATATATTTTTTTTTTCGTGTAATATTGAGTAGGGTATCGTTGAATAGGTCTTTTGAAACTAAGGGGAGTAAACAAAGTCTCTAAAGTGTTTCTGTCTTGAGATATTTGCTTTTAAAAGGGACGTTTTTGAGCCATAATTAATTCCAGCTGTAACTTCTAAAGTAGAATAGCACCACCCCCTCTCTTCCCGTGGGGGTCGTAAGAGGCGACCGAGGGATAACCCGACCCAAAAGCCAGGGCCAACCGAATGGTGGCGATTAATCCACCACAATAGCATTCCCAAGGAGGGTTGACGTCTGGTAGGCGGCCGGTCGTAAAATTCAGCCAAATCCTTTTGCAACACGATTTTGTGTTCAACGAAACGTGTTGCGCCGACCCCAAGTAATTGGGATAAGGGCAGGATGATGATGATGATGAACTTCTAAAGTATGCGTGCAAAAAATTAAAAAAGAAAATGGAATATAGTTCTTGATACGAAATTAACAAAGAAACTATAACGAATACTGTACCACTTAAGATTAAGGAAATATTAAAGTTTTTCAGTTTGCGGTTGGTAACCATACAGCTGCAAACAAACCAGCAACAAAATTAATTTTGTAACGCTGTAAGACCTGATATTTAAACGTTGACTACGAAACCCTATTTGTGAGCGTGTCTGACACACTCTTGACCGGTTTTATTTTTTATTTTTATTAAATAGTTACCTACTTGAGCGAGCATGAACACACTCACTTTTCGCATATACGAGCTTAGGTTTTAGATAAGTGTTTAATTACCTAAAACATGTATTTTTCTTTGTGAAAAAAAAAACTTACAAAGTTTTCCAGTTGGTGGGTCCTTGCTATCGCCATGCCATGCCAGTTTGTCTGTCTATCTGTTCTGTATGCTGCGCCCTCATAACTTCATCAGTTTTAGAGTTATCGACATCAAATTGGTGTGAAGATAGATCGTGTTGATGATAAAAGAGTGTGTTGTGTGTGGACCCCCTCCCATACAAGTGAAAGGGGGTAATTTTTTTTTCTCGTGTAATGCCTATTGAGTGGGATATCGTTGAATAGGTCTTTTAGAACTAAGAGGAAATTTCTTTGAAAGAAGGTCACTAAAATGTTTCTGTCTCGAGATAACGGGGCAATTTTTGTAACGCTGAAAAACCTGATATTTGAACGTTGACTATGCAACCCTATTTTTGGGCCGGTCTGACACGCTCCTGGCCAGTTTTCTTTTTACTTAGCCAAAATTAAGAAGACTTAATATTTTTATAAAAAGCATTTTGTTTTCAACTTTTTTGTCGTGTTGTGGGCGTCAATACAAGAACTCTGTACCTAATTACCCCAAAAAAATTAAGTCAGGATACTCCTATTCTAGACTAGGCAATAGGCAAGATAGGAAAAGAAAAAATTAGGCAGTTCTCAAAATTAAGGTTTAGGTTTAGGTACCTTCTACTAAAAAAAAAGTTTTTTTTTTTTACTATACTTTTACCTGTTTATTGTTACTGATGACGCTCGTATTTAAATCAACACCCTGTTACTAAAATCTTATTAAAACCGACGGATTGAAGATTCCGATTAAGATCAATTTTAAAATGTAAGGTTAGTCGTTTTGAAATGAAAACTTATTTTGAGTTATCCTTGATCGCTCATTAAAAACAGCAGGTGCGGTTTCTTTCGCTGTAGGGCGCTTTATTTTTGCGTTACGAAAAATACTATTTCCACCTTATTTTCATACAAATCGGTTTGACAGACGCATCCGTTAGCGCAAAAATATCGCACAATGCTGCGTTGACGGAAGCATTTGACATAAACCATATTTGTATGAAAATAAGGTTGATAGTAAGGGAAACGGCGCAAAGGCTAGGTTGAGTGGCACATATTTTGGCTAGTATGCGGCCTTGAAAAATCACAAGCGTTTATTTGTGTACGTGCTTTTGTTTTTCGACGGTCTGAGCCTGCACATCGGGTGGGGCACGGAAGTGGCACCACCAAGTGTAGTGAGTGTATCTACTATGTCAGATTAATACGGGGTGTAAGGGACAGCTCTCCGAATACAGATAGCGTGCAGACCAGTGCAGACCATGAAACAGAACAACTTTCCCATATGAATATAATATGTCAGAAATCTAGGTAGGTATACAGGGTGTTAGGGACGGTGTACCGAAAACTTTGCAATCATGATCAGACCATCAAACTGAACAACTTTTACTATGAAGACAATGGTGGGAAACGAAAAAAAATTCTGACCTCCCATACAAAATTCACGATCAGCTGACTGACTTAGTATGGGAGGGCGGAATTTTTTTTTCGGTACCCACCATTGGCTCCATAGTAAAAGTTGTTCAGTTTCATGGTCTGAGCACGCCTGCAAAGTTTTCGTTACACCGTCCCTAACACCCCGTATATTTTGGTTAAGTTACAAGGCTATTAACAGTAAATAGATCAATAAATTACAAAAAATCGTCTTCCCAAACTTACTGCCATGTGGGATACGCGCTTCAGAAGTGGTTCTCAAGAGGTGTCTTGGTCAGAAATCTGACCTGTCCTTGTAGATCTACCGAGTCGAATTGTTTTTGCAGCTGCTGGTCTTCCAGAATAGCAAGCACCTACATACATAAATTGCTGTAAACATTTTAAGCGGTGACCTAGCTCATTCATCATCATCATATCGTATGGCATTTCTTTGCACTGGATCCAATTGTTCATATTCAGGTTCTTCAGCCACTTTTCGGCCGCTGGGGTGAGGCGATGCAGCTCGGGTATGCATGCCGCCTGGGGTGAGGGTGGAGTGGGCAATAATTTACTACCTATGTGGGCTAGGGTTTGGTTAGGCTCACCGCACTCGCAGTATGATGACTCCTAAGTCCCCCATTTGTAGAGATGGTGGTTTTATCGTCCTTGCCCGGTTCTAAACCTGTTAAACTAAATGGAGATTGGTCAAGAACTACATCTTCGTGGTTTGACCTCGGCAACGGCTAGCTTTATGATGAAATGAAATCATGAAAATGAAATATGAAATCAGATGAATGTTCTTGACTCTCTCAAGGGTCTCCGGACTGTTTACTAAGTGATCTTTAGATCTTCCAGTGAATATCCTGCGCTATCTATCATGGATGCTAAAACTAGCTCAATAAATCTTAATATTTCCCATTAATATATAGGTAGGCCGAAATCTGAACCTGAGTAGCTCGAAATCCACCTAAAAGAAAACAGCTGGTTTAAATACTCTTTGGAATAAAATAAAGCATGATTCTTCAAAGCCTACTGGGGAATCATGAAAAGATTTTCGTGCCGTAGTATTGCGTGCCGATACGCAGCGCCATCTAGTCTTTTACATAATAACTAGTTTGTTATCCACGATATGTTGGATGGTAGCGCTGCAGAAGTCATCACGTTGCCTGACGTAATACAGCGATAAAATAACTTCCATCAGTCTATCAGTTCTTTTTATATAGTTGTTTTTAACCTCGTGTTGATATTTATGTTGCTGATAAAAAAGTGCGGTTGATAATTATCCTTTACGTGTTCTAATAAATATGGAAAAAGTTACGAGTGCATCTTTCTGCAAACTCGAAGACTCGCAGTCTCAGTACGTGAAGCCATTCCGTTTTAACTACACACAGAATGGGAGCAAAAAGAACTGGGACTTGTTAGATTCACATGGCAGTGTTGCTATTCTAATATTCAATGTAACAAGGAAAACGCTGATATTTGTGAAACAGTTCCGACCGGCGGTTTATTTCAACAGTGTTGATAAGAAAAATACTAACATAGACTTGAAGAAATATCCACCAAATCTTGGAGTAACATTGGAACTTTGTGCTGGTATTATTGACAAAGAGAAACCTTTAGACCAGATCGCAGCTGAGGAAGTCTTAGAAGAATGTGGATACAAAGTTGATCGTTGGGAATTAGAACGAATTATATCTTTTAGAGGCGATGTTGGCGCACAAGGAGCTATCCAAGTTTTGTACTATTGTGAAGTTATTGATAGCATGAAAGTGGCTAAAGGTGGTGGAATCGATAATGAACTAATAGAAGTGGTTGAAATCCCGATTGAGGAAGTGGAAAACTTACTTCTGGCCCCAGCGAAGCAACCGTCACCAAGTCCACCCGCATTTTTCTTCGCTTTATCATGGTTTCTAAATTTTAAAGCAAAAGGCTATCGAAATTGAAACTAGTTACCTATTTTTATCAATTTGTTGTTGCTGAGTAAATAAACATGTGATAAGTACTACTTTGAGTTGCAAAATTTCACCCAACAAATTTACTTAGGTACATACTTATCTATGCATATCCACGTTGTTTTTATTATTTTGTTTGTAAGCTTTAAAATAAATTAAAATGACTTATTCAATAAGTAGTTAAAAGTTAGATTCGTAATAATGAAATGAGTATATACCAGTAGTTAATAGTTAACATTCATATAAACATTATAGGAAGCAATAGAAACGAACGATATCTACAGAGTTATACCTACGTCAATTGATTTGTAGAATGTTGAATAGAATAAAAAAAAATCACAAATACCTATTAATTAATTACCTATAGCTGTTACCTAGGCGCAGCTGGTGGCGACTGGATGGCAAAAACGGGAGATCGTGGCTTATGGCATACTTATACTTATGGCTTTCCCTGGACTGCAATTGGCTGATATAGATAAAGACGCTGTATACGCAGATTCATAGCTGTTTACGTCCATTAATGTTAAGTCAAACTAACTTAACAAAAATTAGAATTATAAATATGGCTTATCAGTCATTGAGCGATGTAGTGGATTTGAGCATTTTATGTCAACTTTTTTCATGAAGTTACAAAGTGTTGTGGTGTGGTATCAAGAAAGAAACGAACGATTTTTTAATACTTATACGCAATTTATTTCAGTCAATGAAAATAAAGCTTTCTTTTATAAAGTAGAAATTAAGAGCTTAATCTAAATAGGTAGATATTTTTTAAAGCGACTTTATGAATTTATAAATTTTAGGACTGTCGACTCAACTTGGCACCCATTTACATTTCAACACTTTTTTAGTTACACCTTGAACATGGCTACTAATTTTCACATTTATGTTTTTGATGGGATAACATCATCAATATCATCATGCTTATTCTTTACATTAAAATTAATTAAAAAGCAAAAACCCGACCGCGGTAATTTTAAACTAGTATTTTGCTGTAAAACTTCGCCATCTTGAATCTATATTTTTTTTAATATAGCCAGTGTCACTCTCGCTGCTGAAACGAATCTAACGACACCTCATATGTCAAAATCCAACTATCCGTTTGGGCTGTATGTAGCCCGTCTGTCCGTCTCTCACCAGGCTGTATCTCATAAACCGTAATAGTTAGAGAGTAGAAATTTTCATAGATGCCGTATTTCTGTTCCTACTATAACAACAAATACTAAAATAACAAGAAAGAATTAAGGGGGCTTTTTTGCCCGTGATTTTTTGCCAGATTTTAGTTTTGATAATTCGGAGGCTGTATCTGATAAACGGTAATTGTTAGACAGTTGAAATTTTAACAGAACATGCATTACTTTTGCTACTAAAGGAACACAGGAACAATTACTAAAATATAAAATAAGATTAAAATTAAAGAGGGCTTCCAAACAACAAACGTGATTTTTATGCGAATATTATAGGGGAAACTGGGGACACTTGATCCCTGTGGGAGACATGGTACCCTAGTACTATTATATATTCTGTGATGGTATTTTTAATTTCCAGAAATTCTACCAAAGCTATGTTTATTAATGCTAGCAAAACTCTTTGTCTACGGTTTGGGAAAACTTTTTGTCACAGTCGGAAGTGTCAACTATTTCATGTTTCAAAGTGACAGGTCTTTATATATTTTATGGCGGCGCAAGATCATTTTGGCGAGTATTTGCAGGCTTTTATTTACTTCAAATAAATGAAGATTTGCAAGAGAAACAGTTTCATTATTAAGGATATTTCATTAGCAGTGAGTTTTGATTGAAGAATAACGTTTATATAAAGAAAAAATTTGCTTTTGTTCTAAAGTATAAATTATTCCTGGCCTGATACTACAAGGGAGACTTGGTAGAATTTTTTAAGGGACACTTGATGCTAGGATCAAGTTAGTAAGAAAATTGTAATCAGGACTGATTGATTAAATATCGTGTATATTCAGGCTGTCTGGAACATTATTAAATAATATTGTTATTTGATAGCATTTTATCACTAATGTATTTTTCCTATGGGAGACATGATCCAAGACTGTTATAAAAGTTATTTTTTTTTATCGTTATATTATCGATTATAAACGGTTATTCATTACATTAGGTGTACTTGTAAATTTTTAGATTACATTTGGGAGAGAAAACAAAATTAAACTTGATAAAATAGCCATTTACTTTTACCTATTATTTGTATATCTTTAGTAAAGTAATTTTAATTGTGTTTATAAAATAAAACGCACATGTTGTCGTCCATGTTTTTTTATTAGATGGTGTTGCCCTCCGAACCAAAACTAAATTCTACTTATATCTAACATCCCCCCCTTTTACAATCTATAATAGTCCTTAAACCTTACTGGTGTTTTCACCACTCTACCTGATCTAGTAGTTCTTTGAGTTCTATGTTCTTGACTATCACTGTTTAGACTTGGACCCATTGTTTGATTGTCTTGACCACTTAACACAGGTTGTGCTTGCATCTGATTTGATAAACTAACTCGCTCATCAGACACTGACTCATTAACTTGACTATTTAACAATGGACCCAACTCTGACTGATTTGTTGAGTTACTAAACTGAATTACATTGGGTTTTTGATTAAACTTATTTCTACTATGAACAATATGCCTTTCATTTCTTCTTACACTATTTCCATTTTCTGTTTTTACTACATATGACCTAGGACCCGCATACTCTATTATTTTGCCTGGATACCACACCTTATCTGGTCTATTTTGTATTAACACATTTTCCTCTTTTTCAAAAGACTTTCTTTCCTTAGCAGATTTATCATAACTAGCTTTACATTTCTCTTTTAATTCTTTCATTTTACTGTAAGTATCATCAGACACCAATTTAGGTTTTAAGTAACTTTCTGAACAAGGAATGTTTGTCCTTAAACATCTGGACATCAATAATTCAGAGGGACTATAATCCAACCCTGCAACTGGTGTTGTACGATAATGCAACAAAGCTAAATTAAAGTCTGTGTTACTTTCTTTACACTTTTTCATCATTAATTTAACTATTCCTACCGCTTTTTCACTTAACCCATTAGATTGAGGATATCTTGGACTTGAATGAATCAATTGTATATCTAAACTAAGTGCGAATTGATTAAATTCACTGCTATTAAATGGCATATTATCTGAAACTATAAACTTAGGTACCCCATGTACAGCAAAAATATTTAATAACTTAGTTATCACATTCTGAGCTGTTTTATTCTTCAAGTTTTTAACCTCAATCCATCTTGAGTAATAATCTACCACAACTAAGTAATCTTTTGATCCAAAACTACAAATATCCATTCCTATTTTGTTAAACGGTAAGTTAGGAATGTCATGAGAAATAAGTGGTTGTTTTGTGTTTGACACTCTGAACTTTTCACAAGTCTTACAAGACAAAACAAAATTTTCAATTTAGTTACAAACTGATCAACATTTTCATTAACTTCCTGCTTCATATTCATGAACTGATAAGTATGTATGACAAGTTGCTTCCTCGGTTGTGAATAGCTTTCAAATTCCTTCAACAAATCTTCTAAAGTTTTTGGTTTCTTCTTGAATGTGTTATACACTTCCACAGCCTCCTCTCCTGCTGCATTTAAGAAGAGAGCCATTTTTCTCTCATCTGTTGCCTCGTTCAGACCAGCTGCCTCTATGTATATTTGAAATTGCTGTTTAAAGCGACCAAAGTTGGCTCCTGGCCCTGTCAGAGCCAAGCCCCTAGGAGGCGTAATACCCTCCATCATGAATTGTTTTTTCACCACTAAGGATTTCACAAAGTTTTTTATTGCAAGAATGTGTACGCTACTCTTGGCAATTTACAGAGTTCACTAAGAATTTCACGAAGTTATTTTTTTTTATTGCAGGACGCGCAACGCCGCCATTGCAAATTTTTACACTAAGTATTGTTTTTCTTTCACTAAGACTTTTCACAGAGTTCTTTTTATTTTATTTTATTAACACGTTCCCTGCCAAATACGAGTATATTCGTAGTAGCTGATCTGGCACGCAGTGCCACCTACGAGTATAGTCGTAGAGGTTTGTATGAGATTATTAACTAGATTCTTAGGATTGGCAGTGGGTGGAGGGCGGAATGAAATAGTTTGGCATTGGAAGTACAACATACTTTTATCAGGTAAAAAGTTACATAATTATTTTTTCGAATACATTTGGTTGAAAATATGAATGAGTGCAATATTTTGAAACAATTTTCTACGCATAGAGCAGGGTTTTCGGGGCAAACTGGACAGTAATAAAGTTTCTCTGCGTTTTTTTTTTTTCTTTGGTGCATATGTCGCAGTACGATGGCAGAATTAGGATTTTGGCCTAAATACTAGGTTTTTGGCCAAAAGTCGGCATATAGCAAAATCGAAGACTTCCTTCGACCATCTTCCTAAGCTAATCCAGGTTTTTCGTCAAAATCCTTGAATTTTACCGCTACCTCCAACCCTCGAGGGATGCCCTGGATGGCAGGGGGTAGCGTCGGACGCCCAGGAAAACCAACGCCCGCCACCTTTTATCCTTCACAGTGTCCGGCGCCACCCACGCCCTCCAGGGCGACCGGCGCTACTTTGTAACGTAAAAGTAGGTCCGACTCTACCCCTTCCTATCCTATCCATGGCGTCCCTGGAGAGTTGAAGGTAGCGTCAGACACCCTGAAAGGCAGGAGGTAGGATTAGACTTCCTTGAGGGTGGGAGGTAGCGTCGGACGCCCTGAAGGGCGTGGGTAGCTTCATACACTCTGAAGGATGAAAGGTAACGGGCGTTGGATTTTATGGGGGTCTGACGCTACCCCTGTCCTCCAGGGCTTCCAACGCTACCTCCGATCCACCAGACCGTCCAGTGGTACATCCTACTTGTGGTGTCCGACGCTCTCCTCTACTCTCCAGGGCATCCGAGGCAATGCTGCTGTTCAGTCTGTCTGACGTTATGCCCCCGCCCTTCAGGGTGTCCAACGCCTTCAAGGTGTCCAACTCTACACTTACAGACCAGAGGGAGGTGCATAACGTGCATCTCCACTCCTTGTTCCCCCGAAATGCAAAAAAGTCATAGGAATGAAAGGAAAGCCAAAAGATTTCGGCCAAAAATCTGGATCAGCTTAGGACGATGGCCTAAAGATGTCTACAATTTTGCCATATGCCGGCTTTTGGCCAAAAACCTAGGATTTTGACCAAAATCCTAATTCTGCCATCGTACTGCGACACATACACGACATGGCTTTATTAACACTAGTTAGTGTCTAGCATATTCTTCAGTTTTTTTTACCCATAAGACATACGATCATTTTATATTTGAAACTCATTATATGATTCACATCTTTGAGATGTACATCCGGTGTGTAGCGCCCTTTACGATCGCAACCGAAGTGTGACCGAAGTATTAAGTGGGACGAAACTCACGCGACGCGTCTTGCCTTCATACGCAAATAAACAGGGCTAAAATTACCCAGAGATACCCTGTTTTCCCACCAAAATTTACTACGATTATACTCGTAGTTGGCAGTTTCATACAAAAACCACAACTAATTGCCACACTACGAGTTAACTCGTAGTTTGTACTAGGCTCCCTTGCCAACTACGAGTATACTCGTACCTACCATTTTGTATGGTGGCAAATGCCGTAAGAAATATTAGCTACGAGTATACTCGTAATGGCAGGCAACGTGTTAATATGGTGCGTGGTTTTCACCTGACACCATGTATTATTTGTATATCTTTAGTAAAGTAATTTTAATTGTGTTTATAAAATAAAACGCACATGTTGTCGTCCATGTTTTTTTATTAGATGGTGTTGCCCTCCGAACCAAAACTAAATTCTACTTATATCTAACAAATGTCCTGCGTGTCCCTATGGAACATATGATCCTCACATATTTAATAAACAAAACGATGTCTCCTATACTATGGGAGACTTGATCGGGGGCGGATCAAGTCATCCAACTAGGTGGATCATTTCTCCCTTATATACGGGACACATGGTGCAAATCTGTTTTACCAGTTTTCTTTAAATAACTTTTACAACTATGGTATAATCCTAACACATACACAAATGGTACTTGGTTAAATTATGCATCGTTTAGTTTAGTGTAAACATGGGTTATATACAAGGTGTTCCAATGTAAATACTTTAAATTGGAGACGTTGTGTAGGCCATCGTACCGAATAATTTTCATTATGGGGCCAAGTTATGAAAACCCCTCGTTTAGAAGTAATTAGCAACTTAAATTTGTTAAATTTAATTGAGTGCCACATTATGAAAGGAGCTTTATTGATTATGACCTTTATTTATGTCATGTTGCCGTCTTGGAAAAACTTTTGAAATTACCGCCACAACTGTTGCCAAGGCAACGGTTTTGGCGGTAATTTAGTTGCCAAGGCAACAGTTGTGGTGTAGACCAAGGTCAAATGACATGTTCGTCAAAAACTGACATAACTGACACTACAGATTCTACTGGGTTCTCTGATTGGCCGTTTGCCTTTGCGTCTCTATGGGTGCTCTAAGTCAAAAGAAGTTTTTAGTTTGAGGCGGCAATAAAATGAAGTTGACACCAAGAAAGATATCTTTTATCTTAAGTTTTCGTTTAAATTTAAAACATAGACAACTATGTTCCAAACTTTTTCGAAGATTCAAATCCTACAAGTTAAAAATGCAAGGTTGCAATCTTGGATAAGGGGTAATACAGAATGGTTGTAGTAAATGTAGGCATTTACTTTGTATGAAAATTTTAACTTCTTAATTGTTAAGAATTTAAACTTGGTGCCATAATGGAAATTGTTTAGTACAATGGTCTACACAACGTCTTCAATTTAATGTATTTCCTTTGGAACGCCAAGGTGTTCAATTTAATACATTTAATTTTTTTACACCTTATACAAGTATAAGGTGTAAATCAATCAATCAATCTGCAAATATTTTAAGGGGTGAACCAGCCCATGAAACTGAACAATTTTCCACAAGGAAAATAGGTCGTAATATGAAAAAAAAAATTTGGACCTCCCATACAAATTGACTTGATCGGCTGGTACATTTTGTATGGGAGGTACAATTTTTTTTTCATATTACGACCTATGTTTCTTGGGGAAAGTTATTAAATTTCATGGGCTGGTTCACCCCTTAAAATATTTGCAGTTGATTTTTTTACATCATGTAAAAAAATGTAAACATGAGATCACAAAATCAAAGTGGGGGATCAAGTGTCCCCAGTCTCCCCTACAAACTGGTACGGCACCCTTCTTTACAAATTACTTTACAGCAAAAGTCCTTAAAGGAACCGTAAATCGTATGAGATCTGTGACAGCCAATACTTTGTGTCTGTGATCTAACCGCCGCCGGCCTAGGCTTTAAACAGTGTTGCCAACCTTACGATAAATTATCGTATTTATACGATAATTTGAGGTCCGGTACCATAAAAAATAATTAAGTACCTATTATTTTACGATAATTTCACTACACCGTACGATATTTTTTAAAATTGTACGATATTTTTGAAATGTTTACCGACCCTGTCTGCGAATGCTAAGATAGGTAAATCGGGAGGGCATATTCGGCAGTCAGAAACCTAGGTTTTCGCTAGTAGATTAAAATTATCGCAAACCCAAGTTTTTGATCAAAATAAAAATGACTTTGTCACTTTGTCTACGGCAGTTTGTACGGGTACCTACGTATTGGAATGCCTAAAGTTATAAAAAATAAAGTAAAATTACCTACGTTCAAAATACCTAAATCTAAATACTAACCGTGTTTTACAAATAAATTTAGACATGGTTTAAGTCGCTTGACAACGTCAAATCTTTTTTGTAATAACACGGCTAATGTTTTTAAATACCTAAGCAACTTATTCCTACCTACAAAATACCTAAATGTAAAATACCGATTGAACTTAATATCTAAATTATTAAAATACCTATGTTTATTACTCAAAACTTTCCAACATTAGAAATCACAAGCGGTAAAAAAAAAATTTGACTACTTCATCCCTTGAAATACTTGTAGCTTATTTTATTACAACTACAAAGTACTATTTTTTGACAATGTTATTTTTTAATTTCGAATTGTACACTGCACAGTGTGATAATAAAATGCCAGAGATAGTTTCCAACCATACACAGATATAATGTCATAAGTTCTGATCTAGAATGTGAACAGTAATAAAACTAAAAACAAATAAAAGGTAGGTAATGATGCTTTTCTCATAATAAAGTTGCTACAACTTCTTACGCTTACATGCGGTAAATACATATCAGCATAGGTTAACACTTTCCAATCTACGAGGGCGGAGTGATAAGTAAGGTAAAAATAAAACAAGGAATGAATTTTATTTAATTCTTATTTATTATTTTTCAACGTAATTTCCCTCTAAGTCAATACTCTTCATCCAGCGTTTCTCTAACTTTTCTATCCCTGCCATATAATACGATTTCGGCAACCCTTCAAAATAGGCATTGGTTGCCTCCATGATCTCCTCGTTTGATCCAAATCTTTTTCCACCAAGCTATTTTTTTTTAATTCGGGAACAGATAATAGTCGCAAGGGGCTAGATCTGGCGAATAGGGTGGGTGAGGAAGCAACTCATAGCCCAACTCGTGGAATTTGGCCATGGCAGTCGCGCAGGTGTGAACTCGTGCGTTGTCCTGGTGAAACAAGATTTTCTTCTTGGCCAAGTGCGGTCGTTTTTTTAAGAAAAATTTTGTGAAATTTGTCTAATAAATTAGCGTAATACTCGGCTATTGATTGTTTTTCCCTTCTCTAGGTAGTCAATATGGATTACCCTACGTACATCAAAAAAAAAATTTGGCCATAACCTTATTGGCCGATAAAACTGCTTTTGCCTTCTTCGGAGCTGGTTCGCCAGCAGCAATCCACTGTTTTGATTGTTCTTTGGTTTCTGGTGTATGGTGATGGATCCATGTTTCATCAACTGTTTCAAAAACGTCGAAAAAATTCAGATTTATTACGCTGTAACAACGCCAAATTTGCCTCCGAAGTAGTCACACGCAAATTCACTTTTCTCCATATTTGCGACAATGCGTCCATTTTTTTTTTTTTTTTATGGCCGCCAAAATAAAAGTAGCCGGCTGTACTGGCTGAAAATTTGAATTAAGAACTTCAAAAGAGTCGCAAACAAGGAGGTTGCACGCAATTGGTGATAATATTCTTCTAAGATTGATTTTTACCTTACTTATCACTCTGCCCTCGTACAAGTATTTGGACCTCTGCATTGCGAGCTATCGATTTAAAGTATACTCACTACTGTAGATCAATTTACTCAAACGGTGATTTCTGAAAACTGGTCTAACCACTCGTATCACACTTTGAATCTGTTAATGAATTTCTTTTGAATGTGTTAATTAATGTGTAGCATATCTTAAAATAGAAAATAATCATATCTCTTCTTGTAACCAACACATCAGAATGTTTTTAATGAAGTTCAATAGATTAACGATAAAGTGCAATAGACACTACTTAAAAACTCGATGAATAAATAGTGTTAATTTAAGTTATAATAATAACGATAAGAAACTTTCTATTTACAGTTCTGAGTTTTTGAATGTTTTTGGCACTTTCATCCATAACTTTAATAGCAGCAAATATTTTATTGCATTTGCAAGTTTTAATTTAACTTTACAAAAACACCAAATACCTACTTAGTCTGATGTATTCATGAAGAGATATGCATTTTTCGCGAAATGGCACTGGTCCTGCCGCAACACTCGCCTTAATAGAGAAAAAAAAAATGTTCGATTTGCTGGTACAAATTGCAGATTTTGGAAACTAATCACTTAGTGTATTTTTAATTAGGTTAATAAACTATAAGGTAAACTAAACTTAGGTATTTTGAACTAATATGAACTTAGGTAAAACATCCCTTTGACTTTTTAAGTTTTAGGTAAGTATTTTGAAATTAAGTGAATCAACCATGAGGTATTCCGATTTTAGGTATTTTGAACGTAGGTAATTTTACTTTATTTTATTTAATTTATACCTTTCAGCGGCAGTTGTCGACGAATCGACGATAGGGTGATCTTGGACAGATGTCCACCTGTTTTTTATCTTAAGCCGGTTTCTGACAAAAAAACCTTGATTTTATGGAAAAACACTACAAAAAAGACTTTTTTGTAGTGTTTTTCCAAAAAAGGTGTAATCTGTGGGCTGGCCACCGCTGGGATGAATACGATAATTGTGCGATAAATTTTGATAGCAAAATCCGATAATTCCGAAATCAATAGTTGGCAACACTGGGCTTTAAGGCCACCTGTGTACAAATAAAAACAAATAAATAACGGAATATTTATAACCAGATATTTGAATTCCAGTTTCAATGTTTTCCATTATTTAAATGGTTGCGTTCTTCATTGGTTTGTATCAATACTAAAACGTAAGTGAGTTATATTCTCTTGGATTGGATCAATACTTTTATGACAATTAGTCACATTCACATCACATTGTCTTAATAAATGCGGTGAAAGCTACTGATATTTCTGACCCTGATTAATATATTAAGCATTGCTGTAAGGAACTGGCCCACTGTTGTTCATCTTGTAATAGTAGCTCCCGATTACTAGATAGCATACCTACCTATAAGCAGTCCTCTCTTCGTGTGGGACACGGTCTCGGAAAAAGTAATGAAAAATCTTGAAAAGGATAGAAGATATTATGTAATAAAGCCAACGAAACAAGATAAATAAGTAATGTCAACAATTTTAATAAGACTCGGTGACAGCTATTACGATCTGTCCTTATCTGTCATATGGTATAAAGTCAGTTGTCTCTTTCTGGTTTGTTTACATTCTTTATCTCGTCTGGTTGGCCTTACTTATACTTAGCCGATGTGGCGCAGTGGTTAGTACGACTGCTTACGTCGCAGAAGGTTCCGGGTTCAATTCCCGGTGGGGTGGTCACTAACAAAGTTGATATTTATCTATCACTTTGTGAATTTGTTCCCAGTCTGGTTAGGACATTGCAGGCTGATCCACCTGATTGTCCGGTAAGCAAGATGGTTCCGTGCTTCGGATGGGCACGTTAAGCCGTCGGTCCCGGTTGCTGTCTATGATCATTTAGACGGCGGGCGTAACACAACCATGTCAGAGGCCTGCTACTTGCAGTAGGCGGTTGAAAAACTCTGACACCAGGGATCATCGGGTTGTTGGACGACTTGGTGTCCCATTCGTAGAAGAGAAGAGTAATAATAGACTTACTGGATCTAAGTCATTTCATGTTTAAATACCTATGTAAGTAAAGGTAGGTACCGCATAGAAAGCATGACTTGAAGGAACATAATACTTTTCCTAACACCTGTAAGAGTTACTTATAAATATTTTCAGCGTATTTTCTAGTCACAAAACAAAACAACTTTTACACTTCCCATCAGAAAAATCGAGACGCTTAGCAAGTTTACGTTTTGTACGAATCACATTATCTGAGATACATGTTTATTTGGGAATAAATGTCTAATATCGTTCAATAGTGTGTATTATGTTATGATATGAGGTTTCTAAAATCATAATGTCAAAGTTCTAAATTCAACTTTTAATTACATAGATTTCATAGTTTGTTTAACTATGAAAACGAAAGTGTCTCGATTTTTTTTGATGAGCAGTTTCTTAGAAAGTTTAAAAGAAAAGATAATTTGGACCTCGCATATAAATGTGGAGGAAGAATTACTTTTTTTTCGTATAAATGTTTGGAATAAATGTTGTTCAGGATTATGAGTAAAATATGACACCCATATAATATCTGTACTTAATTATATGTATATTACTTCACATAACAACCTTGGCGCCTGTATATTATGCTGATGTACTGAGCTTCAAAGAATTTTCTTTTCACACATTAACGCCATCTGGTGTCCAGTAGCTGAACAAATAAGTACACGTCAGTAACGCCAGTGTAGATGTCGATTTGTAATGATCGTAGGTTTTTAAATGTTTTCACGGAACCACGGAACAATATAAATGTTTGGCAAGGCAAGCAATAAAAAATACTTATTAAATGCTTCAACTACATTTATATTTTGGCTATGCACAGCAATATACAATAGTGATGTTAATATTTTTGGTAAATCTTTGGTAGTTAGGTAATGTAAGTACTAATACTAAGTAGGTGAAATCTCGAAACAGATAAGCTCTTTATAAGTACTTCAGACAGCAACCTGAAGTCTAGCTGGTTTTATTATGGTTTTGTAGAACATTCCAAAGGCCTGGACATGGTGCAATAGTTACACATGTAACTGCTTTGGCATAACCAGACCACTGTATCGACATAAACACCACCTTAGAATACTACAAAGGAATCATAATAGAATTGAAACCTAAACTAAACATACTTACGTTAAAATATTTTCGAAATAAATTCTGACTAGAACTCTTTTACGGAATAAACATAGGAAGGTATTAATAATACATTTTATACAATTAGCTATTGATACTGCATTAATTCTCTTGCAAATGAACAAGCTATCAAATCACAGTCACATATTTCAATAGAGAGCAATAACACAGGTTTAAATGCCTTTATATCTTTGTAGGTATCTATATCTTAAAAAAAAAAACTTATAAACTACAACAATAATTACTAAATGATATTGTAGACTAGAATTTGACTATCATACATAATTAATTAATAGAATACTAAGTGCAGATACAGTTTTAGCGTTAAAATGGAAGGCATCTTAAAACTGTGATTATGTAAAAAGTGTACTCTTAAACATCTAAATAAACTATCCTTCAACATTTAGTGTAGTGATATACCGCCTAACAGAATCACTGGAAATTCTGCATTAAAAATAGAAGGCAAAGTTTGGTTCAAGTTCAAATAGGTCTTATGCCTGTAATTTTACATAAAAACGTCTTTTATATTCTGGAATTGTTTTACAGCTAAGTCAACAGGCAAGTCAAAATTGTGAGGAGTCAATCTATCAAGACTTTGTAAGGCATCTTGAAATCCAGTGTTTACTACATAGCTGGTCGAGGAATAATAGTTATCAACCAAAGAGCGACATTTCAAAATTATATTTAACCATATGACCAGTTTGTGTGCATTTAGAGCAGCACAAACAAAAGCTTTAAAGTGTGCATCATAACTTCTTTTATAAGGCATGTGAGAAGCCAAAATACTGCCAATAGCACTGAGTAAACTCTGCTTATTGGTTATAGCTGTTCCTCCCACTATATCCAAGTTGAAACTCTGGCTCAATTTTCTAGCAGGTGTAGAGTTAAATCTTTCGCCATCATTTAATTCATAGTATCTCAATATTAGCTGCCAAATATGTATTGCTTGGGATGCAGAAGATCTTCGAACCGGAAAACAGCCAATAATTGGGACTAATGAAGTAGAATCTGGGCCTGTTAAGCCATGCTGTAGCAAATCTCTAAGATTGACAGCCAAATGTCGACGTACAGCTGTTGTCAAAGGGGCATCATTTATGATAACTCCACCTTCCTCAGACTCGCTATCATAACTATCAATCATAGAATGGGATGGTCTATCACGTGACACTAAATGTAATACTCCATCTATAGACATCTCCAATTTAGCTCTAAGGTTCCCCCAATGTGTAACAATAGGTGATGTCTTTTTATCATATTGCTTGCTAGTATTAGGAGAGCACCCAAATTGAGAAACAGTAAATATTTGTATCAAAGTAGAAGCTTTCCTCATTAAATTCACAGTCTCTGCTCTCAGATCATCATTTAGTTTACTTTTATTAAAGGTTTTATCAAATGAATTTTCTGGCTTTCCAATCTTTTTAGGATCTTGGTTTTTTAGTTTTGATTTAGGATTGTTTTTTAGTTCTTCAGATTTCATTAACTGTATAAACTTTTGCATGTCTTCAATGTGAGTCTGGAGTTTGCCAATAATTTCCTCTTTAGAAAACTGCTTGTCAGCATACTGTTTAACTGCACAATTTATCTGGTGTCTCAGTTCATCTGCACTCAATGGCTGCTGGCATCCCTCCTGTAAACTTCTTTCAATTTCTGTTTGTAGGTGCTCAATCAATAGCCTGTGTTGCTTTCCGCCGGTTTCAGGACTTTCAGCAGCGAATCTTTCGAGTTCCTTTAGTTGAGCTTTAAGTTTTTCTACAAAGTGTGCCTGCCTGGCTCGCTGCCTACGCATTTTCCGTTCTAATTCCACGCACTCATGGCAAGCCGCGTCGTCGGAGCTCCCTTGGGGCGCGCCGCGAGTATCAGATACCCCTCGTGACGTGAACTCTTCTAAAGCTTTGAGCATTGCATCTTTTTCTTCCGGAGGCGCCTTCAAGATCTGCCGTAAGCGAAATTCTACTTGCGCGAGGTGAGACGTCAAAGAAAATACAGATGACGATAAAATTTCCTGCTCTTCTTCTAATGCGTGGAGACGATCACCGGCTGATAGGTCAGGGGTTGATTCATCGCAGAGGCTTTCTTTTGGAGCCCCTAAAGGCTCCCTTCGCTCCTGCCACATAGGTGTTTCCCCATCGTCGTCGCTGAACGGGACATCCAAATCCTGAATGGTTTCCATTTTGACAATCTATATAATTTCTTCCTGACTCTTTAGCCTTTATCAAATCATTATTACAAGGATTTTCTGCATTGATTTTCAGCCCACTTCCACTCCACAAAATAAAGATTCACCACAACATGATGACGTCAAAAACTCTGACGTCAGTCAATTTTTTTTTTTTAATGCCTTTTACGGCTCTGGGATCATGCCCTTTTGAGCCAATCTTCAAAATGACGGTAAAAAAAAAGTTTTCTTCTCTCATACAAAAAAAATAACGTCATAACTTATTGCTGGCTCGCTCACTCGTGGTGTTGCTGCGATTGCTGCGATAAGGGCAGTGTTTGAACGCTCACTCGCGTTGATACTTTCGCTGCAGTATTCACGGCATACAGTACGTGACATTTGAAATACAATCGTGGATACACGTGAATAGAAACACTCTGCAACTTTGCACGTAAGGTCTTTGGTTTGCACACTTACTATAAAATAACCCTGCAGACTATTTAGGTAGACTTTAAATTTGAGCTAAGAAAAATAGCAAATACAATAAAGATATTGTTGTTGTCACCGCAATTATGTGCAAGACACTATATTAATTAAGTAGACTAGACACTATATTTCAGTAGGTATATGAAGACCGTAGTCTAGCTATGGTCATGCACATCACTACGTAACATTTTCTTATAAATATTGAATTGGTGATTTCTCATTAACTAGAGAAGATACGGCTTTAGTTGATGTCCCAAATGCTTTTTACAACTCGTCTTAATGCTGTGAATTGCATGGCAAAATTTGTACCACTATTATAACGGAGATACAGCGAGTACGTCAGACCACATGTTGGAAAACTTTCAATCGCCTTTTTCTCTCATATGTGACGTTTTTTAGATAAAATAAGGCGGTACGAATTAAGATTTGTGATTTGTAACGGCAATGCTGTCATAATTTTGTGTGTAGATCATTCCCCTACAAAGATATCAAAGAATTAACAATTTTGAGGTTATGAATTCGCGTGGTCGGACGCTCCTATCTTAAAGGGCAATATCTCGAAAATCTTAGCGGTACAAATTTTTTCACTACTGAAATAAGGAATCTTATTAAAGGTACTAAACAAATGTCGACTCAGCGGAAAGAAATATGCCCGGGACGTCCATTCACGCGCTTACAAATGACGTCAGTAGTTGATCCAACTTCTTAGGAAACTTTTTTTTATGCGGGTGTGTTATTTATTGCTGGAAAAGTTTTTGGGAGAATGAGAGATAATCATCTGGCAGCACAGTGTTTTGTTGACGTCAGTCAACACACTAAATAACACACCCGCATAAAAACTAAGACTGACGTCAACAAAACACTGTGCTGCCAGATGATTATCTCTCATTCTCCCAAAAACTTTTCCAGCAATAAATAACACACCCGCATAAAAAAAAGTTTCCTAAGAAGTTGGATCAACTCGCGACCTCCTCAAATGTTTCAAATTATTCCAAAAATTTCGAATTTTCCCAAAAATATTGATCCCGCAAGGACCTATGTCATATCCTATCTTGTAAGCCCGAGATTCGAAAATAATAATTGCTGTAAAAGTTCCCCAAATTTAGGGAGATTCTTCTTAATCTGGCATCATTGAGATAACAAGCCAATGTTGCCAACATTACGATAATTTTTTTTTCTGGCTTCCATCGCCTTCGCAGAAATATTGCACATTTTGCTGTGCAATATTTTGTTGCGCATTATTGATTTGTATTTCTTCCAGATTGGAAGTGTCTATATAGCGGGGCGCCCCGCTTGATAGTCATTTAGGCTATTCACCGGGGCGCCCTGCTGAATAGCGCTTTGTCTATGGATAGGCTATTGAGCGGGGCGCCCTGCTAAATAGCGCTTTGTATGTGGTTTGGCTATTGACCGGGGCGCCGCTCCGCCGTTATTTCGACTCGTATGTAGGTATCATGGTAGGTATAAGTACAGGGCAAGTGTACCCACTTTGATTTGATTTAGTAAATCTATGTTTGTTTGAAACATCCGCAAAAAATAAACTACCTAGGTAGGTACACATTTCCAAACTCTCACATTGGTACGGCGGCAGCTTCAAAAACTTTCAAAGTTGACTAACTTATAAAACTGAACAATCTTCAAAACTAATTAACTTTCAAAACTGATCAACTCTTGAAACGGAACAACTTTTAAAACTGAACGACTTTTGAAACTGAACAACTTTTGAAACTGGCCAATTATTAAACTGAACAACTTTTGTAATGAACCACTTTTAGAACTGTAAAACTTTTGAAACTGAACAACTTTTGAAACTGGCCAATTATTAAACTGAACAACTTTTGTAATGAACCACTTTTAGAACTGTAAAACTTTTGAAACTGAACAACTTTTGAAACTAAACAACTATTGAAACTGAACAACTTTTGAAACTGAATCACTTTTAGAACTGAACAACTTTTGAAACTGAACAACTTTTGAAACTGAACAACTTTTGAAACCGAACCACTTTTGGAACTGAAAAACTTTTGTAACTGAACAACTTTTGTAACTAAACAACTATTGAACTTAACAAAACAACTTTTGAAACGGAACTACTTTTGAAACTGAACAACTTATGAAACTGAACAACTTTTGAAACTGAACAACTTTTGAAACTGAATAACTTTTGAAATTGAACCACTTATGAAACTGAACAACTTATGAAACTGAACAACTTTTGAAACTGAACAACTTTTAAAACTGAACAACTTTTACAACTGAACAACTTTTAAAACTGTACAACTTATAAAACTGATGTACAACTTTAATAAATAGTGAAAGATCTTAAGAACTAAACTTTACACCTTTCGTGTCATCTTCGGCTAAAGAGCCTACTACTTTCTCATCGCCTTCCATTGTCACAACAAAACAACACAACCAAAATCACAATTTATTCACGACCACAAGCCGAAATTCCGCCAAATGAACCAAACATCAACCAAAACAAACTTCGAAACTTCTTCAAATCACTTGTCAAATTCAAAATGTAAGGTTGCGCTGGCAAATAGCTAGATCAGTGACAGACGGCTATCGAGCAGGGCGCCCTGCTCCATAGACTGAATAACTATCGAGCGGGGCGCCCCGCTCTATAGACACTTCCTTCGAGATTTCGTTTGACAGTTTGATTCATTGATCATTCAAACCATTCAATCATTCACTCATATTATTTTTAACATTGGCTGAATTTGGCTGGCTGCTGCTGTGCACAGATTACTTATATATTGGTCTCTATTCTACAGGTTAGCCATTTTAAATCTCTAAAGTTAAAATCACTAAGTTAAAATGGTTAAAATTAGCAATTTTAAGTTGTGCTATTCCACGAAAGCCCAGTTTTAGAAAATTAAACAGAGGTTTTTGACAGGACTATAATTTGATTTTGACGTTATTAAATTAAGTGTTGCAAACTTAAACAAGCTGATGTATTAAGTTACCTGTACCTTGTTCTGAGCCTAATTAATTGAGTAGCAAACCTTTGTTTCCGCTTCCGGTGCGACGTTTTAGCCCCTCTCCACAGCCCTTGGCGGCTCGACCGGCGTGAATACAGCTACAGATGGAGGGGGTGAGGGCTGCGCGCGGGCCTCATCCCTCCCTCTCCTCCTCTCATTGGCGATTTGTTTCCCGCGCCGTGCGGACGTGTTTTTTGATAGTTAAAAATTTAATTTTTCAATTTCGTCAAAGTTAAATTTTTTGGTAAATTTTTCGTAAAAAATGAATCCGTTTTCGAAAAAACGGAGTAAAAAAGTGAAAGCCCCGCGCTATTCTTCAAGTTCCGAGGAATACGGATACGATAGCAACTCCACGGCCTCGAGTTCTGTGGAAAGAACTCGAAAGAGGAGGAGACGTCGTCATCGCAGATCCAGTAGCCAGCATCAGGACAAGGATTCCAATCGGATGAGTAGACTTGAAAAACATATTTCAAATTTGTCTTCTAAAGTCGATTCTATTAGTAAATGCGTTTTCAAAATGCGAAGTGAACGTTCTAAAGACTGTGCTCAGCTTTCTCGAGAAGTTAGTCCTACAGATTCAATCTTGTCTTTGCACCCGGATAGTGACTTAGAAAGGGAATTTTCTAATCCCGACAAAGAACTCGAATTTAAAGAATTAGAAACGACCGTTAAAAATAAATTCTTGAAATCGTCTGACAGCCATGTCGAAGTTTTAAACAAACTTCAACATTTCAATACACCAGACTGGTCACAAGTCAGATATTCGGATGCCCAAAAAAGTTACAGTTCAGTTCCAGGTTTCGTAGAACTAGAAAGTAACGATTTAGTAAAACATTTGGATAGGAGCCGTTCATTGGCAGTCTCGGAACGTTCGCTCGCAGCTATATCTCATGGTCTAATCATGCAACACGAGGCCTTGCAAAAAGGCGTCAGTTCTCTGGTAAATTGGTTAACCCAGCATGATGAAAACTCCCCAGTATCTGGTCAACAGCTTTGTGACAAAGTAAATGAGTTATTTGATTCTGAATATAATAAAATTAATGTCGATTTGTTACAAATGGTTTGCGGGCGTCGTGCAGACCTAGTTCAACAACGCCGCGACTTGATCCTCAATCATGTCAGAGACAAATATATCAAGGAAAGTTTACGTAAGATTCCCCCGAGTTCGGAACTTCTTTTTAATGAACCAAATTTTTCAGATTTTATTACCAAGCACGGAGGTATTTCTAAAGTATTTTTGACGACTACATCATACCGACAACCCGCGCAGGGTGGGTCGAATAAACAGCCTCTTGCGCAAAGAGCTGATCCTGGAACCTCGAAACTACCGGAAACCATGCGCAATGGTCCCGGCCTGCAGAAGTCCGCGCCCGCGCAGGGTCGCAAGAGACGCGCAGTTGATGAGCCATTTCGAGGATCGCGGAATACCAAGCGCCAGCGCCGCCCGCCTGCGCGAGGTAATCGCAGAGACGATTGACTATCACCAACATTTTCGAGCGGGGAGGATCAAACACAGGGTAAGTGTTTGGAGGAAACTGGGAGCACCCCATTATATCATACGCATGCTACAACGCGGTTATCGAATTCCTTTCTTTGTAAAACCTCCATTAGTTCTTCCGTTCAGAATTTCAACGCGTTTTCATACCAAAACTTCCAAAATCATGACAGTTCAGATGAAAAATCTTTTAGGTCAAAATGTCATAGAAAAAGTAAAACTACCCGCGAGTCCAAGTTTTATTTCAACAATATTTTTAGCACGGAAGAAAGGAATTGGAAAACCGTCTTATCGTCCCATTTTCAATTTGAAATTGCTAAACAATTACGTAATTGTAGAAAAGTTTCGATTAATAAATATGTACAAAGTACCAGATTTCCTCCAACCTCAAGACTGGTTAACGAAAGTGGACTTATCAAATGCCTACTTCCATTTACCAGTAAACCCCGCTCATCGTCGCTTCCTTCGCATATCCTATGCAGGAACTATATGGCAAATGACTTGCCTTCCATTTGGTCTGGCAACTGCACCAAAAGTGTTTGCCAGTCTGACCAACTGGATCGCGCAGATCCTGAGGGCCCAAGGTGTTCGACTGATTGTTTACCTCGACGATTTTTTAATAGCATCCCAATCGAGAACTCTGTTGAGGGAACACACAGATCTCGTGGTACGCACCCTTCAGACTCTGGGTTGGGTACTGAATTTCAAAAAATCGATCCTGGTACCACAACGGTCAATCGAATACCTTGGTATCATATGGGACCCTTGGTCCAACGAGAAGCAACTGCCAATCGACAAATTGCAGTCTTTAAAAAGGAAAATATCACGAACTTTGAATGCCCAAACCTGGTCTCTCAAAGACATTCAAAGTCTACTGGGTCTATTGAACTTCGCAAGTTTTGTAGTCCCAAGAGGCCGCCTGAACTGCCGTGCTATACAAACACTGAGCAACGGCTTGCTGAAATCTCAGGCACCCAAATTGCTTTTACTCCCGCAGAGTGTCACAGCAAATCTCCAATGGTGGAGTCAACATCTTATGGACCCGTCTTGCCTGCACCTTCCAGCTCCAAGGTATTTTCTATCAACAGACGCTTCTGGTTTCGGTTGGGGCGCTCAACTCAACACTTTGACTCTGTCTGGCAGCTGGGCACCTCACGAGAAGACGTTGCACAGCAACTGCCTAGAAATGCTGGCCATTTTGAGAGTCATAAATCAGCAAGGGTATGTAATGGTGAACTCCAGTCTTTTAATTCAAAGCGACAACCGGACGGTAGTAGCATACCTGCGCAACGAAGGTGGGACCCGATCAGAAATGATGCAGACCTTGACGCACGAGGTCTTAAACGCTCTAGATCGTTACCAAATTTCGATGACAGTGTTCCACGTTCCAGGCCGTTTCAACTACGTCGCAGATCGCTTGTCACGAGCCAAAGCCTCGACAGAATGGCACCTCATTCACCAGTTCACCTGGCAAGTATTCGAACTTTGGGGCATTCCAGAAATAGACCTTTTTGCCTCGAGCAAAGCTCATGTAGTAAGCAGGTATGTATCACTCGACCAGAACGACAAGGAAGCAGAGTTTTGCAACGCATTCTCACGCCCATGGCACTACCACCTAGCGTGGGTGTTTCCACCACCATGCTTGGTGCCCAGGGTTCTGACACACCTGAATCAAGCGACAGGTATTTATATGATGGTCGTCCCAGTTTGGGAGAAAGTCTTTTGGCGGCCCGATCTCCAGGCAAGGGCTCTGGAAACTCCAATCCCTGTGACCGACCTAAACCATGTCCTAATAGACACGCAGACACAGCGCGCCCCTCCACAAGTAAGTCAGATGAGCTTGGAAGTGTGGCGAATACAGGGTGGTCATCACTGTTAGATTCTTGGACTGCGGCCCAAATAGACATTCTTGATAAAAGCTGGAGAAAAACCACTTTATCCACTTACAAGCCCGCTTGGTCGAGATGGACTAACTGGTGCAATGAAAATAAAGTTAACACTCATAATCCGTCCCCAGCCGACCTTGCTCGATTTTTGACTGATTTACATTTAAATCATAAGTTGTCATATAGCTCCATCTGCCTGCACAAGTCGGTGGTATCCACTTTTTGTAAACCTACTTCGGGTAACCCTTTGAGTTCTCATATTGTAGTAAAACAAACGTTAAAAGGCATAGCTTTACAGAACCCTCGAAAACATAAATCTCCGATTTGGAACTTGAATATTCTGACAAACTTCTTATCAGCAAATGCTCCCATTAAAGATACGCTGTATGAAATTTCGAAAAGAACTGCTATAATTCTTTTACTATGCTCTGGTCGACGGGTACACGACCTAACCCTATTAAAGATAGATGCATCTAGCTGCATCTTCGAACAAGATTCAGTTGTTTTCTGGCCAGAGTTCGGTTCCAAAACGGATACAGCGTCTTATCGCCAGTCTGGTTGGCGACTTTTACAGTGTTCGTCAAACCCCAATATAGATCCAGTTTACTGGATCAAAACCTTGATTGAATGTTCCAGAGAACGCAGAGGCGATATCAAGTCTCTGTTCATCAGTACGTGTGGTGCAGTTAAACCGGCGACCCGTACCATTATTGGCGGCTGGGTACGGGGTGCACTTCGTGATGCAGGTGTGCATGCAAGTGCAGGCAGCGTGCGCGCCGCGGTCGCTTCGGCCAGCTGGCTTGATAGCACTCCTGTGGATGAGATTCTCACTCGTGGTAACTGGCAATCAGCCACTACTTTCCATCAATTTTATAGAAGGGAAGTTGATTCTTCAACCCCTATGAGAAATCAATTATTATCTCATTTTCAAACGATTTGATTACACAATTCAATTCATATCATTTAGTTTAATTTTCTTATTTAATTAAATACCTTTTTAATTTTTTAATGTGATATATAAATTTAATTAATTTATATATCACATTGGCGTTTTAATACAGCAGCGATAACAAACACCACTCAATTAATTAGGCTCAGAACAAGGTACAGGTAACTTAATATTGCAATTTTACCTGAAAATAAAATTGTTATTAAGTGTACTTACCTTGTTCTGAGCCTAATTAATTGAGTAGCAAACCTTTGTTTCCGCTTCCGGTGCGACGTTTTAGCCCCTCTCCACAGCCCTTGGCGGCTCGACCGGCGTGAATACAGCTACAGATGGAGGGGGTGAGGGCTGCGCGCGGGCCTCATCCCTCCCTCTCCTCATTGGCACTCAATTAATGATATGTACATAATTATGTACAGCAGCAGAAATTTACTTAGGCTCAGAACAAGGTAAGTACACTTAATAACAATTTTATTTTCAGGTAAAATTGCAATATTAAAACACAAAAACCCGACTGCGGTAGTTTCAAAGTTGTATTTTGCAATAAAAATCCGCCATCTTGAATTTATGAATTTATAGTATAGCCAGTGTCACTCGCGCTGCTGAGACAAATCTAACGACACCTCATATGTCAAAATCCAACTATCCGTTTGGGCTGTAGCCCGTGAAAAATAATTTTCTTGTCCACATACATACATACATACATACATACATACATACATACTCTCGAAAAACATAACCCTCCTTCTGAGGCAGTCGGGTAAAAAAAGATAAATTTTAGTAATAAATGAAAAAATCTGTAACTGGTAAAAATATTTTTATTTTCGGTGACACTCAAAATCCTTCTGTACCACCTTTGGTTCCACCACTTAAGAACCTAACAACCCGGCCCCACTCTAGAACATTCTGACTAGGTGCTAATTTAAAACGTTCTGTCTCGGTTCCACTCTATTACCTTTAAATCTGTTGCCACTCTTAAACTTTACTTCCCGGGGACACTCTAAAGCCTCCCTATCAAATTGTTTCCACTCTTCGGCTATACTACCGGGTGACACTCTAAAACCTCCCGATTAAATTGTTTTCACTCTTAAACTTTCCTAACCGGTGACACTTTAAATCCCGATCACCTTTTTTCCACTCTTGAACTTTCTGATGTGACCAATAATTACACAAATCACTCCAAAACCCCACCCATTTTGAGATGTTCTGACAGTATTATTTTTAAGAGGGACCTTTTTAGTGGCCGCTAAGATTAGCGATCTTAGCAGTTTTAAATTTTTAAAATGTTTAAATTTGTGCGCCGTGGAATAGCACTAATCGGCTAAAGCTAAGTTTAGCGCTGTCACTTAATTTTAAGTATGAGTCCTACCCGTGTATGCCAAAGTAAAGGACGTCGCTAGAATTGCCGTCACCGTACTTGGCTACAAAATACTCTATGCAACGTGAAATGATTGGACATAGAGTACTGCCTGAACCGTCATATTTTGACAGCTCAATTTGACCGCTCGTACTGTCATTGTTGCGTTTATTTTTGTTTAGCTTTAGCGTTTGTTGTTTGAGTTGTGAATAGAGATGGGATTCTACCCGGGTAAATACCCAAATTTGGGTATATACCCATTCTTACCCGTTTTTTCCTACCCGAATTAGTTTTCACCCGGGTAAATACCCGTATATAAGTTTCATATTTATTACAGCCTTTAAGGTACGTGTTTTGCAAAAGAATTCGTACTAGGTTACTAGAACACTTATTATGTACCCTTGCAATGTAAAGAAGAATTGTTTTACGTATTTTACGATTAAGTTTGAAAGATATCGTCATTCGTTTATTGCTTTTATACCGGTATTGTCCTGCATTACTTAGACCATGTTCATAGATGCGACTTTTTTGTCCCGCGATACACGAATCTCTCGTTCTTTTCCTCATGTGTAAAAAGGGACTTCCGATAATTCCCCGGCCAAAGTCTTCTCAATGTGAATGCGCGGTCAAAGTGCTCAGCTCAGATCATGAAACTGAACGATTTTCACATGGTGGGTCGTAAGTATTTGTACGTTGGTTCGTTTGTGTTTGTTGGGCGGGTCGTACATGTTTTTTGGGTCGTAAGGGTTTGTTGGGTGGGTCGTTAGGATTTGTTGAGTCGTAAAGGTTTGTAGGCTCGTCAGGGTTTCTTGAGTGAGTCGTGAGTGTTTGTTGGCTTGTAAGGATATGCTGGGTGGGTCGTTAGTGTATAGTGTGTCTTAAAGGTTTGTTGGGTCGTAAAGGTTTGTTGGGTTGTAAGGGTTTGTTGACTCGTAAGGATTTCTTGAGTAGGTCGTAAGTGTTTGTTGGCTTGTAAGGGTATGCTGGATGATTCGTTAGTGTTTGGTGGGTCTTAAGGGTTTGTTGGGTGGGTCGTTAGTATATGTTGGATCGTAAGGGTATGTAGTTGGAGTTGTGATTGCTTTCGAGACGTAAGACTGTTTGGTGGCTCGTTTATATTTGTTGGTACGTTAGGGTTTGTTAGGCGGTTCGTTAGTGTGTTTGCTAGGGTCGAAAGGGTTTTTTGGGTTTTAAGGGTTTGCTGGACGGGTCGTTAGTGTTTTCTAAATCGTAAGGGTTTGTTGGGTCGTAAGAGTTTGTTGGGTCGTAAGGGTTTATTGGGTTGTAAGGGTTTGTTTGCTGGGTCGTAAGGGTTAATTGGGTCGTAAGAGTTTGTCAGGCCGTGGGTTTGTTCGATCGTAAGGGTTTGTTGGATGGGTCGTTAGTGTTTGTTGGGTCGGTAGGGTTTGTAACTTGTGCCGTTGGTGTTTGTTTGATGTTAAGGGTTTATTAAGATTTCGTTAGTGTTTCCTGGGTAGTATGGGTTGTTTGGGTGAATTGGGTCGTTAGGGTTGGTTGGGCGGTTCGTTAGTGTTTGCTGGGTCGAAAAGGTTTGTTGGCTGGGTTGTTAGTGTTTTTTTGGGTCATTAGGATTTGTTGTGTGGGTCTTTAGTGTTTTCTGGGTCGTAAGGGTTTATTGTACCGTAAGGGTTTGTTGGATTGATTGTTAGTGTTTGACCAACCGACCCAATCGTTAGGGTTTGTAGGTAGGCTCTTTGGCATAGGTTGGTTCGGTAGGGTTTGTTGTGTAGGTCGTTAGTGTTTGCTGGGTCGAAAGAGTTTGTTGGGTCGCAAGGGTTTGTTAAGATGCCGTTAGTGTTTACTGGGAAGTAAGGGTTACTTGTGTGAGTTGTTAAGGTTAGTTGGGTCATACGTAACAGGTTACTGGATGGGTCGGTAGTGTTTTCAAGGTCGTTAGGGATTATTGTCCCGAGCCCGAGCCGCGTTTAGAGTAGGAACACAAATTGTTATAAAAAAGAGAAAAAAAAATGCATTAGAAATTAAGTATCTCTTTTTTAAGTTTGAATTAAAATATGACTTTCTTAAAGAGAATCTTGTAAATTACTACTGAGAAATAAATTTTTGAATTTTGAATTGGGTGAGGTTTCAATTTTTAGTGTTTGTTGGAACCAACCTACAAAAACGAGGCGCCATCTAGCCCCAAACTAAGCGAAGCTAGCACTATGGGAACAAAATCACTAATATTAAAACTGATATACTATTTTGTAAATAAATACATATTTATACATATACAGAAAACACCCAGAGTCAATACAAATACTTAAAAAACCTTAACAAATATTTGTGTCAGGGTGAATCAAACCCACTATCTGGGCCTGGCGGGCAAGGGTACTATCCAGTACGCTATCTGGATTTTGGATCATAGTCGTCGTAATGACCCAACAAATCCCAAAGACCCAATATTCAATTCTTTATGAACCAACAAACACTAACGACTTACCCAATAAACCTTTACGAGCCAGCAAACCGTAGCGACCAACCTAGCAAACCCTAACGATCCACCAAACAAACCCTTATGAAACAAGAAACATCAACGAATCGGACGATCCCATCACACTAGCAGCCGCTGCAGCCAACGCGAGTAGACTCATACACTCCACAAGCTCTTCAAGCAACCGCCGTCCCCGCCGGCGGGGACGCGGAGGTCCCTCATTTGTGCCCTTCTTTGGCAACTACCGGCATATACCCGGTAGACATAGTCCGATTCGTTCTTCCCAGAACAACTCGTAAGCCCAGTCTCGCCCCAAGGGCGTGATTGAGCTGGTTGTTTGAACAACCACCCAAACACATCCGGGTGAGCCCTCGCTCCCCACCAAATAGTCAGGTGTAGTTTTAACGGACCCGGGTCCGGAAAACATAGAGTCCATCCCAAAAAAAAAAAAAAAAAATCAACGAATCGACCTACAATCCCTCACGATGCAACAAACACTAACGACCCAAGACCCAACCTAAAAACCCTTAAGACCCAGCAAACCTCAAAGACCCAATTTGCAAACCTTTATAACCCAACATACACTAACGATACACCCAACAAACCTCAATGACCCAATTTGCAAAACTCTATGACCCAACATACATTAACGACCCACCCAACAAACCATTACGACCCAACCTACAAACCCTTACGACTCAACAAGCACTAAAGACCCACATAAAAAACCATAAAGACCCAACAAACACTAAGCTAGAACAACTAACTGGAGACAAGAGCGGGGCCTGACTGATGCGAAACTGTCCGCTACTGCGACGGGCGCGAGCTTACGAAACGTCGCGGGTGCTCTTATGTGCAAGCTACGGTGGCGTACGAGAAGTTAAACCACCACACATGAAGTCATAGTATGCGCGTATGCATCCACGCCTGACAACTTATAGGTCATTTTCCTAGATTTTATTCTAGTGAAATTACAAATTTGTTCGTTTCTTTTGCAGAATGATGACGATTGGTCAATGCGTATTCGTTATCTGTTTATGTGGTTTCGTTTTCGCGGTTTTCCTGTGACATCTAGATTCTAAATGTATAGGTAGGTTTACATTACTTCATATTTTAAGGAAAAAAATTGAAATCGAACGCCTTATAACAAAATTTTATAATTTTATAGTTCTTACCCATGCTTTTGGGTAAATACCCGGTAAAAACGGGTAAAAAAGGTAAATACCCAATTTACCCGTTTTTTCCCACCCGGGTATTTACCCACCGCCCATCTCTAGTTGTGAATGATGGTTTTTACATCAATTTTAGATGGTGGCATGATTGATTGATGGTGGATTGATAATCGCCCAGCAGATTTTTATTTTATCCAAGAGGATCATCATCTTCCTGCCCTTATCCCAATTACTTGGGGTCGGCGCAACATGTAGGGTCAGGTAGGCAACAGTGACTCGGATTTCTTCAATCAATAAAATTTTATAGAAAACATTGAAGTATCAAACTGAAATTCATATCTAGGATGCATTGATTATTACTCTTTCGTTTTGCATTATCATTTTTTGCAATAACACGACACTTAAGTCAGAAGACATATTTTTCTAGAAAAAAAAATTTGAGTCACTGTGTACTAGTGCCTGTCTACACTGACTCAACCCCTGTGGTACACAGTGACTCTAACAGTTTATATAGACTTGGCAACCCTGTTTTGCAAATGTAATATTTATTGAAACTATGCATTTTCATAAATTATATTTGTCAAGTATTATTTTCATATCATTACTACTGCCGTAAGAAATATTTTACTATTGTCTGTCAATGTTTCTAAAAAGAGAGATGAGCCAGTACTAAATGTTAGAGTCACTGTGTACCACTGAATTTTGAGCCAGTGTAGACGCCGATGCTATTTTGAAATAATTAGCCTACAAATATTACTAGACTACTCTAAGAGCTAGCAAATCTAGCTTATTACTTAGTGTATAAACACCACTTTCGATCATAATAATTACATTTCCTTAAATCCTTCAATATTAACTGACAAAAATACATGTAGTGTACCTTTAAAAGCATTTTTAGAGGTGCAAAACCAATCGCACATTTTTTTCACAATCAAACCGCACTGGAGTGGACGGATGATTGGTTTGTATGTGTTTGGTTGTCAAGAGCGACCATTATGTTAAGAATACAGATAGATATAGCTGTCCTATTTCGAAATATAAGCGTGAGCCAATGTACCCGCCCGAGTCACCGATCCCTACCTGACCCTACCTATTAAAACCTCATTAAAACACAAAACCGGCTGCCTGCCTGACGTTAACCCTCTTTGGGAATGCTATCGTAGGTGGTATTACCGCCACCAAGGTCAAAAATACGTCGCCTTTTACGAAAAACCCTGAGTAGAATAGGGGTGGTAGAATTCTTAGCCGCTACCACACGGCAAGCTGCTGTTGTGAGGATGTTGACCGGATTTTAGCATTTTCTTTTAGCTTTTAGGAGAGCACTGATTACAGCTGTTGATGAGATTGATGACCAGATTTAAGCCTTTTAGATTTTAGGAGAGCACTGATCCTGAGCAAAACAGGTTAAACAGGTAACCTGGCGGTTGGGCGATGGTAATGGATTCTGATGTGGAAGTGTCATCAGTGGTACCGCTGACCGGCTGGCGGAATGGTAGTAACTTGATTTGATAGTAAAAACGATACTTAAGTAGGTACACTGGGAATGCCTATGACCAGCAATGTAGACAGGACCTTAGGCACCTACTGTGCCAGGCTGCTGTACCTAGGTACCTACCTAATCATGACGTGGAATAAAGATGAACGAGCCCAGTAGCTTGATCGAAGACACCATTTATTTATCCTGCTAGGTATTAAGCTCTGAAATTAGGAAAGTGTCCTTACTACTTCCAACACTTGAAATACAATAGCGTTCATCCATAGAATTTGGGACAACTTCAAGGGTTTTGACGGAGGCCCGCAAAGAACATGACCTTGGTCTTGTACAAATTCATCCAGACTCCAGCACACATGGCTTGAGACAGTAGCTACCTCTTTACCTGGACTTTACAGCATTTCTTGCTGGTCATGCGTTCAATTCAATCAAAATAACCAAAGGAGACTACAGCTATTAGCAGACGAAGCAAAACTGAGCTGAACAAGAGCTGAAAGACAAGTCTGTAGAATATTGTAGGTAGGCTGTGAACCTATGTATGACAACCACGATGACAACGCAATCTGCAGAAGTAAGGGTATAGGTATGGGAACCTACTTACTACCTTAACTGATAGGTACTTCACATGTATTGGGATTTTTAATGGCACTCACCGTGCTATATTATATTATCACGGCCCGCCCAGAGAGGTTTCACCCGCTGCTACCTATCTACCTGTTTTCCTGTAGAAATTAAATCTTTGCCCGTAGTAAAAAGTCCATTACTCCGTTCCAGCAGAAGTGATTCTACAAAATCATGTGCCAGCAGAAGCGGCCCGTCATGCTCCTTTATTCCCAAGTGCCAACCCCCCAGTATGCCACCGGGGTGGCGACTATTCCCGATTGCCACCCCGTGGCCATCCTTTATTCCCAAGTGCCACCCCCCCCCAGTATGCCACCGGGGTGGCGACTATTCCCGATTGCCACCCCGTGGCCATCGGGTATAGTTCGCCACCCTATCTACGGGTGATTCTACTAATACATACGAAATTGATAATTAAATTAATTAAGTAAATAAATTGTTTATTATACCAATTGTAGGTATTATTTTTATGATAGGTAGGCTATTAAAATGCCATGTTAAAAAGCTTGCGCGCAACTGAGTAAATAATAGCAAAATTAGCAGGCCAAAAGGGTTTTGGGTTTTCCAGGAGCATAGTAAGTAGCTATTGGCCAGCGCATGGCTATTGGTATTGTACCTTATGTATTTTTATTGCACCTATTGTCCAGAAAAGCTTGTTACATTAAAAAGAGAGAGATAGCACTATATCCTTTATTGTCAAGCGGTACGAAGATAGAGATAGATACCAATGAAAGGAAATACTTAGATAGCACTTTTTAAGATCAACGGTTTCTTTGTATCTCTGGATGTTTGTTACCTATTATTATTGAAACAATAATCATGATTTAAAGTAATTTTTGCAGTCCAGTGTTTAAAGTCCTTTAAAAGGGTTAAATTTAATTAAGTACAAATCTATAAGAGGTTGCAACAACTTTATATTAGTATGTGTTTAGTTATAACGAGAACTTAAATATCTTTAAGAAAATAGTAATAATCAAATACTAATCACTAGTAGAATCAACCTCCGCGGCGCTCCAAGGAGGGTGGCGAACTATTCCCGACTGCCACCCCGTGGCAGACAGAGGTGGCAGTTGGGAATAAAGGGTCATGCTGAATAACTTTACTTGGAAACCATTACAGTATTTCTTATAGGTTAGGTATATGGGATTGCTGGTGGTCTTCATCAGGTACTCCAGATCTTCGATGACCATGTGCGAGCAGAAGCGGCTCGTCGTGGTGAACAACTTTTCTGAATATCCGCTATATTTCCGCTGCTAACCGTTTCACCGTGGGAATGAAGACTTTTCCGTGGTAAAAGTAGCCTTTGTTACTCAGGAATGTTGTACCTTTCTAATGGTGAAAGAATTTTGGAAATCGGTCCAGTAGTTTCGGAGGTTATCAATTACATACAAAAAAACAAACAAACAAATCTTTCCTGTTTATTATATTATTAGTGTAGATAAATTGAAAATGAGACATTTGAAAAATTCACTAGCTACCGCTGGGACTTGAACCCGGGACCGTTGGGTACTGTCCCACCACGGCTCAGCCAACTGAGCTATGTGCACCTAACGGATCCTGGAAAATTTATCAACATCTTGATGCTCATCTCGTCTCTAGTAAATTTTTCAATTTTATCATTTCCAATTATAATTCACAAGAGCAGGGACAACAAAATAATGAATTGGGACAACTGCACTTTAATTATCAATGGAATTAAACAGTATTTTAATAACAATTTATTCAAATTGCTAACATCTTCTCGAGGCGGGACGCCTGCGAAGCACTTGATCAGCACTTGTTGGAACAATTTCACCTTTTTCAATTAGATACAATTTTCTGTTTATGAATCCTGGTACCACCCTATATCTTGTCAATAAAACTCTCCTGCTTCTCTTTACTTTGTGCAGATTAGGACGCTTTTAGTACTTAGACAGGTGAACAGATCCTCTTATCTGTTTTGTCTAATAGTCACTGGTGTTCCATCAGTGACACTTCCCCTGCAAAAATATAAAATGTCATTTGTAGATATTGCTTGCCTCATTTGACTCAGTAGAATATTTATTTTATAGTTAACATTATCTTAGTATTCAATACAGTGGTTTAGGATACTACCTGATTCTTAGAAGAAAGGTAATATAAATGGCAGCGGTTCTATTAATGGACGGGAGAAAGTATGAATGCCATTGCCTGGTTTATGTAAGAGCCATAGTGCGAGTGAGGAAGCATGACCTCCGGCCGCCACATAGGAAACGTGTAAACACTACTTGCTTTAGTTGATATAATAGCCTTTACTAGTTAGTACTAAAGTACTTGGCTTTTAATTTGAAGGAAAACAAGCTACTCTACTAAAATACCAAGACAATGAAAACAAGCCATAGGAACAAACCCTTACATGTAGTGAGTTTCTTCGACACTCTGTCATGAAGTGGAAAATTAGAGCAAGATAGGTTCACTCTTAGATGTTTTCTTTCATATTTCTCATCAATTATGGTGTGAAGAATCTATTCTTCCTTCAGGTTGTCAGTTCACTACATAGGTAATAATCACGAAAAGACTTCCTGGAAATAAAAACAAAATTTAACAGACCTAGTGACAGGGAGAGACTACACACACAATAGTTAGATCATTAGCCGAGAAGGAGCAGTTAAGCTGCTTCTAGAAGGTCAGGCCCAAGAGAATTATTATCCTCAAACACAATCTTGGACGGTTTGCTTGCCTGGTATAATCCTAGGCAAGTATTGAAGCCAGGACAGCGACTCAGCGACCTTGTGTCGCTTATTTGTTACATCTTACCTTAGAGATTTGTTCCATTAATTAAGAAACAGTTTATTTAATTTAATTAAATAATAAAATTTCTTGTCGGCAAACCAATCGGCGTCAAATTTTTTTTTTAGTGTTGCCAACTGTTTATTTTAGAATTATCAGATTTTGCATTCAAAATGAGGACTTTTTAGACAGCTATAATAAAAAAATTGGGTAGTTAGTATAATCATCAATAGATGGCACTGATCCACTGCACAAGAAACAAAATAACCCTTGCTCAACTAGCTAGGTGTGTGTATACAGGGTGTTTATTTAAATGCGTGCCATAGCTCAGGTGGAAAAAAAGTGGCGGGCTTTGGTTTTCCTAGGCTTCCGACGCTACCCCTTGCCGTAAAGAAAGGGCATCCCTGGTGGGATGGAGGTATAGGCATACACCCTGAGAGGCCTTGGATGTTCTGGAGGGTGTATGGTAGGGTCGGACGCCTTGACGGGCGTGGGTAGTGTCGGACACTCTGGAGGACAAAGGATGGTGGGCGTTGGATTTCCTGGGCGTCTGAAGATACCCCCTGCCGTCCAGGGCGTCTTACCCTACCTCCCGTCCTCCCGAGCGTCCAGTGGCACATCCTGCTCTTATGATGTCTGTCTCCAGGTCAATCCTGCTGTTCAGGCTCTCTGACGCTACCTCATCCTTCAGGGCGTCCGATGCCTCAGTGTGTCCAACTCTACCCTTAACAGATCAGGGGAGGTGAATAACGTACTTCTCCACCCCTCGTTCCCAATAGGATTTCGGACAAAATCCAAAAACCTGGATCAGCTTAGGACGATGATGGCCGAATGAAGTCGAAGATTTTGCCTTATGCCGGCTTTTGCAATTACATAAAATTGAATGGAATCTTGTTTGTGACATGGATAAAAAAAGACATTGTCAATATGTAAACAATAATATAACCACTTATTCAAGGTCCTGGGCCCGGCTCAGGGGGGTCATGTCCCCCATGACCCCCCTCGCCTGGATCCGCCACGTCACACATGCGAGCGCGGTCGAGCGTTTCTAGCGTACATAAAAAAAATAATATCTCGGAAACTACTAATCGCATTCAAGTAATTCTTTCGATGACTTTTATCTTATTTTGTAGACTATACGGTAAAAATAAAAATAAACTAAACAAATCTTGTTCATTATGCGAAATGACTACTATGCCAAAATTGTTATGCGGAGTGCAAATAGGAGGAAAAATGTTATGCGTTCGAAGGGGCACCCCATTAAGCACCTAGATTAGTTGGTAAAACTGAGTTAAAATTTTGTCTTCTGCCAGTGTTTGACCAAAAAGCTAGGTTTTGAATGCCGTTCCCTTGTCACCAGTCTTAGCATCCGCAAACAAGATTCGAATACCTTTCAGGAATATCGCACAAATTCAAAAAATATTGTGTAAAATATATCGTAAGAAGATAATTATTTTTCATAGTACCGAACCTCAAATTGTCGTTTAAATACGATAATTATTGTACGGTTGGCAACACTAAAGCTACCGGAAGTGGAGTTTTTTTTCTTATTATTTACTGCTGCGTTCAGAAGTTTACGAATTTTCCATCAAATGAGACGAACACGCACCGTAGCTGTCAAATAATGCGTTTTATTTCTACGAAACCAGTCAAGAATGCAAGGGAAAAGTAGGATAGCTAATCAAACAACTTAAACAACTTGAATATTTTGTCTCGCTCTCAAATATTATTGATAGCGCGATTTATGCAAAAGAGTTGCGATAACCTAATAATAAAAAAATAACTGGCCATCCACAAGTCGGGCTCATGAGCGAAGGGTTCCGTGCTTAATATACAATTACACATTAGACTTTTGAGTCCACTAGTCAGTCACCTCTTACAACACCCACGTAAGTGTGCTTCATGTCCTAAGTATTTTCAGCAGAGACTCTTGTGTGTTTTCCAAACAAAACGGAAAACATTGGTTTACATTGTGGCATGTAGGGGATGGAAACCGGAATTCCGGAATATCGTAAAACCGGAACATCGGAGCGCGCCTAGTGTTGGCTGGCTCAATTAAATATTATAAATCGATTGACCGGGTACTGTAACGGTACCGGTACTGTGAGGGAACGGTACCGAGGCCTCTGACATGGTTGCAGAGGCCTCTAACATGGTTGGAAAGGCCTCTGACATGGTCGCAATGACTTCTGACCTATTTTCAGAGACTGCTGTAGCCCTTCATATTTTTGTGTTTACATACACGACTGACGTCTGCCTGTTGACCTTCTGCTAAACATCTGCTAAAGATGTCCACCAAAAAAGAGGCTACTTTTATAGGTCATGAAATTCTCAGTAACCACAGTAAGAGGCTAAAACACTGAATCGGACTTAACGCTTTTCTGCATTTTCTCTCGAATCACGGCCTTAAACATGAAATCATAAAAACATCTATGGGGTGACCCGTGACACCACTAAACTCCGTTTCGGGTTTGAACCTAGATAGCTAGGCCATTAGCTCAGCACTTTAACAATAGTTATCACATGTATTCTAAATAGAATGTTAATCTTGTATTAGATAAGTATACTTTATTTGAATAGTTTTTTGCTATGTAGCTATAGTACATAATGTAAGTGAATTTCAGGTCTAATGTAACCAATAATTAGTACTATTACAAAAAAATATCTATTTTTATGCGTAGAACAGAGATTAAGCGAATTAGAAAACTGGCACAAATCTTTTTTATAAAAAAATCCGATTCCGATTTTGACCTCTAACTTCGGAAATCAAAACCGGTTTTGAAGACCTTCCGATTTTACATGCCCTAGTAGCATGGTCACTTACTTACACTTCTATGTGGGGTGAAATTTTAGTAGCGACCGATAGCGAAAACTCAGAGCCGACTAGTGATAAGAACTTTCCCAAGGAACATAGGTCGAAATAGGAAAAAAAATTTGGACTTCCCATACAAAATTGCCGACTAGATAGCTGAGTTACTATGAGAGGTATTTTTTTTATTTTGACCTATGTTCCTTGGGGAAAGTTGTTCCTTATCACCAGCGGGTTCTGAATTTTAGCTATATGTCACTAGTAAAATTTCACCGTATATAGACGCCACAATGTATATCGAAATGTGATAATCAATTCTGGGCCCACCCCGAATTTTAAAATGGGCACAAACTAACATTTACATATATCTAAAGTCTGCAGCTGCACACACACACAACATTCTTCTATAGTCTGAGTGAGTACCTACGGAAGTACGGAACCCTAAAATGAAAACAAAATGTCAAGGTCACGTTAATGTTCTTTCTGAACAGTTTGTTTTGTGTTTTCTTTGTTTTCTTTCATATTAATCGATAATAGTGATTTAAAATGGTTTGGATTTCGACTTATCACCATATTTTACCACATTGTTCATTATATGTCCAAGACAATACAGTATTTCTGGTTATTTTTCAGTTACTGATGTTACAGGGCGCTGTTAAAGTAGAAGGCGGTTAAAAAGCTCGCACACGGGTGTATATTGGGTCGCTGGACGACTCAAAGTCCCATACGAAAAGAAGGAGCACCTACGTTGCAATAGCAAGCAATGTTTACATACCAACTAAAGTGATTACTTAGACAGCGGTTATCCAAGTATGTCAGAGGCCTGCGACTTGTAGTAGGCACTTCAAACCTAGACACGAGGATTCATCGGGTCGCTGGACGACTCGCTGTCCCAGCGGTTACCCAACTATGTCAGAGGCCTGCGACTTGTAGTAGGCACTTCAAACCTAGGCACTGTTGGTACGTCCAACATCCTGTTTACTGTTAGGTTGGTATTTTTGGTATTTTTGACATGTTGTCAAGTTTCGTTCCTTCCATCTGTAAGTACAAAGTGATGCTTGACCAATTTCTAATAAAACGCAAACTGTTATAAATATCGTGGTTTGATTCACTAATTACTTGACCAAAACCTATGATTAAATCCGCAGTCCACTAATATATAATACATTAACATAATGGTCCGTCAAACCGTAAAAATAGTGAAAATATTCGCGAGTGTTGCATTTTCGTAGCCATCTTTGTTCGTAGCAAAATTTCGTAGCAAAGACAGTGTGGACTCTACTACATATTACATAATTATAGACTTGTGGAGTGAACATGAAAGTGCAGTGCAGAAAATAACATTCAGCGTGTATTGGTCAAGTTTACATATTACTTTTTCATCGAGATTTTGCAGTCATTTAAAATTATTACGCAATCTCATAGTACATACATTCCATGGAAGCAAGCTACAAGAGCTAAGTGAAACAAGGTGGAATTTTGCAGTATATTGACGCATTCCACCAGAATTATTTTGTTTCAGCTTTTTCATTTTCAGCTCATTACAAATTACAATCAATCATTGCATTATTTTGATTGATCATACAAAGGTCATACAAGAAGCCATATTGCCCATTCTTCGTGTACAGTCGGATTTCGTCGGGCGGAAGTCGGAGATGTGCAACAAGCGCCTTTATTGGCCGGTGCTTCTACAGGATTGGTTTGCGCCAAGTCTGCGCCGAGTTCGCGCAACATACTTGCACTGACGCCATTGGTCAGAATCTGACTTTCGTCGACAACGTCACGTCGTTTTCATCGTGAGCAATATTTTGACGGTTCTATTTTGTATTGTATTCAAAGACTTTTGTATTTTATTTTGCAGTTTGTTATTCTACGCATTTACGCATTTTATATTTGCAGTCTATAATTATTGATTTGTGACGCGCGTACAAAAAGTGTATTTTATAGCTTTCGTTTACATATTCAGCTTGTGATTTATGTTGTGTGTGATATAGGTAATCGCATTGTAAACAACATGGCTGAAAGCGAAGTAATTTCAGCGCTTGTTCGCAAAAGAGGTAATCTAAAAGGTAATATAACTAAATTAGTAAATTCGTTTGCTTCCAAAGAGTTCACAAAGTTTGAGCTTGTGCGTATGCAGGAACGTTTGAGATCCACATTTGATAAGTATGAAAACTGTAACTTGGAGATCTGCGCTATAGACGAAACCAAGTCAGACGCAGATTTCGAAGCAACAGAAAGTAATTTCCTGAAAACATGTGCTAAGATGGACGAATTATTAACTGCGCCCAAACATTCCTGCTCAGCGCCAATGCAAACGAAGTTGCCTCACATTTCCATTCCCACATTTAGTGGCAAATATTCAGATTACAAGACTTTCATCGGATTGTTCGATAGTCTCATCCATAATAGTGAGCGCCTTGATAATATACAAAGGTTCTTCTATTTAAGAAGCTACCTACAAGGTGAGGCTCTAGATTTAGTAAAAAACTTGACGATTACAGGTGAAAATTATACAGAGGCAAGAAAAATCTTGAATGATAGGTACAGCAATGAGTACAAAATTACAAACGAACTTATTTGCTCTTTGTTAGATATTGTACCAATCACAAAGTCAACTGCTCAGAATATAAGGCAATTTGTTTCTGTCGTAAAGCAGCAATTAGCAGCACTAAAGAATTTAGGCAAGCCGGTCGATCAATGGGATGATATCCTATTGACAATTCTCACGCGTAAGCTGGATACCTTTTACAGTAGGGAATTTCAATTAGCTAGAAATAAGGAGCCCAAAGTATCTGATTTATTGGACTTTCTAGAAACCCGCGCCCTTGCACTGGAAAATGTGGACAGACCTGTGCCTGTGCAGTCTACTCAGTGGAGCGGCGAACGACCAAAGGTATCTCATGCAGCGGTGAAGTCTCCGGTGCCAACCTCCTGCTTGATGTGTAAGTCTTCTGCTCATAAACTTTATCTATGTGCGCGGTTTAAGCTTCTTTCTGCTGCTGAAAGGCTCAAGTTTGTTGAAGAGCATGAGATTTGCAAGATTTGTCTGAATTTACACAAAAATAAATGTAGGTACTACTATTTCAAATGTGACCAATGTAAAGAAAAGGGTCACAACACTCTCTTACATCAATCTAACACACAACCTCCTGTGAGTTTAATATCACAAAAACATGACCCACACACATTGTTGCCAACTGTTAGAGTGAAGCTTTTTGCTAAAAACGGCACCGAAGTGCATGTTAAGGCTTTGCTTGACGGTTGCTCCCAGGCATCTTTAATCACAAGTGAGCTAGCAAACATGCTTCAGTTGAAGCCCAAGGATGTAACTGAAACTATTACAGGTATAGGTAACGCTACGAGCAACATAGCCAAGTCTGTCAGTGTTCAAGTTCATTCGCTTACACGCGATTTTAAAATGAATGTTCGCTGCAATGTTATGGATGAAATTACAACTATGTTGCCACAAATTCCTTTCAAGATTGAGGACTTGGAGCTTCCACCTAACCTTGTATTAGCTGATGAGAAATTTAATGTGCCTAGCAAAATTCACATTCTATTGGGTGCTAACGTTCTTTTTCAGACATTGCTACACAATGATCCAGAATGGCTTCAGATCAGCCTAAACAAGCAACATGTGAATAATGAAGGGCTTCCTCTGTTTCGCGTGATAAACACCCTCTTCGGACATGTAGTCGGCGGCGACTTACCTACTTCTGCTACTGAACACCAGGCACACTCACCAATTACACTTCATTGCTTAAGGGATGACGACACATTACAAACTCTAAATGAAAACTTAAATAACTTTTTTCAAGTAGAAAAGGATCCCGAGTATTTTCCAGAGAAGTTAAACGAATTTGAGGCCTGCGAAAAGATGTTTTGTGACACTGTAAAATTAGACACAGAAAACAAGAAGTTTTCAGGTAGGATTGCCTTTAAAGTTGCCACTAGAATCTGTAAAAGAGACTCTTGGAGATTCATTACATCTAGCTCTGAAAATATTTAATAGCTTAGAGCTTAGATTAAAAAAAAAAGGCCCCCTTTTGGTTTGGTCTTTAAAAAGATTTTATTCATGATTACATTGAACAAGGGCATGGAACTTTTGTAGACATAGACAAATATGATCTTGAAAATGACCCTGTATGCTTCATACCACACCACCCTGTATTAAAACTTGATAGAAAAACCACCAAGTGTAGGGTAGTGATGGACTTTTCTATGAAAACTTCAAAAAAGGTCTCAGTGAATGATTTGTTATACAATGGCCCGATATCAGAAAAAGAGCTCTTTTACATTTTGCTCTTGATTAGAGTAGATGAGCCTTTTTTTATAACTGATATCAGATGCATGTTTAGGTACATAAGTTTACATCCTAAATTCAGGCCATTACAATAGTTTGCTTAAAATGAAACCTATACCTATACCACGATACACAAACTTACACAACACATTTACAGCACAGATTGTCGGTTACGCAGATGCGATACAAAACACTGCGTACGGTGCATGTGTTTATTTACGAGTGGTCGATGAGTCAGGTAATGTAAAGGTTTCGTTACAATGTTCAAAAAGTCGAGTTAATCCAATTAAGCAAGACTTGACTGTTCCACGTATGGAGCTCAATGCTGCCGTTTACTGGCTAAGTTAGTATCGAGAGTCCATGATACAATTACACTAAAATTGAAAATCGATGAAGTGATTTTGCACTCCGATTCTCAAATTGTATTAGCATGGATTAAAACTCCACTAACTAAACTAAACGTATACGTAGCTAACAGAGTGAAGTTGATTTCTGAGCTCACGGGTAGCTTTACATGGGCTTACATTAATACAGGAGAGAACCCCGCCGATTGTCTCAGCAGAGGAGTACTGCCTGATGAGTTGGAGAAGCATCCGCTATGGTGGAGTGGCCCACAATCATTGCATGACAGTAAGTACAAGCCAGAATTGTACAATTCAGTACCCAGCGTCTTGCCAGAAACTAAGGACGAGCCTGCGCCTCTCAACATCATGGTATGTTCTCAATCTAGCAACGATAATGAGCGAAATGTATCCTTGGGGCTCCCTGAATATTCAAGCATAAACAAAATGCAAAGAGTCCTAGCTTACGTGTTGCGTTTTGTACATAATTTAAGGTCAAAGGACAAAAACAAGTTGTGTTATTTAACAACTAAAGAATTAAATGAGTCGTTGATGCTTATTGTCAAGCAAGAGCAACAAAATACTTTAAAAATGAGATAAATGATTTAAAGTCTAACAATGTCATTACAAAGGTAACTTGAAACCTTTGATGCCATTTATTGATGCCAGTGGTTTGGTTCGTGTAGGGGGAAGATTGCATTTTGCTGCCATTCCATTTTCACAAAAGCACCCGGTAATTCTACCTACGGAATCGTATGTTACTAAATTAATAATTGAAAATGAGCATGTCAGAAATCTCCATGCTGGACCTAGGCTCGTATTGGCATCAATAAATCAAAAGTTTTGGATTGTACAAGGTATGAGACAAATAAAAGGTTTTACATAAATGCATTACATGTTTCAGACTGAAAGGTGAATCAGCTAAGCAATTGATGGGCGTATTTCCCAAGGACAGAGTAAACTTTTGTGGTGGGATATTTAAAAAATTGGTATGGACTTTGCAGGACCTATCAATTTAAAGGTCGCTAGAGTAAGAAAGCCCATAATCACAAAAGGATACATTTGTGTGTTTGTTTGTTTCGTAACAAAAGCCATTCACCTCGAACTGGCCTCAGATTTGAAAACTGAAACCTTTCTTGCTTGTCTCACTAGATTTATTTCTCGTAGAGGTATGCCTACAGATATATATTCTGATAATGCGTCTACTTTTAAGTGCGCCAAAACTCAGCTAGATGAATTGTATAAGTTACAGAATTCTGAAACTCATCAGAAACAAGTGTATGATTTTGCAACACAGAAGGGTATTAATTTTCATTTTTGCCCTGTTACTCCCCTACTTTTGCAGGTTTAGCAGAGGCTGGAGTAAAAGTATGAAATTTCATTTAAAAAGTTCTACAGACCCGTTCTCTTACTTATGAGGAACTTAATACTCTTGTGTGCCAGATAGAAGCTGTCCTAAACAGCAGACCTCTTATGCCACTGTCGGCTGATGTAAATGATTTTTCCTGTATCACGCCAGGTCATTTTTTAATAGGTTCCGCTTTAAATTCTTATCCTCAGCAGGAAAACTCACGTATATCGAGATTAGAGTCATGGAGGATTTGTAACAGCTTAAAGCATTCATTCTGGAAAGAATGGAGTAGGAATTATTTAAATACTTTGCAGTCGCGTCCCAAATGGACAGATGTATGTACAAATATAAAAGTAGGATCTCTTGGTGTGTATCTATCTAGCGGGGTCCCCAGAGGTATAATGATGAAATATATAAAAATGAACAGGCATTTCAATGTACTTCACGAATTTGATAATGAAATCCAATGTACCTCATTCCTTTTTGGAAAAAAGCCAAAAAACTACGTGATCTGGCTAGCGGGCTACTTTTTCATTTCAAAACAAATATGAATTATAATTATACAGTTTGATTCGCCTTCCAATGTACCCCCCAAAACAGGTTTTAAATCTTAAAAAAGTTTGTTATTTTATGCGAAATACCAAAACAAAAGATTTCTCTATCCAGCGGGCTACTTTTTATATTTACCACGTACAGACTTGAGAAATATACCATTTGGTTGCATTTTCAATGTACCCCTCAGTTTTGCTGAGTTTTATTTATAAAAGCATTGAATAATTGTAAAATATCTAAAAACAGATCTGTAAGATCAGCAAAAAAACATTCAATGTTTATTTATTCATTTATTATTTTATAATATCGACTTTTACCCACCTTGGGTAATTCTGCCAGTGTCAGTAATACAACGTATTACAAAACAACCAATGAATGTCTCATACAAATCGAGTTAATTTTGTATGGGAGGTCCAATTTTTTTTTTCATATTTCGACCCATATTCCATCGGGAAAGTTGTTCAGTTTTACGAGTACCTTGACCTACTTTAAGCTTTATTGTTTGTTTTGTAACACGCAGTATAAGATTCCAGCGCTGCTGCGCCGGACGAGTGATGGCTCCAGCAGGGAGATAATAGTGTCTTCTGCAGACGTTAGGAACATCCTCTTGATCTATCCGGAAATGTCTTGTTAACTCTTTAATTGAAATTTTTAATTCAATGTTTACACTTAGAGTCCAGCAAAAAAAGAGTAGAAATTACATAAAATGGAACTACAAAATTTTCATACTAAATTGTTACTATTCATAGCCAATGTTGCCATTTAATTTTTAAATTTCATACATAGTGGCGCCCTCATTTTTTGTCTACTCTTTTTTGCTGCACTGTAGGGTACCTACTTCACTGCTTATAATACAATTTAAGTTAATCATTGAATATCCGAGTAAAAATTAAATTAATAATTTGATTTGAAAATACGTCTGCCATTGACGGATAAAACAAAATGTTTATGAGAAGTAAAAGAAAAATACCAGTGCAATGGTTAGGGTTGCCACTTTTTTTTCATGGTGGTCCATTCAGGACAGGCGAAGATGAAAGACTATATTGCCTTGCCTAGCTTTACAAAAACTTTTGTTAAACATAAAACGGAAGAAATTATAAAAAACTGTAAAAGATGAAGGCAGTCTAGATCAAAGCGCAGAGATTAGACTTAAATCTGAAACTGAGCATCGACATAGATGTTAGCATTAAAGTTAGGGATAAAATCAGAAAATAGTTTAGTTTTATTATAAAAATACTAGCTTTTTACCCATGGCTTCACCCGCGTGCTCGTAGGGGATTAACAAAGTATTTTGTTTGAGCAGCAAGTGTACCAGCTGCATTGTGATGTATTTCTCTCTCCCTCTACCTACGTCTTATTCCGACGTTATCCCAGGGCGTCCAACGACTCCAGAGTATACGACGCTATCCCGCTCCTCAAGGTCATCCGTTACCTCCAGGGCGTACGACGCTACACTAGGGCATCCACCTAGTCCCTCCTGCCCCACCTAGCTTTTTTGTTAACTATGTCAGCTCATTTATTAACCGAATAAGGTTAGTTAGTAGTAGTAGCAGTTTTAGGGTCAACCGACCTAATAATATTTTCGTTTGAACCCTTGTAACCTCTAACTTGGACATTGGCAAAATTGTCCTTTCCTGACACAGGCCACTTTTAACAACAACACTGCAACTTTTTTGCAAGCTATACCGACATGCCTCAGAGTTTTTTAGTACAGGGGGTTACATCTACAAGCATGATAAAAAATATTGTAAATCAGGTAGTAAATCAGTTAGGTGATCATTGATATGGTAAATTTGTGTGAAAGTCAACTATGTTCCGCACTTTCATTTCAAATTTCTTGCTAAAATTGTTGACATTTGAACACACACATAACCATAATGGAGTTTTACGTTTGTACAGCATCCTGTATAAGGCATTATCGTTTTTTCAAAATATTTTTGCATTAGGATATTATCTCACATCAAACTTAGCAAAACTGAGGGGTACATTGAAAATGCAACCAAATGGTATATTTCTCAAGTCTGTACGTGGTAAATATAAAAAGTAGCCCGCTGGATAGAGAAATCTTTTGTTGTGGTATTTCGCATAAAATAACAAACTTTTTTAAGATTTAAAACCTGTTTTGGGGGGTACATTGGAAGGCGAATCAAACTGTATAATTATAATTTATATTTGTTTTGAAATGAAAAAGTAGCCCGCTAGCCAGATCACGTAGTTTTTTGTGTTTTTTTCAAAAAGGAGTGAGGTACATTGGATTTCATTATCAAAGTCGTGAAGTACATTGAAAAGCCTATTCATTTTCATATATTTCATCATCATACCTCTGGGGACCCCGCTAGATAGATACACACGATCTCTTGTTATATTGAAGGATGATAATTTGGCACCTTTATATTGGCCAATGGCCAGGGTGATTCAAACTTTTCCAGGTCCTGATAATAGGGTCAGAGTAGTAGAGGTTAAAACCGCTAATGGTAGGACTCATAAACGTTCTGTAAATAAAGTTTGTGTGTTACCTATAGAATAGTATAATATAATTTTTAACACATGAAATAGATAGGTAAAGGGTGTTTACTAATTTTTACCACCATGTTTGTAGAGGTATTTTCTGTAAAAATGTTTTTTGTTTTCTTGGTGGTGAGCTGACTATGTCACATAAGTACCTATAGGGTGTTTCGTTAATTACCTGCTTGTCTATATATTTGTAATTGTTTGCCTATGTGGTTTATACCGATCCCAAGATTTAATTTTTATTTTCGTAGGGCTAGGCTAACATGTTATACGTACCTAGAGCTTTGATTTCAAGTTCAAACTAAGTAAGGTTACAATAATTGTTACATTATTATTTCAAAAATTGTCTGAAGTGCTATAAAGAATTTAAATAGATAATCTTGTCTTCATTAGTTCAAGGAATGTATGTAGGACATTGCATTTTTTGTTTTATGAATTACAACAAGTTTATAATTGTTTTATGAATTGCATCAGTAGGTTTTTCATTTATACTTGCTGTTTAACTTTAGCATCATAAATTCAGCTATCAAGAACTTAACATTGTCTAAAGATTTCTAGGGTTGTTACAAATGTCTAGGGTTGTCAAAACTTAAACTTATATTATAAATAATTATTAATGTTTTTTGTTTGCCCTGGGCAATATGTTGGTACGTCCAACATCCTGTTTACTGTTAGGTTGGTATTTTTGGTATTTTTGACATGTTGTCAAGTTTCGTTCCTTCCATCTGTAAGTACAAAGTGATGCTTGACCAATTTCTAATAAAACGCAAACTGTTATAAATATCGTGGTTTGATTCACTAATTACTTGACCAAAACCTATGATTAAATCCGCAGTCCACTAATATATAATACATTAACAGGCACGAGGATTCATCGGGTCGCTGGACGACTCGCTGTCCCAGCGGTTACCCAACTATGTCAGAGGCCTGCGACTTGTAGTAGGCACTTCAAACCTAGGCACGAGGATTCATCGGGTCGCTGGACGACTCGCTGTCCCACCCGAAAAGAAGAAGAAGAAGTGAAAGTGAAACAGAACACTGACATATTATGATGAGAAACAATTGTGAAAAAATTCCCGATGAATATGGAGAGAAATATTTGTTATTTATGGTCGCCGGTAACTCACTATTTTCTTCTTATATGGCTTAAGCCAGGTATTAATTTGAGAAAAAATCCCTAATACTTTGTATAACAGAATATGTTTATGGACAGTGCCCCCAATGTGTTGCATTTTTTCGGGAACTTCGTTTAGGTACCTAGGGTACGTTGGGGTAAGTTCGGCCAAGGTGTAAGACCGTACGAGTTTATTTTCGGCGAATTAAGCAATAGCAATTGACTAGCGAGAACTGACAATCGGCGAACAATAAAATGGCTTCATGCACAATTTACCAGTTATACAAAATATTGCTTAATTCGCCGAAAATTCCCCCAACGTACTATACATTGTTCAAAACACATACCCATTGGGAACATTCTCTTCTCCTGATACTTTGTGTCATGTACAAAGTTCCTGGGCTTTGTCCCTAATGAATAAGTACCTACCCGAGTTTATTCTTTTAGTTTGTAAGGTTACAGTTTCTGCCCCAAAAAGTATACTTTGAACAGCATGGTCTATTAAGCAAATAAGCTTTAGATTTGTAATATTTGCTCATCAGGATTTTCTGTAAGTTATGTGACATTTTGTATATGAATTTCCCATTTTTGGGTCATTTATTTAGGTGTAGATTAGAGTTCCAAGCAAGGCATTTGAAGTAAGTTTAGTAACTCTTCTACCGGGCAGAGATTGCTCAATTCAAACATCCTCTACCCAAAAGAAGAATGAATGATGCCAGACTAAGATATTGGTATTCCTATTTCAGACATCATAAAGAGAAAGATGCCAGATGATCCCAAGGAATTAGGTGAAATAGTTCCTACAAGTAAAACTGATCACTGTTGTCGGTCTGCGAACTCTACTGGCATCCTACCCCGTTGATGAAGATGCCTGATGGTCTCATAGTCCATTATGCAGTTTTGGCTTGAAAGTCATTTGCCGGCTTGTTAAAGTGTTGTAAGTTGGATAAAGCCAGGTATCATTGGGGACAAAATCCCAATGTGGACATATTTTGAACTATGTTCCCAAAAAAAGCGTACACATTGGGAACATTGTTCAGATATATTGTATATTATACAAAGTATCTGAGATTTTGTCCCCAATGAACACCTTGCTTTGATTGAATATCTAGCTCTATTATGAAGAAAATTTATGTTTGAATTCATAAAGATAGTGAATAAAGGTGTTGCTAAATGATTCAAAAATAAATAAGTATTGACTCAAAGACATGTTTTATTTATTTCATCCCTTAATAACTAATAGTAAGGAGTTTTTCACCATTCAATTGTCATGCTCAATATTTAATAACTCAAAACACTGGTATTAATAAAGTTACCTGCAACTCAAAGAACACAAACAAAACTAACACCTCAGAACACATACACTTAGGTTATTAACAGCCATTTCATAACTGCGACTTCATCAACATTATATTGTGTTGGACTTTCCATTGCTCAGCCACTTCTATGACTACATCCTACTAATTGGAATATAATACGGAGCATCCTAATAATTGGAATCTAGGGCTTGCTGGACAGATCAAAATTTCATCTCTTCATGACTTTGTGTGAAGCAGCCTATTTTTTATTCGTAGGGATGACTGTATTGAATACAGTGTATTCTCTTTTTAGTAGGTAGGCATAAGAATGATAAGGTAGTTAGGAATGATGGGTTTTCTTAACATTGAGCTTCATCCAGTCATCCGGTGGCATTTGTATCAGATCTTCTGAAATAACTGATTGGTTTTGGCTGCAGTGTTGCCAACTCGGATTTTGAAAAAGGCGTAGGCCAGATTAGAAAATTACGTAGAATTAGTAAAAGTTGCTTAAGAAAATTTCGTAGATCTACGTATTGATTTTTCTAAGTGAAATGGGGCTTTTTCTGTTGACAGTTCTCTGAGGCTCTCTTGGTAGTTCTGAATTACAAACTAGAGGGCGCTGCGCAAGATGTAAAATTTTGACATTTGAGTGATATTGACAGTTGCTATTGCTATAGTCGGTCGTGTGCCGTGTATGCTAAAGTAATTTGCCGAACCGGAATGCGATTTAATAGGTATCTAACTGATTGATTATGAGGTTGCAAGGAAAGGAAAGGAAAGGAACGTCTTTTTCCGTCTTTCGCAGCACCCTCTAGTTTGTAATTCAGTACTACCAAGACCCTTAGGGAACTGTCATTACTGTCAACAGAAAAAGCCCCATTAAGAGTTCTAGCGTACGAGACGTTTCGTTTTACACAGTCACTTTTAGCACGGCATGACAGGTCACGTCGTCGCGATGTAGCGTGGAGAGTGGAGGGAGAGTGGCGGCGTGGCGCCTAGATAAGTGACGGCATGAAACGGAACGCACGTTGACATTGTTTTTTTCTCGATAGTAACGGAATTTGGACCTATTCAGCCTAAAGTGTTATTAATTACATAGTTTGTACATATTTATAGAAAATACGTAGATTTTGAGACTGAAATACGTAGCCTTTCAAAAAAGGACTCAAATACGTAGATCTACGTAAAAAGACGTAGATCTGGCAACGCTGTTTGGCTGGTCAGCTCTCAGTAGATCTCGCCGACTGATGGTTTGTGACCTATGGATTTGCATCCATTTTCAAGTCTTGATAATCGCGCTGGGCGTTCGCGGCAGACCTGACGACAAGTAGGAGTAGTTAAGTTAATTCGTTGGTTAAGTTATATTCCTTGCTGTCGATTCACTTCATTATTTGAGGCTGAAGACCTTCATCTGCACATCACATCGGTGAATCAGCTTAGAGGCCAGCCCAGGCCCATTGCCGCCAGTCCTTCTGCTTGAGCGCCTGGTTCTAGATTGATGCCGATTGATGGAGTGCAGATCAAAGAATACTATACTCTCACTCTGTAAAAAAACCGCACCAGACCCGAAATACTGCCCGGTATAATACTGTAAATCCATTTTTTCGATGACAAGATACTTGCTGACGCCGTACTTTGCGTCATAGCCCTAGCCGTCACCTTTTTGACAGACAATAGATCCAATTCCTTGTGCGCTACTAAAATCGCTAAGGCCAATTTGACATTTCTATAACCGTTTGCTATTCTACACGTAACTGTCAAATTCAAATGACAGCATTATAATCTCTAAAATACTTAAAATTAAGTGACAGCGCTAAACTTAGCTTTAGCCGATTAGTGCTATTCCACGGCGCACAAATTTAAGCATTTTAAAAATTTAAAACTGCTAAGATCGCTAATCTTAGCGGCCACTAAAAAGGTCCCTCTTAAAAAATAATACTGTCAGAACATCTCAAAATGGGTGGGGTTTTGGAGTGATTTGTGTAATTATTGGTCACATCAGAAAGTTCAAGAGTGGAAAAAAGGTGATCGGGATTTAAAGTGTCACCGGGTACGAAAGTTTAAGAGTGAAAACAATTTAATCGGGAGGTTTTAGAGTGTCACCCGGTAGTATAGCCGAAGAGTGGAAACAATTTGATAGGGAGGCTTTAGAGTGTCCCCGGAAAGTAAAGTTTAAGAGTGGCAACATATTTAAAGGTAATAGAGTGGCACCGGGTCAGAACCTTTTAATTAGCACCTAGTCAGAATGTTCTAGAGTGGGGCCGGGTTGTTAGGTTCTTAAGTGGTGGAACCAAAGGTGGTACAGAAGGATTTTGAGTGTCACCGAAAATAAAAATATTTTTACCAGTTACAGATTTTTTCATTTATTACTAAAATTTATCTTTTTTTTTAAATTGCAACACTGAATTTAATAACTTCAAAATCAAATTATAGTCCTGTCAAAAACCTCTGTTTAATTTTCTAAAACTGGGCTTTCGTGGAATAGCACAACTTAAAATTGCTAATTTTAACCATTTTAACTTAGTGATTTTAACTTTAGAGATTTAAAATGGCTAACCTGTAGAATAGAGACCATCACTTTGTCGGGGAATCCACTGCGGCAAAATACTTTAGCATACTCGGCACGCGACCTTAAGTATTTTAGAGATTATAATGCTGTCATTTGAATTTGACAGTTACGTGTAGAATAGCAAACGGTTATAGAAATGTCAAATTGGCCTTAGCGATTTTAGTAGCGCACAAGGAATTGGATCTTGTCCCTCTGCTGTGGTTGTATCTCGGATGGGTTGTATTGTTTGTAAAGATAAGAGATTTTATTTAGCTGTGGAGAAAACGAAGGAATAGGAAATCGTGATAACATAGCTGTTGTAAAATGGCCAAGAAAAACATTGAAGATGTTGACTTGTACGCAATTCTTGATCTTCAAATTACGGCTACAGAATCAGAGGTAAGCCTTACTGGTTAGGTGTCTGGAGTGCAGTTTTATTTTAGAAGCTGCCTGCCGAAATAATAAATTATATTTACCAAGCCTTTTTGCTCTCCAAAATCGTTTTAATAAATTCATCTATTACTGCTACTTGTGCAATCACTTCAGTACCCCTAAGCACCTAACACTAACTGGTCTCATAGTTAGGTGGTCCATACTATAAAAGGACCTCTGCAACAGTTTCACTCCTTAATCGCACATCACTGTTTCAGATTAAAAAAGCATACCGTAAAAAAGCTCTGCAATGCCATCCTGACAAAAACCCAGATAACCCAAAAGCCGCAGAAACATTTCATGAGCTTTCACGAGCCTTAGAGATCCTCACTGATACATCAGCAAGAGCTGCATATGACAAAGTACTCAGAGCAAAGGAAGCCGCCAGGCTACGGCATCAAGAACTAGACAGCAAGAGACAGAAGCTAAAAGAAGACTTGGAAAGAAGGGAACGAGAAGCCCTTTATGGGAAAGACAGCAACCTCACAGACGAACAAAAACTTGCAAAAGAAATAGAAAGATTACAGAAAGAGGGAAGTCGCCTGCTCTTAGAAGAACAGCAAAGAATGAAAGAAGAGATTAAAAGAGGCACAAATGTGGTGTGGGACCCCAGTTTGAACAGAATTAAAATAAAATGGAATGCAGACAAAGATGACCGAAAGAATGGGGGCTATGATGAAAATATTTTGAGGAGATTTTTGAAAAAGTATGGAGACATAACTGCACTAATAATTTCACCCAAAAAGAGGGGTAGTGCTTTAGTAGAATTTAGTTCCAAAGAAGCTGCTGAAATGGCTGTTGATTTTGAAAAAGGTAAGGCTTGCAAATTAAAATTATGAACTTTTTTAATATTATGTTAATTATGTCATTTTATTTTACTAACTAGCTGCCCGTCAGCGTTTTCACCCGCTGCAACCCATCTTTTACCCCTTTAGGGGTTAAAAATCGAAAATCCCTGAAACACGTACTCAATTTTTTTAGCTGTTTGATCTAATTGCAAGTTTTGAGACAGATCGCATTTAAAAATCATGATTTTCCTTACAAACTTTTAACCCCTTTTTTTACCCCTTTAGAGGTCGAAAACCAAAAACCCCGGAAACACGTATTTCATTTTTTTATCTTTTTCATCTAATCAAAAATATTGAAACAGATCGCATTTTAAAAATATTGGTTTTCCATACAAATTTAAACCCCTTTTTTACCCCTTTAGGGGTTAAAAATCGAAAATCCTTGAAACACGTATTTCTTTTTTTAGCTTTTTGATCTAATCGCAAATTTTGGAACAGATCGCATTTAAAAATAATGATTTTCCATACAAACTGTTAACCCCCCTTTTCACCCCTTTACGGCTTAAAAATCAAAAATCCCTGAAACATGTACTCAATTTTTTCAGCTCTTTGATCTAATCGCAAATTTTGAAACAGATCACATTAAAATTTAAAAATAATGATTTCCCATAAAAACTTTGAAACCCTTTTTTACCCCTTTAGGGGTTAAAATCGAAAATCCCTGAAACACGTATTTCCTTTTTTAGCTTTTTGGTCTACTCGCTGAAACAGATCACATTTTAAAATAAAGATTTTCCATACAAACTTTTAACCCCTTTTTTACCCCTTTAGGGGTTAAATATCGAAAATCCCTAAAACACGTGTTTAATACTTTTAGCTTTTTGATCTAATCACAAATTTTGAAACAGATCGCATTTAAAAATAATGATTTTCCATACAAACATTTAACCCCTTTTTTACCCCTTTGGGGGTTAAAATTTGAGGTAAAGAATATTTAAAACCTGCCCCTTAACTTACTCTATATACTAAAAAAAAACCGCATCAAAGTCCGTTGAGGGGTTTTAAAGATATAAGGAAACATACATACAGACACGGGAAGGGACTTTACTTTAAACTATGTATTGATACAAAATATGTTTGTTTCAGGCCTTCCTGAGAACCCACTTATTCTCAAATGGGTAAATGATCGACCAGTGCTTACTACAAAGAAAGGTGGAGAAGCTGGACCGTCACTCGTATCCGACAGAGATTATGAGTCTATAGTGCTAACTAAGATGAGGCAAGCAGCAGAGAGGCAGCGGTTAATAGAAGAAATGTTGAAAGAAGAACAGCAAGGTGGATGAAATAAAAAATTATATAAAAATATGGTTCCTTATTTTTAGATTATACTTGCCTACCTTTATATAATATAATAATGCATTATTTACAATACTGTGAATATGAATTTTTGGAAAGTTAGACATCATGCTATGAGTGTCAGACGTCTTAGAAAAATGATTACTGTTTAACCATTGCTTCAAATGGTTTCCATTCTTTTATGAAGTCAACAACTTTTTTTCTCTGCAAGTCTCCATATTCCCTTTTGGGATTTTTCCATAAATAGTGGTCCAAATCCAGCATACCACCAATAACTTCCTGTAAATAAAAAGTTAATCATTGTCACAATATCTTATACAATACAATAACAGTATAATTACTGCAAAGGAGAGTAGAAACTCCATATACCTCAGCAAAGTTTCTAGGAAAAAGTTGCTGATCTTCAATGACATGGGCAAAGCCAGGATCCATTCCGAAATCAACCCAAAAGTAGGGAAGTCCTTTTGGTACACCTTTCCTAATATTCTTCCCTTTTAGCTCAACTACTTTTTTGTTCATGGACCATTCAGCTTCACATTCTAAAATAGCTTTCTTGAAATATATAGCTGCCATATCACCAACATCCCTAGGTAATGGCACACAATTTATGACCATATGGGGGAATTTGTATAATCTTGTAGCTGTCTCGAAAAACACCACATCTCTATTTTGTGAGTTAAAAAACTGGGTGAGTGCTTTCCTGAAGTTCTGTAAAAATAAAAAAACAATTATTACATTTACATCCCTTCAAACTTAAGGCTTCCTGCATACCTACTCAAATCAGGGCTGACACACAGAATGGTACAAATGGTCATGTAATCTAAGCCTTTTATACTTTACAAAATTGATCATCTATTAATGTGGCTGCGACACTGGATGTGCCATACTATATAATTAATATACTCCTCATCAAAAAAATCGAGACACTTTCGTTTTTATAGTCAAACAAAATATGAGTTGAATGTAGAAAATCAACATTAGGATTTTGAAACCTCTTATTTTAAAATAAACATATTATTATGTCTTAGATAATGTGATCCCTACAAAACGTAAACTTGCTAAGTGACTCGATTTTTCTGATGAGAAGTGTATGTGTCACAATTTCATACCAGGACTTCCTCCCAAACATCTTCATCCAAAGCAGTAACACAAGTGTTGTGTTGAATTGTGGTTATAATGCAATGTCCCTGCACTAAAGACTGCTTAGCTGGGACTGCCAGATAAATCTTCTGACCCATTGTCACTATTAGATGCTTCAACATGTTCTTTGAATCAACACAATATTCACAACCCTCCAGAGATTTCTCAATTTTTTTGTGTTGGTTAATTGCTCTTGCTTTCTCATTTTCTGCATCTTTTGCTTCATTTCTGTTCTTAGATATTTCATCAACAAATATGTCTTCAAGATCATCATTCGGATTTTTAGCTTTTGATGCAATTCTAGCAAGTTGAGCTTCATCATCATAGTTGTTACCATATTTCTCTTGTTGGAACTGGAAAATTATAATAGAAATCATTAATTTTATTACAGAAAAATTACCATGGTCACTAGCATGAGAGGTAGGAATTTTCTTACCATTTCTTGCAAGTTGTATTTATCATCATTGCCAAAGTACTTATTCCTCTGACCAGCGTCATGTGTTTCTGCTTTTCTTTTGCCACCTTTGCTCCTGGGATCCCCAGCTGTTTTAGTAAGTGGTCTACTGTTTCCTGCACTATTTGTGGACATAAGCATGATGCCTTCATCTTCTTCCTCACCTTCAGCATCAGGATTCTGTTTCCTATATTCTCTTGCAGCTTCCAATTTTGATTTAAGTTCCTCAACAAGCTTTACATCTCCCATTATTTCTGCTTTGACTAGTTTTGCAGCCAGTTTATTCATCTTTTCATCACTTAAATATTTTGATTGCTTGGGCTTGTCTGTTATTGCTGGAGGCTCTATCTCTTTTTGAGGTTTTGATTCTTGAACATATTGGATAGTTATATCTTCATCATGCCTATGTCTACTTGTTTCTCTTTCTGTTTCCTTCTTCCAGTTGTGAGTTCTTTTGTAATCATAGGATTCACTCTTTCTTGCATTGTCTTTATCTTTATCATGGTCTGAATAACTTTTATGCCTAGAACTTGAGGATTTGTAGTAATCGTTATCTTGGTCTTTTGGTCTCTCAAAATTTCTGCTTCTGTCTTTAGAACTTGATGATCTATAATAATCATTATCATCATCTTTAGGTCTCTCAAAATTTCTATTTCTGTCTTTAGAACTTGAAGACCTGTAATAATCATCATCATTTTTAGGCTTTGTGAATCGCCCACCATTGTCTTTAGAGCTAGAGCTTCTGTAATAATCATCATTGTCTGTGGGTTTCACAAATGGCCTGGATTTCCTAAACTCTTCTGGTGTTTGAGGTACACCAGTGCCGCCATCTTTCCAATAAGGATTAAGCTCTCTACTGCTTGTAGCAGGGTTGTAAGAATCAATGTGAGGTTTATTCTTTTCTTCTCTTTTAGGTTTGATGTCTTCTTTAGTGTAGGTTTTCAGAATGCCAGTCATGGACATCCAATCCTCACGGTCTGCTGGAGGTTTGGGAGCAAGTTCTTTTTCCACCCATGCATCAGATTCAGAGTCACTCGAGCTGGAAGACTGAAAATATGTTTTTAAAATACAATTTGGTTGGGGTGCACTTAGGGGGGCTGGAATATTGAAAAATAATCATTTGTATGGCAGCCCCCCTAAGTGCACTCCAACCTGCAATTTTTCTTTATAAACAAGAAAGAACCACCCAAAAATTTAGGCTATTATATCCTGCAGTGCCAGTAACGTGACGTAAATCTGAGGTGATGAACCAGTTCTAGTATAGCCAGGAATCAAGAATCCGGCCGAGCAGATCAAGAAACAACCTAATAACGACCCAGTAGCCCCCAATGAAAATAAAAGCGGGAACTTTACGTTTATCTTCTAATTAACTTACGCTATGTTTCCTTTGCTTTTTCTCACGCGTCTCTTTGTCACGTTTATGTTTCTTGCTGTGTTTCTTTTCTTTCTTGCGTTTTTCTTTCATAGCGCTAAGGTACTACGGAAAATCGGAAAAACAACAAAACACCAAAACAGATCGATCGATCAACAAAAAATAACCTCAAATATTTGACAGCTGAGTTTTACGTTTTTTATACACACAACCACACTTAAGCAAAATCCAAACATAGCTTTGATTGTATAGCGGTATCACTCTTTTGAATATCACTAGCGCTACAATTATTTTATAAAAACAGGTGCGCTTTTTTTTTATTACTTTTTCATGAAAGCAAAATCTTAGACAAAGAAAAAACTTTGAAATTTGTTTCTTTCTTGAATACTGGTTTTTGCTATTATCGCGATTAGCAAGCGATTTGGATTGGAATTTCTTTTTTTTCTTTTATTATCTGTGGCTTGTTTGTCGCGTTGGGTTGGGTTTCGTTGCTTCGGAAGTGAAATTTTATTGAAAATAGCCTTTTTCCTGCTTTCCAATCGGATTTTCACTTAGCTTTAGCTGTGGCTACTAATGCGATGTGATATTTTTGTGATCTAAAGACACTACGACGTACTTTGGCGTTAATTCAATTTGTTTTGAGCATGGCTGCGTGACATGGTGTAGAACCACAATTCTGTTGATTTCGTATTCAGTCAGCGTGCAATTTCGAGGCAAAGTATCATTGTGAACAAAGGTTGGTATTTGGCCTTATTCCGTTACTGTTGATGTACCCTAATGTAGCACGTCTCGCGTGTATAGTACCGTATAAATTGATTATCAAGTTGGTTGAAAGTGTATCATTTGCTTTCGTTTCTCATTAATCGTGGTTACATAAAGTTCCTATTACTTGATTTGTAGTTCGTTGGTTTGTTGAGGTCTTTTTGCGGTACCGATCACGGTTTTCACCTAAATTACTTCTTTTTTTAGGCATATAGCTGAAGATGTTCTCAAAGAAGAAAAAGAAGCCACTTATTTCTCCACCAAGCAACTTTGAGCACAGAGTACATACAGGATTCGACAAACGTGAGGGGAAGTTTGTTGGTCTTCCACTGCAATGGGCGTCTCTTGTTGGTAACAATCAGGTAAACAGAAATGACTCATCTACTTACTGGAATAATTCTATCTATATTCTTTAATTCTTGAGTAACTTTGTTCAATTTGAAACTCATCTACTGTATGTAATGGCATAAGAATAAATAATAACACTACCGTGTAGAAATGAAACTCCTTTGTCTGTGCCCCAAAAGCCGCGTTTTAAATACCTACTTCCCCCCTCAGCCGGTAACACCCCGCGCGCTCCCGCACTTTAAGCCAGGGCTGTCATGTGCTAATAGTTTTATTCCAAACTAGCGGCCCACCAAGCAGTTGCAAGACTTTCCGCGTAGTATGTTTACACACCTACACGCCAGAAAATGAAAAATCGTGCAAATGCTATTATTTTGAAAGATTTGCGATGAATAGGTATGAATTTGTTTGTTACCATAATCAGCTTACAATAACTTTACTACCTAAGGTAGGTAGGTATGTCGGATTACAAAATGGAAACTATTTAGTAGGTACCGACTTGAGTAAAAACACAAACACACACAAAACCAATTACGTATTAAGAATGGTAGGTAGGTACCTATTTACTGTAACATCGTCATCATCAGTTACCTTGGCTCATCTTTTGGCAAATTAAAAAAATGAGATGCAGAGGATGACTCTCGCATCACTTTTACAGCCTTAAGCACCATAGTCATTCGGCAAGGCTAAACTTTTCCGAAAAAACAAAATTTGACCTGCGCGACGAACGCTTACGCGGCGAAGCGCACTCCCGACTGACATGCTCGCTCTGCGAGCGCCAGACGGTAGGCAAATATAATGACCTTGAGCGCGTCTGGAGCGGGAGTGTCGTCTCTAGGTGTGTTTACTCTTATGGTAACGGAATAATTCTATCAATTTTTATCTTTAATTCTTGAGTAACTTTGTTCACTTTGAAGTCGCTTGTGATGAGGCTACAATAAACTTAACACGTTCCCTGCCAACTACGAGCAAACTCGTAGTGATGTATGAAAAAATGTTACAAATATACTCATCTGGCAGCGAACGGGTTAACAATAACATTGTGCATGGTAGATACCTAGATACAATTAACACAATCTTAAATTGTATATTTCATTGCTTTGTTTGATTTGAAGATATAAAATCATAATTAAACATTTACAATATTTATTTTTTCAGATTTTAAGATCAACCAACAGGCCTTTACCTTTAGTAGACCCATCAGAAATCACTCCAACAGAAATTTTGGACTTAAAAACCATTGTAAGGGGTGACCACAGGACCACACCAATATCCCAAGTAGCCAGACCACTTTCCACAAACATAACCGTACCACAACAACCAGTGCAAAATGGAGCTCTATTACCAAAGACATCAAATGTAGCTCGGTCAAATTCACTGCGAAGCTCGAGCCCTCCTAGAATAAGGCGAGACTTGAGAAACCAAGCAAATGTCCCTCCGTCAGTGCCGGAAGAAGTTCCGCCAGTACCTCCCGCTCCTCCACAATATCCAAGTCTAAGACGTGATCAGAACTACATGATGACTAAGCCTATAACAGAGTCTCCAGTGGAATGGTCCCAGCATGCCCATGAGGCCACCATCAGACCTGTTTCTGAGATAAACGACAGCCATCCTTCTCAGATTACATATCAAAACATACAGAATGCCAATGTGCCTTACCAACACAATCACCCACAACAAACAATGTCTCAAAGTATGCCACATGGACTGAATGGCAATAATGGTAATATTGGTAAGTGTTTGATTAGTTTCAAATGAAGTTAAAATATGCTACATTTTTCATGAAGATTGTGTTAGTTCCTGTCTAAGGAAACTTTGCTCATGAAAATGACAGTAATAGTTGAGGAATTGAGTGCATCAATATCATTAAAATTGTATTCACAAAAGACCAGATTATTAAAGTATAGAAATTGTTTACACTGGAACACTCACAGAGACAGTGAGTGAAATATTGAATGAATGCACCCAGTGTAAACCATAACCAACCATAACAGCCACAACAGTCCCCTGCTGAATATGCTTAGCAGACGGATTGGCTGTTGCAGTGCTAGATGTTGCATTAACGTGGAATGCTCCTGCCGATTCCCTGGATAATTATCCCTTATAGTCGCTTATTACGACAGTTCTAAGCCCATGTTACATGATTTTAATAAACTGTTACCTAGTGTAAACTGTTTAAAAAATAGACTAGATGAACATTGAAGAACTAAACTATCAAAATATAAAGACACAATTGCAGTGATATACACACATTAGCTCAAAAGAGCTGCTACTGTATTTGAATTAATGAAGAAGCTTAAAAAATCTTATTATCATGCATTCTTAGGAACGGCGGATTTTTAGAAGTGGGCTGTTTTTTTCGAGTTGCAGATAACAGCCCATTTAACCATTACCATTATAACCATTCTTAGGAATGTATTCTGAGAGCAGTAGAATTCATGATAATATCTTTAATGATGATATAATATATATTATACTATCTCCACAGATGCATATCGCCACCAGCACGCGACGCCTACTCCCCCCGCGACCGGCAGCACACCCCACCTCCCCCTTGCCGCCTCTAAGCACGAGTTACGACTGACACACGAACAGGTATGTATTGGTTCAATCCATGAAAACGAAATATATAACGCGGGGTAGTCACAGTGTTTGCGGCTGTAAAAACATGGCCAATATCGCCAAATTTGTCAAATATTTGAGGGCTCTTTTAGGAACGCGTGCGCTATAGTGCCAGGTTGTCAGTTCTCTCTTTCTCTTCGTGTGGGACACCGAGTCGTTCAACGACCCTCGTCAGTTCTCCTAAAATTGTAGTACAATTGATGCTCTCCAGTCCCTTAGTCGCCACTTACGACACCCACGGGAAATAAATGGGAGGGAAGCTATACTAAGCTGATATGGTAAAACGAGTCAGGGATAATGGTCCATTTGTTTGTACATCCATATGAAATAGAACTAATTAAGCTTCATTGAATTGACACTGGCAATGTGATACCTACTATGAGCAACTGTAATTAGTATACAACACTTGTAGCAATTATATCCAGTCCTTCCTGTACCAAATTCTTATGAATGTTGTATCATATCATATAATGAATAACATTCTCACATGTGTTGTATTGAGAAGAGCAAGATATTTAGCGACATATTAATCTTTTAGTCTTCTTAGTAATCATTTCCATGTTTCAGTGTGCTAGCTTATGGAGAAAATTCAATCTTCTTCTTCTTCGAATGGGACACCAAGTCGTCCAACGACCCGATGAACCCTGGTGTTAGAGTTTTTCAACCGCCTACTGCAAGTAGCAGGCCTCTGACATGGTTGTGTAACGACCGCCATCAAATTCAATAATATTTACAAAAAAACTTTCTCTTTGTACAGCCAAATAGTGTATTTTTCTCTGTTAGAAGCTTAGATAAAAAAAAACAGTTGATAAACCTATTTCTGGGGGCACGGCAGTGGCCCCGCCAAGTCGAGCGCGAAGCAAACAAGCAAATACTTTACTGGAACCATTTCGCCGCATTTTCAGGGCCCTATTTGAGAACCTTTGGATAAGACCAGAACACAGAAATTTTCGTCATCTATTAAGCTATAATTAAATACTTAAAATCCAAAATTTCAAGTCTGTAGGTCTTTTAGTTCCGAAGTTAAGCGAAGCCAAAGTTTCGCATTTAAGACAGACACTCACTCACTCATGATCATCAAAATAGAACTAGTACTTCCCATAAACTTAGAGAGCTGAAATTTGGTACAGAGTAAGGGTTTAATGGCCACATAAAGGGAAAACTATAAAAATTGGGATAATCGAAGGTTAGGAGTACCTACCACCAGGCACACCATTAGGAGCCCAGCTAAACCATAGGAGATACAGATATGACTTCAAACCAAAAGTTGTTCAGCTTGATGGGACGCTTCTACAAAAATATGTGAAATCTCACCAAAACATTCTGTAAAAAACTAGCCAAGTCTCGATGGAGCTGCTTGTTTATCTCTAAAAAGTAATGAAATCTAGACAAAGTCATGCCAAGTCTAGGGTTCCTTGATGTTATTTCTTTATTATTATAGTTAAAGTTATACGACTGGCCGTTGACTTGTATCCACAAACGTATAAAGAATGTTCAACGGTCAGTCATATAACTTTAACTATAATAATAAAGAAATAGCATCAAGGAACCTTAGACTTGGCATGACTTTGTCTAGATTTCATTACTTTTTAGAGATAAACAAGCAGCTCCATCGAGACTTGGCTAGTTTTTTACAGAATGTTTTGGTGAGATCATTTCTACCCCTACTTTTACCTGACTGTCTCAGGAAGGTTTTGTTTTTAGAGAGTATGTATGTTTGTAGACAAGAAATACGGTCGTGTTCATGTGGCCATAATTCAAGATGGCGGATTTTTATCGCAAAGCAAAATACAACTTTGAAATCACCGCATTCGGATTTGTTTTTTTATACATCTGCTTGTTATACAGTTCCGCGCTGCGCTCCGGCTGGTGGTGAGCGAGGGCGACCCCCGCGCGACCCTGACCGGCTTCAGCAAGATCGGGGAGGGCTCCACCGGCGTGGTGTGCGCCGCTACCGACACCCGCACCAGGCGCCGCGTCGCCGTCAAGATGATGAACCTGCGCAAGCAGCAGCGCCGCGAGCTGCTCTTCAACGAAGTCGTATGTAGCAACGGGTCCAAATCAATACATAATAAAGCACGCCCTTATCCCTTGCGGGATAGGCAGGCTTCAGCAAGATCGGGGAGGGCTCCACCGGCGTGGTGTGCGCCGCTACCGACACCCGGACCAGGCGCCGCGTCGCCGTCAAGATGATGAACCTGCGCAAGCAGCAGCGCCGCGATCTGCTCTTCAACGAAGTCGTATGTAGCAACGGGTCCAAATCAATACATAAATACAAATGAATTGCGAGCGAAGCGAGCAAGTGATTCATAAAAGACACGCGAAGCATACAAAAATGTATTGTGAGCGAAGCGAGCATGTGATTCATAATAAGAGTCACGCGAAGGATACAAAAATGTATTGCGAGCGAAGCGAGCAAGTGATTCATAAAAGACACGCGAAGCATACAAAAATGTATTGTGAGCGAAGCGAGCATGTGATTCATAATAAAGAGTCACGCGAAGGATACAAAAATGTATTGCGAGCGAAGCGAGCATGTGATTCATAATAAGAGTCACGCGAAGGATACAAAAATATATTGCGAGCGAAGTGAGCAAGTGTTTCGTAATAAGGGGGACCCAAAGCATATTAAAATGTGTTGCGAGCGAATCGAGTAAAAAATTTTGTGAGCGCAGCATGCTTGTCGCGAGTAAGAGACACATCATAACCACATAATTTGCGTGTTGTGTTGCAGGTGATAATGCGCGACTACCCGCACCCGAACATAGTGGAGATGCACGCGTCGTACCTGGTGGGCGACGAGCTGTGGGTGGTGATGGAGTACATGGCGGGCGGCGCGCTCACCGACATCGTGACGCGCGCGCGCATGGACCCCGAGCAGATCGCCACCGTCTGCAAGCAGTGCCTCAAGGTAGATCAGCGAAGACATTCGTTTGAAAGTGACAACATCATACAGCATTAACAGTACTGCTGAACATGAGATTTGCCGCACTCATCTCATCACACCTGGTAGTTTTACCGGCGGCTAATAAATGAAAATAATATACGGTTAATTTAAATTTCAAATAAGACACTTTAAAACTCATTAAACAGCAATAACTGCATCACGGCAATGTGTACTTGCACAGTCAGTGTATGGGAAACGAATAATTATATTGAACTTATATTTTTATCTTTATCATTTCAGGCACTGGCTTTCCTCCACGGACAAGGCGTGATCCACCGCGACATCAAATCAGACTCCATACTCATGACGGCCGACGGCCGCGTCAAGCTGTCAGACTTCGGCTTCTGCGCTCAAGTGTCGCAGGTATGTCATTGTGACAAGCTTGTCACTACAAGGCGTGATCCACCGCGACATCAAATCAGACTCCATACTCATGACGCGTCAAGCTGTCAGACTTCGGCTTCTGCGCTCAAGTGTCGCAGGTATGTCATTGTGACAAGCTTGTCACTACAAGGCGTGATCCACCGCGACATCAAATCAGACTCCATACTCATGACGCGTCAAGCTGTCAGACTTCGGCTTCTGCGCTCAAGTGTCGCAGGTATGTCATTGTGACAAGCTTGTCACTACAAGGCGTGATCCACCGCGACATCAAATCAGACTCCATACTCATGACGCGTCAAGCTGTCAGACTTCGGCTTCTGCGCTCAAGTGTCGCAGGTATGTCATTGTGACAAGCTTGTCACTACAAGGCGTGATCCACCGCGACATCAAATCAGACTCCATACTCATGACGCGTCAAGCTGTCAGACTTCGGCTTCTGCGCTCAAGTGTCGCAGGTATGTCATTGTGACAAGCTTGTCACTACAAGGCGTGATCCACCGCGACATCAAATCAGACTCCATACTCATGACGCGTCAAGCTGTCAGACTTCGGCTTCTGCGCTCAAGTGTCACAGGTATGTCATTGTGACAAGCTTGTCATTGTCACTACAAGGCGTGATCCACCGCGACATCAAATCAGACTCCATACTCATGACGGCCGACGGCCGCGTCAAGCTGTCAGACTTCGGCTTCTGCGCTCAAGTGTCGCAGGTATGTCATTGTGACAAGCTTGTCACTACAAGGCGTGATCCACCGCGACATCAAATCAGACTCCATACTCATGACGCGTCAAGCTGTCAGACTTCGGCTTCTGCGCTCAAGTGTCGCAGGTATGTCATTGTGACAAGCTTGTCACTACAAGGCGTGATCCACCGCGACATCAAATCAGACTCCATACTCATGACGCGTCAAGCTGTCAGACTTCGGCTTCTGCGCTCAAGTGTCGCAGGTATGTCATTGTGACAAGCTTGTCATTGTCACTACAAGGCGTGATCCACCGCGACATCAAATCAGACTCCATACTCATGACGGCCGACGGCCGCGTCAAGCTGTCAGACTTCGGCTTCTGCGCTCAAGTGTCGCAGGTATGTCATTGTGACAAGCTTGTCATTGTCACTACAAGGCGTGATCCACCGCGACATCAAATCAGACTCCATACTCATGACGCGTCAAGCTGTCAGACTTCGGCTTCTGCGCTCAAGTGTCGCAGGTATGTCATTGTGACAAGCTTGTCATTGTCACCACAAGGCGTGATCCACCGCGACATCAAATCAGACTCCATACTCATGACGCGTCAAGCTGTCAGACTTCGGCTTCTGCGCTCAAGTGTCGCAGGTATGTCATTGTGACAAGCTTGTCATTGTCACCACAAGGCGTGATCCACCGCGACATCAAATCAGACTCCATTCTCATGACGCGTCAAGCTGTCAGACTTCGGCTTCTGCGCTCAAGTGTCGCAGGTATGTCATTGTGACAAGCTTGTCATTGTCACTACAAGGCGTGATCCACCGCGACATCAAATCAGACTCCATACTCATGACGCGTCAAGCTGTCAGACTTCGGCTTCTGCGCTCAAGTGTCGCAGGTATGTCATTGTGACAAGCTTGTCATTGTCACTACAAGGCGTGATCCACCGCGACATCAAATCAGACTCCATACTCATGACGCGTCAAGCTGTCAGACTTCGGCTTCTGCGCTCAAGTGTCGCAGGTATGTCATTGTGACAAGCTTGTCATTGTCACTACAAGGCGTGATCCACCGCGACATCAAATCAGACTCCATACTCATGACGCGTCAAGCTGTCAGACTTCGGCTTCTGCGCTCAAGTGTCGCAGGTATGTCATTGTGACAAGCTTGTCATTGTCACTACAAGGCGTGATCCACCGCGACATCAAATCAGACTCCATACTCATGACGCGTCAAGCTGTCAGACTTCGGCTTCTGCGCTCAAGTGTCGCAGGTATGTCATTGTGACAAGCTTGTCATTGTCACCACAAGGCGTGATCCACCGCGACATCAAATCAGACTCCATACTCATGACGCGTCAAGCTGTCAGACTTCGGCTTCTGCGCTCAAGTGTCGCAGGTATGTCATTGTGACAAGCTTGTCATTGTCACTACAAGGCGTGATCCACCGCGACATCAAATCAGACTCCATACTCATGACGCGTCAAGCTGTCAGACTTCGGCTTCTGCGCTCAAGTGTCGCAGGTATGTCATTGTGACAAGCTTGTCATTGTCACTACAAGGCGTGATCCACCGCGACATCAAATCAGACTCCATACTCATGACGCGTCAAGCTGTCAGACTTCGGCTTCTGCGCTCAAGTGTCGCAGGTATGTCATTGTGACAAGCTTGTCATTGTCACTACAAGGCGTGATCCACCGCGACATCAAATCAGACTCCATACTCATGACGCGTCAAGCTGTCAGACTTCGGCTTCTGCGCTCAAGTGTCGCAGGTATGTCATTGTGACAAGCTTGTCATTGTCACTACAAGGCGTGATCCACCGCGACATCAAATCAGACTCCATACTCATGACGCGTCAAGCTGTCAGACTTCGGCTTCTGCGCTCAAGTGTCGCAGGTATGTCATTGTGACAAGCTTGTCACTACAAGGCGTGATCCACCGCGACATCAAATCAGACTCCATACTCATGACGCGTCAAGCTGTCAGACTTCGGCTTCTGCGCTCAAGTGTCGCAGGTATGTCATTGTGACAAGCTTGTCATTGTCACTACAAGGCGTGATCCACCGCGACATCAAATCAGACTCCATACTCATGACGGCCGACGGCCGCGTCAAGCTGTCAGACTTTGGCTTCTGCGCTCAGGTTTCTCAGGTAATATATTATGTTATTCTCACGTAAAATATCAAATTGTAGGTATCAGTAAACACAGGGATATAAAAGTTCTTATCCTAGGACTTGCTACTAAAGTATTTCGCGACTTTCGTGAAATTGAGATAGAATTCCTTGGACTAACATTCGGGTAGGTTTTAGACGGCTCAGAAACAAATTTTTTGAGTTATAGAAGTAGAGAACATGCAACTACTTAACATTATGTTTAGTAGTGCTTTTATTCCAACTATGTATTTGTTTGTGATTCTTAACTTAGGGCATTAATTTATCTTATGTATTTTGCTACCGCGGTAGCCCGATCGATAGACTTCGGCAGTTCAAATCCTGCCTGCTAAATTTTGCAAGAATTCCAAAAATATATTTTGCTTTCAGGAACTGCCAAAACGCAAATCTCTAGTGGGCACGCCATATTGGATGTCGCCGGAAGTGATATCGCGGCTGCCGTACGGGCCGGAAGTGGACGTGTGGTCGCTGGGCATCATGCTGGTGGAGATGGTGGATGGGGAGCCGCCCTTCTTCAACGAGCCGCCGCTACAGGTATATATGCGGCCTTATTGCTCAGAAGCTATTTCTTCCAGGCAACCTTAGGGTGGAGGAAAGTGATCTATATTTATTCAACGAGCCGCCGCAAAACAATTCTCATAACTAAAATTAGTGCTGTCACTTTCCGTCGAATAGGTTTAGAAAAGGACAGCAGATATCTAAGTCACGTCATGTTTAAAAATGTCAAGAGGTTCTTCGTTATTTCTAGTCAATTTAGTCGTCATCGTTATACTCTTCACTTTATTATGACAGTTGTTGCGAATAGGCGTTGGGTTTAAGGGTGTTTTACACTCGACGATATTTTCGAAGTAGCGAAGTAAGACCGACAGGCATATTCACGAACAACAGTTAAAACGCATTTTACCGAAAAATGCCATGACTTAAAAATCTTCTATCCATTTCATCCTTTTCTGAGCCTTTTTGACTGAAAGTAACAGCAATATTTTTAGTTTAAGATTTGTTGAGGATCCATCTGCTACAATGTAGTGTCACGGCCAGCCTAAGCGGGAGGCCAAGTTACGCTGGTCGCGTAGTATCTAAGTATTGCGACCAGCGTAACTCGGCCTCCCGCTTAGGCTGGTCGTGTCACTATCATAGCGGATGGTTAGTGGTCACCCCGTACTGGATGTCGCCGGAAGTGATATATAGATTAATTTTAGTTTGAGATTTGTTGAGGATCCATCTGCTATCAAAGTGTCACGACCAGCCTAAGCGGGAGGCCAAGTTACGCTGGTCGCGTAGTATCTAAGTATTGCGACCAGCGTAACTCGGCCTCCCTTAGGCTGGTCGTGTCACTATCATAGCGGATGGTTAGTGGTCATGGTGAAGAGCTTTGTTTGAAGCTCATCCGCTATAATAGTGTCATGACCAGCCTAAGCAGGAGGCCAAGTTACGCTGGTCGCGTAGTATCTAAGTATTGCAACCAGCGTAACTCGGCCTCCCGCTTAGGCTGGTCGTGTCACTATCATAGCGGATGGTTAGTGGTCACCCCGTACTGGATGTCACCGGAACTAAGCAGGAGGCCAAGTTACGCTGGTCGCGTAGTATCTAAGTATTGCGACCAGCGTAACTCGGCCTCCCGCTTAGGCTGGTCAATGTCACTATCATAGCGGATGGTTAGTGGTCACCCCGTACTGATGAATGGCATAACTTAGTTATCTTCTATCCTTTTCTTTACCTATTTGACTGAAAGCGACAGCAATAATTTTAGTTTGAGATTTGTTTGAGGCCCATCCGCTTTGATAGTGTCATGAACTCATGACCAGTCTAAGCGGGAGGCCAAGTTACGCTGGTCGCGTAGTATCTAAGTATTGCGACCAGCGTAACTCGGCCTCCCGCTTAGGCTGGTCATGTCACTATCATAGCGGATGGTTAGTGGTCACCCCGTACTGGATGTCGCCGGAAGTGATATCGCGGCTGCCGTACGGGCCGGAAGTGGACGTGTGGTCGCTGGGCATCATGCTGGTGGAGATGGTGGATGGGGAGCCGCCCTTCTTCAACGAGCCGCCACTACAGGTTGGTATTTTATATCGTGTGGGACAATGAGTCGATGATCGACCCGAGGAAACGTAATGTCGCACTAGTCGTGAGTGGTTAAAATTTAATTGGCGTGATGAAACTTTTACCACCTACAACTAGTGCTTTTGATATGGTTTCGCAAAGATGACTTACGAAGCTCAGAACTACCTTCGTTTTAGACAATCGGGTAGTGCAGTGTCCTAACCAAACAGAAAACATAAATTTTTAAGCACTCGCAATTACTTTCACAAACTGTAAACAACACACAAACAAAGTGATAAAATTTTAGCTTCTTTGTGAGTGATCGTGTGTTTTTTAGGGATTTCGGACTAGAATTACAATTGCATTATGACCATGAGTACCACCCTAAAAAATTTGCATACTGCTAAAAAATTACCAAATACTTAGTACTTACTTTATGTATAATCCAGTACCTGTATATATAGGGTGCAATTTTACTAGTGACCGATAGCGAAAACGCAGAACCGGCTGGTGATAAGGAACAAAGCTTGAAATATGAAAAAATAATTTAGACCTCCCATACAAATTGCCGATCAGGTGATTTAAGTTACTATGGAAGGCCCAATTTTTTTATATTCGACATATTTTCCTTGGGGAAAGTTGTTCCTTGTCACTCCTTCTTGTTATCCATATCCGGTTCCGAGTTTTCACTATAGGTCACTAGTAAAATTTCACCCTACTATATAATGCAGTATCTATTTAAATATTTTTTCTATTATAATACATAACTTGACCGATTCGTTTCGTTTCAGGCGATGCGCCGCATCCGCGACATGCCGCCGCCGCGGCCGCGCGGCGCGGCGCGCTGCCCGCCCGACCTGCTGTCATTTGTCGAGCTGGCGTTGGTGCGCGACCCGGCGCAGCGGCAGTCCGCGGCGCGCCTGCTGCACCACCCGTTCCTGCGCCGCGCCGGACCACCTGCCCTTCTTGTTCCACTGATGCCTACACATACACAGTAAGTACACTACCAGGGACAAGCAAAACAGACGAAAAGTCTGTTGGACGTCGCTACAATCCGCTACTTGACTTGAAGGGTCAAATGAGCTATCATTCGTGGAGCTGGCTTTACATACAGTCAGTATACTTACATCACAACCAGGCACAATAAAAAAGACGAAAAGTCGCTACAGGTATCTTTATATAGTGTGGGACACCGAGTCTGTTGGACGTCCTTCCCCAATCCGCTACATGACTTGAAGGGTCAACTGAGCTACTTTTTACGTCAACCAAATAATAGTTTATGCGACTGTCTTATAACGGCTCGTGTCAAACTATAATCACACTCGGCTGCGCCTCGTGTGATAAACAGACACCCGCGTTCAAAAGCCTAATTATATGCTGTTGCATACACTATTTTACTACACTCTACAAAAAAACTATGATAAATAATTCCAACCTCCGCACTGCACTATGGCGATTGCAAGCCTATCTACTGAACCACCAGGGACCATAAAGCTGATAATTGTAATTTACAATGACAATTCAATTTACTTTGCGAAACTTGTATGGATAGTTCAGTTCTTGGTAGCTCGATGACGCAATGTACATTAAATTGTCATTGTGAATTACAATTGTCCGCTTTATAAGACGGCCCCCTGCTGTCGTTCGTGGAGCTGGCGTTGGTGCGCGACCCGGCGCAGCGGCAGTCCGCGGCGCGCCTGCTGCACCACCCGTTCCTGCGCCGCGCCGGACCGCCAGCCCTGCTTGTTCCACTAATGCCTACACATACACAGTAAGTACACTACCAGATACAAGCAAAAAAGACGAGAACTCTGTTGGACGTCGCTACAATCCGCTACTTGACTGACAGGTTAAATTAGCTACTTTTTACGACGACCAGAATAGTAGTTTATGCGACTGTCCTATAACGGCTTGTGTCAAATGATTATCACACTCGGCTGCGCCTCGTGTAATAAATAGACACCCGCGTTCTAAAGCCTAATTATATGTAGTTGCACACACTATTTTATCTACACTCAACAAAAAAAAATATGAAAAATTATTCTGACCTCCGCACTGCACTATGGCGATTGCAAGCTTATCTACTGAACCACCAGGGCCATAAAGCTGATAATTGTAATTTGCAATGACAATTCAATTTACATTGCGCAGCTTGTAAGGATAGTTCAGTTCTTGGTAGCTCGCTGACGACGCAATGTACAGATTGTCGTTGTAAATTGCAATTGTCAGCTTTATAAGTCGGGCCCCTGCTGTCGTTCGTGTTCGTGGCGTTGGTGCGCGACCCGGCGCAGCGGCAGTCCGCGGCGCGCCTGCTGCACCACCCGTTCCTGCGCCGCGCCGGACCCCCAGCCCTTCTTGTACCACTAATGCCTACACATACACAGTAAGTATACTACCAGGCACAAGCAAAACAGACGAGAACTCTGTTGGACGTCGCTACAATCCGCTACTTGACTGACAGGTCAAATAAGCTACTGTATACGACGACCAAAATAGTAGATCATGCGACTGTCTTATAACGGCTCGTGTCAAACTATTATCACACTCGGCTGCGCCTCGTGTGATAAACAAACACTCGCCTGCGCCTCGTGTGATAAACAGACACTCGCGTTCTAAAGCCTGATTATATGCAGTTGGATACACTATTTTATCTACACTTTACAAAAAAAAACTATGAAAAATAACTCTAACCTCCGCACTTCACTATGGCAATTGCAAGCTTATGAAGTGAACCACCAGGAGCCCGTCTTAGAAAGCTTATAATAATTGTAATTTACAATGACAATTCAATTTACATTGCCAAGCTTGTAATAGTTCAGTTCTTGGTAGCTCGATGACGCAATGTACATTAAATTGTGATTGTAAATTACAATTGTCCGCTTTATAAGTCGGGCCCCTGCTGTCGTTCGTGGAGCTGGCGTTGGTGCGCGACCCGGCGCAGCGGCAGTCCGCGGCGCGCCTGCTGCACCACCCGTTCCTGCGCCGCGCCGGACCGCCCGCGCTTCTTGTGCCAACACATACACAGTTAGTATACGTACATCACCACCAGATACATCACATCTTCGTGTCCTTATCCCAAATCAGTTGGGGTCGATGCAACATGTTTTGTTAGAACACAAAATCATGCAGCAAAATGATTTGGCCATGTTTTACGACCTGCAGCCTGATGCTATTGCAAATGGTATCACCGCCACCATGCTAGCCATAGTCAACAGATATTCAGTCGAGGTCAAAAACTCTACGTCGCCTTTTACGAAACACCCTGAGTGGACTAGGGGTGGCAGTATTCTTAGCCGCATCACCACCAGACACAACCAAAACAATTCAGCAATCTGTTGGAATTTTATTAGAATGTGACTTTGATAATCTTGTAAATATCTACTGAGATTTATTTATTATTTTTTAAATAATAACCGACCATAAGATATTCAAATAGGCGGGCGGCATATTGAGAGCAGTTTTTGTATATGTACTTACCGAAAATTATTCCCTGATTTTTATCGCCATTTGATTGGAGACATAAAATAGGAATCGTCCTGTCTGAATTTGAAGCCAATATTGATCATTGTAACTCGGTCGATTATAATTATTTATTATCACGTTTTTTTTTTTCAGGCAGTGAGCTGCGGGACCCAGTGTAAAACGTAAAATGTACTTAACTACGAGACATATCGAGTACCTTTACAAATGGCGTAAGTTTACGTGATTTCTCTTCGTGAAGACTCCATGACGACGAAATGATCTTCTCACTCATCTACCATTTCATGATACTTAAAATGTAGATTTTAAAATTACTAACTAATGTTGCGTTTTTAACAACTTTTATCGTTTACAACTTGATTTTGGTAAATGTTTTAGTTTGACGCTTGATTATGAATGAATTCTTACTTTGCCCGACCCAGTAAAATTATAGCAGCTTAGCGCGACTTGTGTCGCTCTGCTGTGACGCAGATTTTTATACAAAACATCAATTCATTATAAACAATTTCATATTATTTATAGCAACCATTTCTGTGGTCGGGTAAACGTTTCCAATTTTATTTCTCTCAGTGAAATCATTCCACTTTTACATTACAAAGTATTTATCACATTCCTTCAACTTGGCTGACAAAAGAACTCTATTTTCTTGATCATGAATTTTATATTATTGTTAATACTATTTTATTGTATGTTTTATTGCCATATAAATTGTTGAATATGCATTTTTGTTGTAGATTAATTAATTCAGTAACTACTTAGCTATACATATTTTAGATCTAAGCCGGGTGTTCTGAAGTTAAATTCTGTTACAGTATTTTGCTTATCAAAAAACTTATGAATCGACAAACCCACAGTTTCGCATTTACACTAATTATAGAAAAATAAGTATTTAAATTAATGAGCTCAAACAAAATTGTGCCAGAAAACAAGCCTAAAAATACAATGATGACAAAAATATTAATTGGAATATTGAATCAGTATTATTAAAAAGCAAATGCTTACGTACTTACTGTAAGTAATATTTAATTTTATAAATAGGTTAAATATATTTGTAACTAAGATCGCTTTCTTAATTTATCGTTATTTTCTACATTCCGATATGAATTATTTAAAAATAATATAATTTTTTGTACGACTTACTAAGCATACCACCAATTCTATTTATTCTTATGATAATTAACTACTTAGGACCCTTGGACACGGTGAAATTTTAACTCGGACCTAGTCAAGATAATTCCACTATCAAGACATTTATTCTTTTAGCTTTTGTAGCCACATTTGAGTTTGCTGATAGTTGATAGAGAAAAATAATATGATTGACTTAACTTTGCTGGTAATAATTCAAAATATCTCTGCGTCCAACTTAATAAATACTATGAGCTCAATGTTTTGTCACGTACCTATGGGTGTGGTACGCTGGACGCCTGGTTTTCCGAAAACCAGTGTAACGAAGCTGAAATCAGCATCAAATGTATGGATGGACAAGGGTTCTAAAATAATATGTTTTTAACTTTATATCATTGTAACTTCGGCCTTACCACTGTGATCACATTGAACCTGATAATTATTTTGTTGCCTTCAAATGCATGTTAAGTAGATTGTTCAAAAGTTTAATAGTAGCGAGTATGAAAGTAGATTATATGAGGCTAAGAAATAAAAATTACACTTACTAAATCTACTGTTACGAAACTAAGATTCTCAACTATTCTAGGCAGCTATTTTCGTGATTGGAGATATTAATTATAATTAGGATGCCTTATCAAAGCCTTGTTATTAGAATTAGTGCCTTAGACACAGCCTTAGTGTGACGAACTTTGCACCATTATTGTAAAAAATAAGTACCTTATAAGCAAGAAGTATACAAAATACTTATGTCATTGCTTGTTTGTATTTTGTGGTATTTTGTACATAGTTTTACATTACGACAAAAATGGTCTTAAATCAGTTGAATCACAAAAACCCATTATACTCGAAAACGATATTTTGTAATTTATTATCATCTTCATTTTTGTAAGGTATATGCCAAATATATTGTAATATTATTATTATAATAATATCTCATTGTTAAGAACTGTTATCAAATATAGATTTTGAATACAATTTCTGCCTTTTTATATCCCAGATTTAACACCACCTTTTTTTTTTACAAATCGCAGAATTTGCTAAAATACAATTGTATTTTGTTTTCTTCTAACGTGTTGCGCCGACCCCAAGTAATTGGGATAAGGCCAGGGAGGGGCAGGGACGGTTGGGAGATGTTTGATGATGTTTTCTTCTAAAACTCTTTCCTATAGGCGCTAAATGACCACTTGCGAGGCTTGCGAACGTGTTATTTTGCGCTGAATTTTCTCTTGCCTATCAAAATCTATTGGTAAGTTTGTTCGCTACAAAATAATACACAATCTATTATTTGGATTAATTTTATTTAAAAATCTGCAGTGAAATACATAGTAATATTAATAAAGTATACAGAAAATAACTTATTTGTAGAATTCATATTCACTTTCATCTTTCTTGATGTTGTTCTTGTAACCTTTTTCGAAATCTTTTGGTAGAACGATGTATCTGAAAAAAAAAGCGATAATAAGGAAAGAGTTCATGATATTAATTAAATTATAAGACGTGCAGACAATGTAACATCTGATTTATAGAGGTCGGCGATCATACTTTGCGAGACCGAATATTATCGACCGAGATATTAATATACCGGGAGTAACGGAAAGGGTATAACAAGCCGAAAGGAGGGCAAGATACTCATGAAACTGAACAACTTTCACCATGGAACATGGGTCGAAATATGAAAAAAAAATTGGTCCTCCCATACAAAATTGCTGATTAGCTGATTGATTTACTATGGGAGGTCAATTTTTTTTCATATTTCTACCCATGTTCCATAGGGAAAGTTGTTTAGTTTTATGAGTACCTTGACCTCTTTTCGGCTTGTTATACCCTTTCTGTTACTCCCTGTAGAGAAGACACCGAAGTTTATTTTTGATTCATGTGCTGATTTCGAATCCCGAGGTAGCGAAGAATACTAACATTTAGTGAATTATTTCACCGCTAATTATTTGCACCGCTAATTTCGTTTATAATTGAATAAGACGTTCGAAATATAAATCACATTGATACATCGAGTGTGCAAAAACCCCGCTGACACAGGCAGTCTATTCTTTTTTCGCGTATTGATTTAGCAGCATTGTTCAGTAGGATTGTATTGATCAAAAGTTGCGCAGCATTAGTTGCTGCGCTTCAATTATGCTTAACAATGTGTCTAAACAAACACCGTCCACACTAGTTCAAATGCTGCAGATACAATGTAAATAAACATGGAAATCTCCGCCGGCAATAAATAAGTGAAGCTAAGTACATTGCTGCGCGGCAAAATGTAGCTGCAAATAAGTTATACCTGACAAATGAATTGCATTATAGGGTTATTTTTTAGTCAGTGCGCAAACTTTGCAGGATGTTTCTACTCGTGATTCTGAACAATTTTTACTATGGGGCAACCTGCGAAATAGAAAAAAAATTTTTGATTGTTTCATACACATTTGCCAAGTAGGTATGAATTTTGAACATTCAATTTTTTTTGCGAATTCGCCGGTGTTCCCACAGTAAAAGTTGATCAAAATCACGAGTAGAAACACCCTGCAAAGTTTGCGCACTGACTAAAAAATAACCCAGTATGTGGCATTGTGAGTGCATTAACCTCTTAAAAACCACTGGCTGGATATCGGGTCAGCGAGAAAAATGCCTCTTTGTACCACTGACTCGATATCAGGTCGCTCAGTCCCTATACGTTTCAAACCGCTTGGGAAATCCCAATAAATAAGTAGTACCTGTTCTCCCTTACGGCGTGCATGCCGGCCTCCTGGCAGATGGCGTTGATGTCGGCGCCGGACACGCGGTCGGGCCGCGCCACAAACTCCTCCAGGTCCACCTGCAACGAAAGGAAAGAATGGTGGTGAAGCCAGTGGAATCGGGAAATCGAATCATTACTGTAGCAAATAGTTATTTGTACAACAAGAGAGCAAAGTTTGTTTTTACTGCACGCGCTTAATTTAATTCCGAAGTAGCGAAGAAAACTAAAATTTAATCAATTCAAAACTAGTATCCTGAGCTCCGTGCCGGCAAAGAATAGCTTCACCCAATATCTTTCTTGTTGGTGTCGTAACGGCGAGTAATGAATTTAGAGAGTTGATGTGTTGCAGTTGATACTGTTGACAGTATCAAGTGAGTCACTGTTGACAGTATCAAAACGACGAATGACGATATATGTATGTATGTACCTCCTCGGACAGGTTCATCTTGGCTGTAATGGTGCTGAAGATGAGCCGCTTCTGTCTTCTGTCAGGCAGCGGGAACTCGATCTTGCGGTCGAGGCGGCCGGGACGCAGCAGCGCGGGGTCCAGCGTGTCCGCGCGGTTCGTCGCCATTATCACCTAGAAAATATGAATTTTATTAAAATCATACGTCGTGTGATGTCGGCTTAGAATAAAATCACCCCAGATCTACCAATACCTTAACCTTAACCTTTACCTTAACAGCCACAACAGTCCATGTCTAGAACTGTATCCGCTGCTGCGTATTGGGTGGTATTGCCATACTCACCACACCACGCTTGGTAGGCGGATTGGCGAGCGCAGTGCAAGATTTATAATTCATAGGGACCACTGCTGCCATTATCTCTTAGTCGGCATTTTACCAATACGTGTCGTAAAAAGCGACAATCGAAAAAAAAAAACAGGGAATGGCGTTCCTTGTGAGTTAAACATCTTGCATTGTTAATCCACCTGTCAAACTTAGGTCAGGTAAGTAAACTATCTACTATGTGGTTGGTTTGGCACTCACTTTGACGTTAGTAGTTTGGTCGAAGCCATCCATTTGATTCAGTAATTCGAGCAGGATTCTCTGGACTTCTCTGTCGGCACCGGTCTGTGCGTCAAATCTGAAAAAAAAAACAACAAAAATAAAGAAGCTAGTTGGAATGCAAGCCGAGAAGATACATAATACTCAATTTTATTGATTGATGAGAGAGAAATAAATGAGAACCAAATCAAACATGGTGACCGATAAAATTTGTCCCACCCTATAGTACAGACTTACAATAAGTTGGCAATATACACCATCTTAAACTCTGCAGGATTAGCTGTCAGTACTGTTACTCAGAATAATTATGGTTATTCTGCCGTTCCTTCAAAAAACGGTTACCGTTTTTGCTTACCGTTTAGTGGCAATGGCGTCGATCTCGTCAATGAAGATGATGGCTGGGGAATTCTCCTTGGCAAGTCTGAAAACGTCTCGGACCATACGCGGGCCCTCGCCGAGGTACTTCTGTCCCACACTGCACTCTCTTACCGTTTGGTGGCAATGGCGTCGATCTCGTCAATGAAGATGATGGCTGGGGAATTCTCCTTAGCTAGTCTGAACACGTCTCGCACTTCTGGTACTTCTGTCCCACACTGCACTCTCTTACCGTTTGGTGGCAATGGCGTCGATCTCGTCAATGAAGATGATGGCTGGGGAGTTCTCTTTAGCTAGTCTGAATACGTCTCGGACCATGCGCGGGCCCTCGCCGAGGTACTTCTGTCCCACACTGCACTCTCTTACCGTTTGGTGGCAATGGCGTCGATCTCGTCAATGAAGATGATGGCTGGGGAGTTCTCCTTAGCTAGTCTGAACACGTCTCGCACTTCTGGTACTTCTGTCCCACACTGCACTCTCTTACCGTTTGGTGGCAATGGCGTCGATCTCGTCAATGAAGATGATGGCTGGGGAGTTCTCTTTAGCTAGTCTGAACACGTCTCGGACCATGCGCGGGCCCTCGCCGAGGTACTTCTGTCCCACACTGCACTCTCTTACCGTTTGGTGGCTATAGCGTCGATCTCGTCAATGAAGATGATGGCTGGGGAATTCTCCTTGGCAAGTCTGAAGACGTCTCGCACCATGCGCGGGCCCTCGCCGAGGTACTTCTGTCCCACACTGCACTCTCTTACCGTTTGGTGGCAATGGCGTCGATCTCGTCAATGAAGATGATGGCTGGGGAATTCTCCTTGGCAAGTCTGAATACGTCTCGCACCATACGCGGGCCTTCGCCGAGGTACTTCTGTCCCACACTGCACTCTCTTACCGTTTGGTGGCTATAGCGTCGATCTCGTCAATGAAGATGATGGCTGGGGAATTCTCCTTGGCAAGTCTGAAGACGTCTCGCACCATGCGCGGGCCCTCGCCGAGGTACTTCTGTCCCACACTGCACTCTCTTACCGTTTGGTGGCAATGGCGTCGATCTCGTCAATGAAGATGATGGCTGGGGAGTTCTCCTTAGCTAGTCTGAACACGTCTCGCACTTCTGGTACTTCTGTCCCACACTGCACTCTCTTACCGTTTGGTGGCAATGGCGTCGATCTCGTCAATGAAGATGATGGCTGGGGAGTTCTCCTTAGCTAGTCTGAACACGTCTCGCACTTCTGGTACTTCTGTCCCACACTGCACTCTCTTACCGTTTGGTGGCAATGGCGTCGATCTCGTCAATGAAGATGATGGCTGGGGAGTTCTCTTTAGCTAGTCTGAACACGTCTCGGACCAATCGAGGCCCTCGCCGAGGTACTTCTGTCCCACACTGCACTCTCTTACCGTTTGGTGGCTATAGCGTCGATCTCGTCAATGAAGATGATGGCTGGGGAATTCTCCTTGGCAAGTCTGAAGACGTCTCGCACCATGCGCGGGCCCTCGCCGAGGTACTTCTGTCCCACACTGCACTCTCTTACCGTTTGGTGGCTATAGCGTCGATCTCGTCAATGAAGATGATGGCTGGGGAATTCTCCTTAGCGAGTCTGAATACGTCTCGCACCATGCGCGGGCCCTCGCCGAGGTACTTCTGTCCCACACTGCACTCTCTTACCGTTTGGTGGCTATAGCGTCGATCTCGTCAATGAAGATGATGGCTGGGGAGTTCTCCTTAGCTAGTCTGAACACGTCTCGCACTTCTGGTACTTCTGTCCCACACTGCACTCTCTTACCGTTTGGTGGCAATGGCGTCGATCTCGTCAATGAAGATGATGGCTGGGGAGTTCTCTTTAGCTAGTCTGAACACGTCTCGGACCATGCGCGGGCCCTCGCCGAGGTACTTCTGTCCCACACTGCACTCTCTTACCGTTTGGTGGCTATAGCGTCGATCTCGTCAATGAAGATGATGGCTGGGGAATTCTCCTTGGCAAGTCTGAAGACGTCTCGCACCATGCGCGGGCCCTCGCCGAGGTACTTCTGTCCCACACTGCACTCTCTTACCGTTTGGTGGCTATAGCGTCGATCTCGTCAATGAAGATGATGGCTGGGGAATTCTCCTTGGCAAGTCTGAAGACGTCTCGGACCATACGCGGGCCCTCGCCGAGGTACTTCTGTCCCACACTGCACTCTCTTACCGTTTGGTAGCAATGGCGTCGATCTCGTCAATGAAGATGATGGCTGGGGAGTTCTCTTTAGCTAGTCTGAATACGTCTCGGACCATGCGCGGGCCCTCGCCGAGGTACTTCTGTCCCACACTGCACTCTCTTACCGTTTGGTGGCTATAGCGTCGATCTCATCAATGAAGATGATGGCTGGCGAGTTCTCTTTAGCTAGTCTGAATACGTCTCGCCCCATGCGCGGGCCCTCGCCGAGGTACTTCTGTCCCACACTGCACTCTCTTACCGTTTGGTGGCAATGGCGTCGATCTCGTCAATGAAGATGATGGCTGGCGAGTTCTCCTTGGCAAGTCTGAATACGTCTCGCACCATACGCGGGCCCTCGCCGAGGTACTTCTGAACGAACTCGGAGCCGACCACGCGGATGAAGGCAGCTGCGAAAAAAGATTGCAGAATGTTAAGAAAGAAATAAGGGAACATAAAAATTAAACAAAAGACATTACGATTAATTTGGTAACAATTTTTGCGCGAAATTGGCGTCATTAGGCGAGTACTTACTTGGCAACATTAACATTGTATTGCAAGCAAGAACTAAAAACAAATTAGGTGAAAAATTATGACGCGCGATTCTCAGGAACTTTTTGCGCAACAAGTCTCGAAACAAATGTTGCCAACTGAATACGCACTTTAAATAGACGAATTCACAAAGATTTTGGAATAATGTTCCATTACAGTGTCAACGTGTCAGCAGCATGGTATGGCTTTTAAAACCTATTTGTAGTTCAAAACTAGCTACATAAAAATGGGGTTTCACAGGCATGAGTTACCGTTTCTAACTGACGCCGCAGCCGCAAATCCGAAAATGTCTAATTATTACACAACAAAATATACCAGTATGATGTGCCACAGCTTTAGCCAGCATGGTCTTGCCGCACCCAGGCGGGCCGTACATGAGCACTCCGCGCGGGGGCTCGATACCGATCTGCCGGTATAGCTCCACGTGAGTGAGTGGCAGTTCTACCGCTTCTCTTATTTCTTAAGTTGTTTTCAAAGAAGACTGAGTTTACAGTCGCTCATTCCCGTTTCTAAGCGACCTATCGAAGAAAACATACCGAACTGCCGGTATAGCTCTACGTGGCTAAGTGGCAGTTCACCGCTTCCCTTATTTCTATAGCTGTTTTAAATAAGGATGAATTCACAGTCGCTCGTTCCCCTTAATAAGTGACCTAAAACTTCGCTAGTTTGTCTAAAAAGAACTTACCAGTAGCATGATGATCTTATAGTCGCGCATTCTTGTCACTAAGCAGCGCCGAACTTTGCTATCTAAGATACTTTCTAAATAAAACGTACCAGTAGTATGATGCGCCACAGCTTTAGCCAGCATGGTCTTGCCGCACCCAGGCGGGCCGTACATGAGCACTCCGCGCGGGGGCTCGATACCGATCTGCCGGTATAGCTCTACGTGGGTGAGTGGCAGTTCTACCGCTTCCTTTATTTTTACAGCTGCTTAAAATAAGGCTGAATTCAGTCGCCCGTTCCCGTGTTTAAAGTGACCTAAAATTTCGCAATCTAAGGCGCTAACAGGGGAGAAGTAAGAGATGTAACGGAGGCGTAAGACGTGCGACATCGGGACGCTTAAAACTGTTTACATTTAATATGTAAGAACCAGAAAGAACGTCATATACAAACGTGAGACGCGCGTCGCATCGATGACAGCTGACAATCACTTTTCCCACAGATGTAATCTTACGTTTCGCGTCACACGTCATACCTTATGTGTGAAGATAGCCCTAAGGTGCCCTTAGGATGATTTTATATTTCAGAACAAACGTACCAGTAGTATGATGCGCCACAGCTTTAGCCAGCATGGTCTTGCCGCACCCAGGCGGGCCGTACATGAGCACTCCGCGCGGGGGCTCGATACCGATCTGCCGGTATAGCTCCACGTGAGTGAGTGGCAGTTCTACCGCTTCTCTTATTTCTTAAGTTGTTTTCAAAGAAGACTGAGTTTACAGTCGCTCATTCCCGTTTCTAAGCGACCTATCGAAGAAAACATACCGAACTGCCGGTATAGCTCTACGTGGCTAAGTGGCAGTTCACCGCTTCCCTTATTTCTATAGCTGTTTTAAATAAGGATGAATTCACAGTCGCTCGTTCCCCTTAATAAGTGACCTAAAACTTCGCTAGTTTGTCTAAAAAGAACTTACCAGTAGCATGATGATCTTATAGTCGCGCATTCTTGTCACTAAGCAGCGCCGAACTTTGCTATCTAAGATACTTTCTAAATAAAACGTACCAGTAGTATGATGCGCCACAGCTTTAGCCAGCATGGTCTTGCCGCACCCAGGCGGGCCGTACATGAGCACTCCGCGCGGGGGCTCGATACCGATCTGCCGGTATAGCTCTACGTGGGTGAGTGGCAGTTCTACCGCTTCCTTTATTTTTACAGCTGCTTAAAATAAGGCTGAATTCAGTCGCCCGTTCCCGTGTTTAAAGTGACCTAAAATTTCGCAATCTAAGGCGCTAACAGGGAGAAGTAAGAGATGTAACGGAGGCGTAAGACGTGCGACATCGGGACGCTTAAAACTGTTTACATTTAATATGTAAGAACCAGAAAGAACGTCATATACAAACGTGAGACGCGCGTCGCATCGATGACAGCTGACAATCACTTTTCCCACAGATGTAATCTTACGTTTCGCGTCACACGTCATACCTTATGTGTGAAGATAGCCCTAAGGTGCCCTTAGGATGATTTTATATTTCAGAACAAACGTACCAGTAGTATGATGCGCCACAGCTTTAGCCAGCATGGTCTTGCCGCACCCAGGCGGGCCGTACATGAGCACTCCGCGCGGGGGCTCGATACCGATCTGCCGGTATAGCTCTACATGAGTGAGTGGCAGTTCTACCGCTTCCCTTATTTCTAAAACTGCTTCAAATCAGGCTGAGTTTACAGTTACACAGTCCTGCTTCTAAATTACACCGAAAATCTTTATCAATGTTGTCTTATTATTACACAAAAAACATACCAGTAGCATGATGCTTATTTCTAAAGCTGCTTCAAATAAGACTGAGTTCACAGTAGAGGCGCGTTCCTGATACTAAGTGACGCCGAACTTTTCCTATCTAAGATACTTTTATTACGAAAACATACCAGATGATAAACATACCAGATCTGCCGGTATAGCTCTACGTGAGTGAGTGGCAGTTCTACCGCTTCCCTTATTTCTAAAGCTGTTTTAAATAAGGATGAATTCACAGTCGCGCGATCCCGTAGCTAAGTTACCTAAAACTTCGCTGTCTAAAATACTTTCTTTAGAAAACGTACCAGTAGTATGATGAGCCACAGCTTTAGCCAGCATGGTCTTGCCGCACCCAGGCGGGCCGTACATGAGCACTCCGCGCGGGGGCTCGATACCGATCTGCCGGTATAGCTCCACGTGACTGAGTGATCTATAGCTGCTTCAAACAAGGACTTTATATACTAATTTTATATAAGGTGTAAAAAAATCAACTGCAAATATTTTAAGGGATGAACCAGCCCATGAAACTGAACAACTTTCCCCAAGGAACATAGGTCGAAATATGAAAAAAATTATGGACCTCCCATACAAATTGACTCGGTCGGCTGGTACATTTTGTATGGGAGGTCCAACTTTTTTTTCATATTTCGACCTATGTTCCTTGGGGAAAGTTGTTCAGTTTCCTGTGCTGATTCACCCCTTAAAATATTTGCAGTAGATTTTTTTACACCTGTATAATAATTTTTGGAGAACTCAGTCCTGTTAGTATTTAAGGTCTTTGGCTTCAAATAAGGCTGACTTCGCTCGATCCCGTTTCTAAGTGACCTAAAACTTGGTATCTAAATTGTCTAACTATTACAAACAAGAAACTACAAGTAGCTTAATGAACTTACAGTCGCGCATTCTTGTCACTAAGCAGCGCCGAACTTTGCTATCTAAGATACTTTCTTATGAAAACATACCAGTAGTATGATGCGCCACAGCTTTAGCCAGCATGGTCTTGCCGCACCCAGGCGGGCCGTACATGAGCACTCCGCGCGGGGGCTCGATACCGATCTGCCGGTATAGCTCTACGTGGGTGAGTGGCAGTTCTACTGCTTCACTCATTTCTACAGTTGCTTCAAATAAGACTGAGTTTAGAGTCGCTGTTGCGAAGAGACCTAAAACTCTGCTGTCTAAGATACTTTCTAAAGAAGACATACCAGTAGTATGATGCGCCACAGCTTTATTATTACATAAAAATAACCTGCCAGTAGTATAATGAAGTCACAGTTTCACGTTCCTGTCACTAAGTGACGCCCAACTTTCTTTCTTATTACGTAAACGTACCAGTAGTATGATGCGCCACAGCTTTAGCCAGCATGGTCTTGCCGCACCCAGGCGGGTCGTACATGAGCACTCCGCGCGGGGGCTCGATACCGATCTGCCGGTATAGCTCTACGTGGGTGAGTGGCAGTTCTACTGCTTCACTCATTTCTACAGTTGCTTCAAATAAGACTGAGTTTAGAGTCGCTGTTGCGAAGAGACCTAAAACTCTGCTGTCTAAGATACTTTCTAAAGAAGACATACCAGTAGTATGATGCGCCACAGCTTTATTATTACATAAAAATAACCTGCCAGTAGTATAATGAAGTCACAGTTTCACGTTCCTGTCACTAAGTGACGCCCAACTTTCTTTCTTATTACGTAAACGTACCAGTAGTATGATGCGCCACAGCTTTAGCCAGCATGGTCTTGCCGCACCCAGGCGGGCCGTACATGAGCACTCCGCGCGGGGGCTCGATACCGATCTGCCGGTATAGCTCTACGTGAGTGAGTGGCAGTTCTACCGCTTCTCTTATTTCTAAAGCTGTTTTAGATAAGGCTGAATTCACAGTCGCGCGATCCCGTGTCTAAGTGCCCTAAAATTTCAAGAGAGATGTGACGGAGACCTAAAACGTAAGATATACGACGGAGACGTAAGATGTGCGACATCGCGACGCATGAAACCGCTTACATACAAAATGTATGAACCAGAAGAGACGCCGTCTACAAACGTGAGACGCGCGTCATATCAATGACGGCTGACGATCACTTTGTATGACAGAATATGTCATCTTACGTCTCGCGTCGCATGTCTTATCTGTGAAGATAGCCCCTAAGGTGCCCGGTTGTTTTTATATTACAGAACAAGCATACCAGTGGTATAATGCGCCACAGCTTTAGCCAGCATGGTCTTGCCGCACCCAGGCGGGCCGTACATGAGCACTCCGCGCGGGGGCTCGATACCGATCTGCCGGTATAGCTCTACGTGGGTGAGTGGCAGTTCTACCGCTTCCCTTATTTCTAAAGTTGTTTCTAATAAGACTGAATTCACAGTCGCACGATCCCGTTTCAAAATCACACCGAATTTTTTTATTATCTATGTTGTTTTGTTATCACACGAAAAACCAACCAGTAGTATGATGCTTATTTCTAAAGCTGCTTCAAATAAGTCTGAGTTTACAGTCACTCATTCCACTTTCTAAGTGACCTAAAACTTTGCTATTTAGGTATATTACAGAGAAACATACCAGTAGTATGATGCTTATTTCTAAAGCTGCTTCGAATAAGACTGAGTTTACAGTCGCTCACTAAGAGACCTAAAACTTTGCTGTCTAAGATACTTTCTTAAGAAAACTTACCAGTAGTATGATGAGCCACAGCTCTTTATGTTTTAAATAAGACTGAATTCACAGTCGCGCGGACCCATTTTTAAGTGACCTAAAACTTCGCTGTCTAAGATACTTTCTAAAGATAACGTACCAGTAGTATGATGCGCCACAGCTTTAGCCAGCATGGTCTTGCCGCACCCAGGCGGGCCGTACATGAGCACTCCGCGCGGGGGCTCGATACCGATCTGCCGGTATAGCTCTACGTGGGTGAGTGGCAGTTCTACCACTTTCCTCATTTCTACAGCTGCTACAAATGAGACTGAGTTCACAGTGGCTCTGTTTAGTTTTCGTATAAAATGGGCGCGCGGTGCTGGCAACACTGCTCTGAGTGTCACGTCCTCTGCCGTCGCTCGCTAGCGTTGTTGAAGCGAATTTTAGTTTTAAGTGGTGTAAAATTAAGGTGTTTTGGCGGTTTTCTCGTGTGCTATTTGCCACAAGCCATGGCTTCCCTGTGCGGTGGGGAAGTGAACCAAGTGAATTTTGGTTTCGGCTTTTTGATTGAGGCCAACGTGGTCGCCGGTAACATAACCTCACTTTGAGTCGTCGCTCGCGTCGTGGCTGCAGATAGCTACGTATTTTAATTATAAATGATTGAGGTTAACGGGGCCGATTTCTCATTCGGAGAGAAATCTTTTAGTTATTTTGTGTTAAAAAACATTATGTGATGTCGAACTGTGAACTATAGTGCAAATTGGAGGAAAGGAGTTCTAGAACGAGCGGATGTTCCAGTGCTGTGAGTTTAGGTTATTCCCTATTCCTGCGCTCCTAAAATATCCTGAATACCTGATTCCTGTCATACTTAAACTCACAAAGAAACGGCGTCATCGTTTGCTCGGTAAGCAATTCGTTGCTGGGCCCTGTTTAAGTAGATTTTGGAAACAAGAATTTCTCGGCCGGAAACTTTCCGGAACAAAATTCTCTCATTAAATTTATTTTATTTAGCTATAGTAAAGAGCACTACGAATCGTAGTCAAATGTTGTTCCGGGGCTGATCGACCATTTAGTTTTAGATTTTAAGATAACTTTAATTTGCTTCCACTGCGCTAAGATCAGCTTCGGAATCAAACATTTTTTGGTAGCAGAGCGTGGTTGCTTTATTGCAACATAGTTAGCCGTAATTTAGTATTAAGCGTGTTTTTTATATTACCCACATATTTTATTAATTTTGGAAAATATTGTTTCGGTTTTTTTTGTGACTGTATTGTTTGCCTAGTGAACGGTATCTTATCGGTAAGGTCTAGGCCAGTCAACTAACATTTATTTTGTGGTATTTGTTTATTGGTTTTCGTTCTATTAAGTCGAGTGTGTAAAAGTTGGTACCATGGCTCCTCGATCGCCAGGTATAAGGCTGCTATAAAGACAGAATTAAGGTGGTTTACTACCACAGCGGCAATGATCGGCCGCGAGGACCGGGAGGACGCGCTCTTGAAAAGTGCACTACAGGCAGATGAACGGGTTCGGGTTGTGTCGGAACACCTCACAGAGTGCCTCATGCTCCTTGAGGAAGCTCCTAACCCTGAAGATAAGGAGCTGGTTGAGGGCGATGTAAGCCAGTGCTTGGAGCTGGCACAGGACATTGCGCAGGCAGCTGCGGACATATCTAGGCGACGTGACGGAAAGGAAAAGCCATTCCGTGGTAAAGTGGGACAAGGATTACAGGTGCCTCTTCCGCCTGTTACGGTTCCAGTCTTTGCAGGCGATTACGCCGACTGGCCGGCGTTTGAGGACCTGTATAGCAGTGTGGTCCACACACGGACGGACATAACGCCGGCGTACAAGATGGCTCAGCTGATGTCCAGGCTACATGGAGAGCCTCATGAATTGCTGACGCATTTGGCTGTCTCGGATAGCAATTATGAGGTGGCGTGGAAGATCCTTACCGACCGGTATCGAAACAAGCGCCTGATTGTAGACAGGCTGTTAGACCAGTGGCTGTCAATACCAACCATAACGCGAGGTACGGACCTCCGCGAGAAAATCTTCCACCCAGTCAGTGTCGCGGTCAGCGCACTAGAGCGACAGGGTTTGCCAGTGGCGGGCTACGGTTATATCTTGGTCCACACAGTGCTTCGCCGCCTGCCGAGCGAAATGGTCGCTCGATTCGAGCAGCTACATGGGGCAAGTCCTCGGACCACCTCCCGACCTACGAGGATCTGAAGTCGTTCCTCGAGGCCGAAAGCAGGCGAGTGGACGTCCAGGCTGGTGAAGCCCTCGCAAGGAGACCTCTGCCCCTCGCCACCCGGAACGGCCGGGTGCACCGGCGCGAGGAGGCAACAGTGGGCAACCCAGGCGGTACAACACCGCATTGGAATCAGGGTGTGCCTACTGCAGGGAGACAGGCCACGGGGTGGCAGCGTGTCAGGAGTTTGCTGCGCAGCGGGTTCAGAGGAGACGGGGTGTGGCACAGCAGAGGCGTTGGTGTTTTCGGTGCCTGGGGCCGCATCAGGTGCGAGTGCCCTTCAAGCACCAACTGTAGGTACTGCCAGGGTGCGCACCATCCGCTGCTCTGCATGAATCGCTCCGGAGGCGCCGGGGCAGCGCTGGATCGGATCAGCGAAGGAGCCTGCCCACCAAGGGAGGAGCAACGCTCACCCCCTCCAAGGAGGAGCCCACCTCCGCATCGGTCACAGGGACAGGCAGGGGGACGTCAACAGACGGAGCCCACTTACCCAAGGACGTGGGGACGATCCCCACCACGGCAGCAGGTGCCGGATTGGGGAAAAACGGCACAGGAACATGGCCAAGGACACCCATCCCAGGTACGGGATCAAACGGGCGGGTGTCAGGGGAGCACTAGGCAGCCACCAGGGTACATGCAGTATTCTGCGGGCTTGAGCCACCTGGTTGGGTCTCAAGACCCACGCATGCCTCCGCCTATGCCTGAGTACCCGCGGCTACAGGCGCAACCTCGGTACGGACGTTTGCCGTCGGGGTACTATAGAACTCCAGCCATGGCCTTTATGGGCAGACCTCCCTACCAGCAGGAGTGGGACCCATACACAGGTTTGGGTAGCGAGGATACCCCGCGGGACGCGGCCTCACCGCGTTTAGATTCCCGCTAGGTAATCGCCGCCTACTCATCAGCTTCGGCTCCCCGTCCAATCACGGTACTTTTGCCAACGGCTAAGATTTGGGTATGGGGATACGGTGGCCGGACCATTCAAGTAAGAGCCCTACTGGATACAGGGGCTCAGGGATGTATTGTATCGAGTAAGCTGGTGAGTAGGCTAGGCCTAAATGTACAGCCAAGTGAGGAGGAAGCTGTAGGCATCGGGGCCTAAATGTGCCTGACATTCGGGGTCAGACGAACTTTGAGTTCACATTAGGTAGCACATGTACAGGCGTCAGCTATCAAGTCTCAGCCGTGGTGCTGGATGAAGTGGTTGGGAAACTCCCTCAGGTTAGGTTACCACCAACGGTACGAGGGTTAACCACAGGGTTGGAGTTAGCTGATCCTGATTTTGATACTCCTGGTACGGTGGACGTACTTCTCGGGTCAGACGTCCTCGGGAGATTATGGTGTGGTAGGAAGAAGGTACTCCAGGAAGCTGGTTTGGTGGCCGTAGATACCACAGGGGTATGTTGTTTTCGGTCCAGTTTGGAGACCTCAGGACCTACCAGAAGGAGACGGTCCTCTATGGTAGTGTACTGTCAGAGGTGCTGCAGAGGTTTTGGGAGTCTGAAGAGCCGCCCACGGCGGACAGACGGAAGCCAGAGGATGACGAGTGCGAGTTGTTCTATCAATACAACACTGCGAGATGCCCGTCAGGCAGATTCGTGACCAGGCTACCTTTTCTCCCAAACCGCCCCGCTTTAGGTAGTTCGCGACAGCTCGCGGAACGGAGACTACTCGGAATGGAACGGAAGATGAGGCGAGACCCAGCACTTCGGCAGAAGTATATAGAATTCATGCGGAATATATTCAATTGGGCCACATGTCGGTGTCCAGCCTGGATTGGAGGTGTGTCGAGCATTATTACATTCCACACCTGGCTGTCTTGAAGTCACCTGAGGCGAAAATACGGGTGGTGTTTGACGGTTCTGCTCCTACCTCGAATGGTGTGTCTGTGAACCAATGTTTGCACGCGGGTCCTAAATTGAACCGGGACATTGTGGACATTCTCACAGACTTTCGGTTACACCAGGTAGCGTTCGTCGCAGACGTCAAAATGATGTTTCGCCAAACCATGATACATCCGGATGACCGTCGGTATCAGCTGATTTTGTGGCGTGAGAGCCCAGATGAGCCGATGGTTACATACGAACTTAACACGGTGACGTATGGACTTAAGCCAAGTCCGTATTTGGCAGTACGTACGCTGCGAGAGTTGGCCGCACAGGAAAGGGTAAGATACCCTCGAGCCGCAGCAGTACTGGATCGCGACGTCTACGTGGACGATATCTGCACGGGTGCTGATAGCGTGGAGCAGGCGCTAATTCTACGAGACGAGCTGATCGCGATCATGGGTTCAGGAGGTTACGAGTTGCGGAAATGGTTGTCCAGTTGCCCAGAGCTCCTGGCTGGTTTGCCAGGCGAGTTCCATCAGGACCCGCACCTCTTTGAGAACCCGGACAATCCAAATACGTTGGGCATCCTCGGGGTGCAATATAGGCCAACGCATGACGTATTCACGTACAAGATCGAGCCCGACCTTTGGAGAAAACTTGGACTAAGCGGTCGGTACTGTCGACAATCGCTAGAACGTTCGATCCTAACGGATGGATCGCCCCGGTTACGTTCATGGCGAAGTGCTTTTACAAAGGTTGTGGCTAGCCAACTTAGGATGGGACGACCAACTCTCCGGAGAGTTGTTGAAGGATTGGCTCAAGTTTGTGACCACCTTACCAGGATTGTGCACATCGCGATACCCCGCACGTTAGTCCCATCGGTGGGATGTAAGGCTACCCTACATGGGTTTTGTGACGCCTCGGAGCGAGGGTACGCGGCAGCTGTATACCTTCGGACAGCAAGTTCAACGGGAACTGTGCACGTGCGTCTGGTTATGGCCAAAAGTAAGGTGGCACCAGTCAGAACTAGATGGACCATCCCCAAATTGGAATTGGCAGGGGCAGCTCTTCTAGCGCGCTTGCTAAATCATGTAACCTGCAATCTGCGTGGTACCATCAACTTGGATGAAACGGTGTACGCGTGGACTGACAGTCGGATAGTTCTGTGCTGGTTGCAGACGTCGGTACATACACTTGAGGTTTTCGTGGCAAATCGGGTGTCACAGATTACGGGGTCGGAAACTCCGTTAGTGTGGAGGCACGTACCGGGAGAATGGAACCCAGCGGACTGCGCTTCGCGCGGGTGCAGGGCCCTGATTTGGTGAGTCACCCACTGTGGTGGGGACCTCAATGGCTGACTGAGTCGCCGCAGGAATGGCCATTCAACGAGTGCAGGGCGCCGCTTGGGCCACCTGATCGAGGTTTGCGAGTGAACGTGGGGCAACTCGTACCGAAGCCTAACCCAGCTTTCTTGCTGGAACGGTATAGCTCCTCGACAAACTTCTTGGGGTGACAGGTTGGATCAAGCGGTTCGTGAACAACTGCAGGAAGCCTCAAGCAGAACGGAACTTTACACCTGTCCTCTCGCCTGCGGAGCGGAATGCGGCTCTATGCTCATTGGTTAGAGTCGTCCAGGCGGAACATTTTGAAGAGGAGGTCAGGCTGCTCAGGGATGGACGTGGAAAGCTGAAGGGAGGAATTGTGCGCCTCAACCCATTCCTGGATGAGCAAGGTATGCTCAGGGTTGGAGGCAGACTTCGGAACGCTAGCCTGCCCTTTTCGGCTCGGCATCCACTGTTACTTCCAAAAAGGGACCCTTAGTTGAGCTCTTAGTCAGGGATCGTCATGAGAAAAACTCGCACGCGGGCTGTAATGCGCTATTGGCCATTCTACAGCGCGAGTTTTGGATCTTATCGGGACGACGAACGGTACGTAGCGTTGTGTTTAGGTGCTTGCCTTGTTACCGCTTGAAGGCAGCCACAATGCAGCCACAGATGGGAGATCTTCCACCGGACCGGGTGACGGAGGCCTGGACGTTTGCAGGTGTGGGAACGGATTTTGCAGGCCCTTTCATGGTAAAGGCATCACGCCTACGGAACGCAAAGTCTATCAAGGCGTACTTGTGCGTGTTCGTGTGCCTAGCCACCAAGGCCGTCCACTTGGAGCTCGTGGCCGACCTATCTACGGAGGCCTTTTGGCAGCGCTGGAGAGATTTACGTCGCGACGAGGGCGACCAGCGCTGATCAGGTCGGATTGTGGTACCAACTTTAAGGGTGCTGATCGGTGTATGAAGGAAATTGTAACGTTCTTAAGGGAGAACGAAGAAGCCATCAGCACGGGCCTCTCCCGTCAGGGCATTGCCTGGGTGTTCGATCCACCAGCGTGCCCTCACTGGGGTGGTATTTTTGAAGCGGTTGTAAAGTCCGCTAAGACGCATTTGTTGCGCGTTGTAGGGTTAACAATTTTGACTTTCGAGGAGCTGGCGACCGTGTTTTGTAAAATTGAGGCTGTACTCAATTCGCGTCCTTTGTGTCCGCTCAGCTCAGACCCAAATGATTTAGAGGTCCTGACGCCAGGGCATTTCTTAATTGGCCGCCCACTTAACGCCTTGCCGGAATATCCCTATACGGAGGTGAATAGCAATCGTTTGTCGCGTTATCAGTTGTTGCAGCAAATGACTCAAAACTTTTGGAAGCGTTGGTCGCTTGAGTACTTGCACATTCTGCAGCAACGCCTTAAGTGGACGGACAGGACTGAACCCCCCTGCATTGGGGATCTCGTTCTGGTTAAGGATGCCAACCTACCGCCACTGCGTTGGCGCCGGGGGCGCATTCTCAACCTGTTTCCGGGTAGTGATGGCACTCCTCGAGTTGCAGAAGTTCAGGTGGGGGATTCAGTCCTTAAGCGAGCAGTAGCTACATTATCACGCCTGCCATGCATAGAGCGGACCGATGGGTCGGTCCGGGGCGGGTGAATGTTTAGTTTTCGTATAAAATGGGCGCGCGGTGCTGGCAACACTGCTCTGAGTGTCACGTCCTCTGCCGTCGCTCGCTAGCGTTGTTGAAGCGAATTTTAGTTTTAAGTGGTGTAAAATTAAGGTGTTTTGGCGGTTTTCTCGTGTGCTATTTGCCACAAGCCATGGCTTCCTGTGCGGTGGGGAAGTGAACCAAGTGAATTTTGGTTTCGGCTTTTGATTGAGGCCAACGTGGTCGCCGGTAACATAACCTCACTTTGAGTCGTCGCTCGCGTCGTGGCTGCAGATAGCTACGTATTTTAATTATAAATGATTTGAGGCCAACGGGGCCGATTTCTCATTCGGAGAGAAATCTTTTAGTTATTTTGTGTTAAAAAACATTATGTGATGTCGAACTGTGAACTATAGTGCAAATTGGAGGAAAGGAGTTCTAGAACGAGCGGATGTTCCAGTGCTGTGAGTTTAGGTTATTCCCTATTCCTGCGCTCCTAAAATATCCTGAATACCTGATTCCTGTCATACTTAAACTCACAAAGAAACGGCGTCATCGTTTGCTCGGTAAGCAATTCGTTGCTGGGCCCTGTTTAAGTAGATTTTGGAAACAAGAATTTCTCGGCCGGAAACTTTCCGGAACAAAATTCTCTCATTAAATTTATTTTATTTAGCTATAGTAAAGAGCACTACGAATCGTAGTCAAATGTTGTTCCGGGGCTGATCGACCATTTAGTTTTAGATTTTAAGATAACTTTAATTTGCTTCCACTGCGCTAAGATCAGCTTCGGAATCAAACAGGCTCGTTCCCGTTTCTAAGTGACCTAAAACTTGGTATCTAAATTGTCTAACTATTACAAAAAATAAACTACAAGTAGCATAATGAACTTACAGTCGCGCGTTCCTGTCACTAAGTGACGCCGAACTTTGTTATCTAAGATACTTTCTTAAGAAAACATACCAGTAGTATGATGAGCCACAGCTTTAGCCAGCATGGTCTTGCCGCACCCAGGCGGGCCGTACATGAGCACTCCGCGCGGGGGCTCGATACCGATCTGCCGGTATAGCTCTACGTGGGTGAGTGGCAGTTCTACCGCTTCCTTTATTTTTACAGCTGCTTAAAATAAGGCTGAATTCAGTCGCCCGTTCCCGTGTTTAAAGTGACCTAAAATTTCGCAATCTAAGGCGCTAACAGGGGAGAAGTAAGAGATGTAACGGAGGCGTAAGACGTGCGACATCGCGACGCGTGAACCGCTTACATATAAAATGTATGAACCAAAAGAGATGCCTTCTACATACGTAAGACGCGCGTCGCATCAATGACGGCTGACGATCACTTTGTCTGACAGAATATGTCATCTTACGTCTCGTGTCGCATGTCTTATCTGTGAAGATAGCCCCTAAGGTGCCCTTAAGATATTTTTAGATTACAGAACAAACATACCAGTAGTATGATGCGCCACAGCTTTAGCCAGCATGGTCTTGCCGCACCCAGGCGGGCCGTACATGAGCACTCCGCGCGGGGGCTCGATACCGATCTGCCGGTATAGCTCTACGTGCGTGAGTGGCAGTTCTACCGCTTCCCTTATTTCTAAAGCTGTTTTAAATAAGGATGAATTCACAGTCGCGCGATCCCGTGTCTAAGTGCTCTAGAATTTCAAGAGAGATGTGACGGAGACCTAAGACGTAAGATATATGACGGAGACGTAAGATGTGCGACATCGCGACGCGTGAAACCGCTTACATACAAAATGTATGAACCAGAAGAGACGCCGTCTACATACGTGAGACTCGCGTCGCATCTATGACGGCTGACGATCATTTGTCTGAGAGATGTCATCTTACGTTTCGCGTCGCTCGTCTTATCTTATGTGTGAAAATAGCCCCTAAGGTGCCCTTAGGTTGTTTTTATATTACAGAACAAACGTACCAGTAGTATGATGCGCCACAGCTTTAGCCAGCATGGTCTTGCCGCACCCAGGCGGGCCGTACATGAGCACTCCGCGCGGGGGCTCGATACCGATCTGCCGGTATAGCTCTACGTGAGTGAGTGGCAGTTCTACCACTTCCTTTATTTCTAAAGCTGCTTCTAATAAGACTGAGTAAACAGTGTCTCATTCCCGTTGCTAAGTGACCTAAAACTTCGCTGTCTAAGATACTTTCTTAAGAAAACGTACCAGTAGTATGATGCGCCACAGCTTTAGCCAGCATGGTCTTGCCGCACCCAGGCGGGCCGTACATGAGCACTCCGCGCGGGGGCTCGATACCGATCTGCCGGTATAGCTCTACATGAGTGAGTGGCAGTTCTACCGCTTCCCTTATTTCTAAAGCTGTTTTAAATAAGGATGAATTCACAGTCGCGCGATCCCGTAGCTAAGTTACCTAAAACTTCGCTGTCTAAGATACTTTCTAAAGAAAACGTACCAGTAGTATGATGCGCCACAGCTTTAGCCAGCATGGTCTTGCCGCACCCAGGCGGGCCGTACATGAGCACTCCGCGCGGGGGCTCGATACCGATCTGCCGGTATAGCTCTACGTGCGTGAGAGGCAGTTCTACCGCTTCCTTTATTTCTGAAGCTGCTTCATAAAAATCTAAATTCACAGTCGCGCGATCTCGTTTCTAAGTGACCTAAGTCTTTGCTATCTAAGGCTATACGTAAGAGATGCGACGGAGGCGTAAGACGTGCGACATCGCGACGCGTGAACCGCTTACATATAAAATGTATGAACCAAAAGAGATGCCTTCTACATACGTAAGACGCGCGTCGCATCAATGACGGCTGACGATCACTTTGTCTGACAGAATAATATGTCATCTTACGTCTCGCGTCGCACGTCTTATCTGTGAAGATAGCCCCTAAGGTGCCCTTAAGATATTTTTAGATTACAGAACAAACATACCAGTAGTATGGTGCGCCACAGCTTTAGCCAGCATGGTCTTGCCGCACCCAGGCGGGCCGTACATGAGCACTCCGCGCGGGGGCTCGATACCGATCTGCCGGTATAGCTCTACATGAGTGAGTGGCAGTTCTACCGCTTCCCTTATTTCTAAAACTGCTTCAAATCAGGCTGAGTTTACAGTTACACAGTCCCGCTTCTAAATTACACCGAAAATCTTTATCAATGTTGTCTTATTATTACACAAAAAACATACCAGTAGCATGATGCTTATTTCTAAAGCTGCTTCAAATAAGACTGAGTTCACAGTAGAGGCGCGTTCCTGATACTAAGTGACGCCGAACTTTTCCTATCTAAGATACTTTTATTACGAAAACATACCAGATGATAAACATACCAGATCTGCCGGTATAGCTCTACGTGAGTGAGTGGCAGTTCTACCGCTTCCCTTATTTCTAAAGCTGTTTTAAATAAGGATGAATTCACAGTCGCGCGATCCCGTAGCTAAGTTACCTAAAACTTCGCTGTCTAAAATACTTTCTTTAGAAAACGTACCAGTAGTATGATGAGCCACAGCTTTAGCCAGCATGGTCTTGCCGCACCCAGGCGGGCCGTACATGAGCACTCCGCGCGGGGGCTCGATACCGATCTGCCGGTATAGCTCTACATAAGTGAGTGGCAGTTCTACCGCCTCCCTTATTTCTTAAGCTGTTTTAAACAAGGCTGAGTTTACAGTTACGCGGTCCCGCTTCTAAATGACACCGAAAAATCGTAATTTTTGTTATCGATTTTGTCTTATTATTACACAATAAACAAAGTTTGCCGTGTGATGCTGGCTTAGAATAGCATCACCCCAATTCTACCCGAGGGTGTCGTAAAAAGCGACTAAGGGATAATTATTCGGGGAATGGGCAGCAGCGTTCCCTGTGAATTAAACAACTTGCACTGCGCTCGCCAATCCGCCTGCCAAGCGTGGTGAGTATGGCAATACCCCCCAACATGGGGGAGGCCCATGTCCAGCAGTGGACTGATGTGGCTGTAAAGGTAAACAAACCAGTAGTATGATGCTTATTTCTAAAGCTGCATCAAATAAGACTGAGTTTACAGTCGCGCGTTCCTTCCTGTCACTTATTTATTGACGCCGAACTTTGCTATCTAAGATACTTTCTTAAGAAAACATACCAGTACTATCTAAGTTGTCTACTTATTACACAAAAATCCAAGACAGAAACGTACCAGTAGTATGATGCGCCACAGCTTTAGCCAGCATGGTCTTGCCGCACCCAGGCGGGCCGTACATGAGCACTCCGCGCGGGGGCTCGATACCGATCTGCCGGTATAGCTCTACGTGGGTGAGTGGCAGTTCTACCGCCTCCCTTATTTCTACTGCTGCTTTTAATAAGACTGAGTAAACAGTGGCTCATTCCCGTTTCTAAGTGACCTAAAACTTCGCTTTCTACAGCGATAACTCCACAGGCAAGACGTAAGACATGCGACGGAAACGTGAGACGTGCGACATTGCGACGCTTGAAACCGTTTACATATAAAATGTATGAACCAAAAGAGATGCCGTCTACATAGGTACGTAAGACGCGCGTCGCATCAATGACGGCTGACGATCACATGTCTGAGAGATGTCACACTTATCTTCTTATCTTATGTGTGAAAATAGCCCCTAAGGTGCCCTTAGGTTGTTTTTATATTACAGAACAAACGTACCAGTAGTATGATGCGCCACAGCTTTAGCCAGCATGGTCTTGCCGCACCCAGGCGGGCCGTACATGAGCACTCCGCGCGGGGGCTCGATACCGATCTGCCGGTATAGCTCTACGTGGGTGAGTGGCAGTTCTACTGCTTCACTCATTTCTACAGCTGCAGCTGCTTCAAATAAGGCTGAATTCCAGTCGCTTGTTCCTAATTGACGCCCTTTGCTATCAAAAGACACTTTCTTAAGAAAAAGTACCAGTAGTATGATGCGCCACAGCAGCTTTAGCCAGCATTGTCTTGCCGCTTCCCTCATTTCTAAAGTTGTTTCAAATAAGACTGAGTTTACAGTCGCTCAATCCCCTTTCTGAGTGACCTAAAACTTCGCTATTTATTTTACAGCGAAAAATACCAGTAGTATGATGCTTATTTCTAAAGCTGCTTCAAATAAGACTGAGTACAGAGTCACGCGTCCCCATTTCTAAGTGAAACAGCATAAAAGTTTGCTGTTTATGTTGTTTTATTATTGTATAAACGGGTTTACAAAAGAAGGGGGCCCGAAATGGCAACATTATTGTTGACATTTTGCTCAAGTGTCATGTCATATAATACGCGAACAATAATGTTGCCATTTCGGGACCCCTTCTTTTGTGAACCAGGTAGTAACAAACAAACGTACCAGTAGTATGGTGCGCCACAGCTTTAGCCAGCATGGTCTTGCCGCACCCAGGCGGGCCGTACATGAGCACTCCGCGCGGGGGCTCGATACCGATCTGCCGGTATAGCTCTACGTGAGTGAGTGGCAGTTCTACCGCTTCCTTTATTTTTACAGCTGCTTAAAATAAGGCTGAATTCAGTCGCCCGTTCCCGTGTTTAAAGTGACCTAAAATTTCGCAATCTAAGGCGCTAACAGGGGAGAAGTAAGAGATGTAACGGAGGCGTAGGACGTGCGACATCGCGACGCGTGAAACCGCTTACATATAAAATGTATGAACCAAAAGAGATGCCGTCTACATACGTAAGACGCGCGTCGCATCTATGACGGCTGACGATCATTTGTCTGAGAGATGTCATCTTACGTTTCGCGTCGCTCGTCTTATCTTATGTGTGAAAATAGCCCCTAAGGTGCCCTTAGGTTGTTTTTATATTACAGAACAAACGTACCAGTAGTATGATGCGCCACAGCTTTAGCCAGCATGGTCTTGCCGCACCCAGGCGGGCCGTACATGAGCACTCCGCGCGGGGGCTCGATACCGATCTGCCGGTATAGCTCCACGTGACTGAGTGATCTATAGCTGCTTCAAACAAGGACTTTATATACTAATTTTATATAAGGTGTAAAAAAATCAACTGCAAATATTTTAAGGGATGAACCAGCCCATGAAACTGAACAACTTTCCCCAAGGAACATAGGTCGAAATATGAAAAAAATTATGGACCTCCCATACAAATTGACTCGGTCGGCTGGTACATTTTGTATGGGAGGTCCAACTTTTTTTTCATATTTCGACCTATGTTCCTTGGGGAAAGTTGTTCAGTTTCCTGTGCTGATTCACCCCTTAAAATATTTGCAGTATATTTTTTTACACCTGTATAATAATTTTTGGAGAACTCAGTCCTGTTAGTATTTAAGGTCTTTGGCTTCAAATAAGGCTGACTTCGCTCGATCCCGTTTCTAAGTGACCTAAAACTTGGTATCTAAATTGTCTAACTATTACAAACAAGAAACTACAAGTAGCTTAATGAACTTACAGTCGCGCGTTCCTGTCACTAAGTGATGCCGAAATTTGCTATCTAAGATACTTTCTTAAGAAAACGTACCAGTAGTATGATGCGCCACAGCTTTAGCCAGCATGGTCTTGCCGCACCCAGGCGGGCCGTACATGAGCACTCCGCGCGGGGGCTCGATACCGATCTGCCGGTATAGCTCTACGTGAGTGAGTGGCAGTTCTACCACTTCCTTTATTTCTAAAGCTGCTTCTAATAAGACTGAGTAAACAGTGTCTCATTCCCGTTGCTAAGTGACCTAAAACTTCGCTGTCTAAGATACTTTCTTAAGAAAACGTACCAGTAGTATGATGCGCCACAGCTTTAGCCAGCATGGTCTTGCCGCACCCAGGCGGGCCGTACATGAGCACTCCGCGCGGGGGCTCGATACCGATCTGCCGGTATAGCTCTACGTGAGTCAGTGGCAGTTCTACTGCTTCCCTTATCTCTTGCTTCTGTGTGTCCATGCCTCCTATGTCGGAGTACTGGACGTCTGGTTTCTCATCTGGAATAAAAGTGATATGGGTTTAATGTTGAATTCAATAATGACAAAACTAATGTTCATGCATCCATACACAACAGTTTCATATCAACTGACGTAAGCAAACTTTCTTACCTGAAGAGCTGAATCAAAGGCGAAATGGTTGCTTGCTTATTTTGTTAATTTACTTTCGTACTTCAGGTTTAGTTTCGTACTCTTCAACATAAAATCTGGACTAAGCTACACAAACTGAAGTAGTTATGAATTGTGTGATTGTTTAGGTACAAGGTAATGGGTGATTGATTATTTATTGCAAGCTGCTATAACAAAGGGTGCTTTCTCTGGATAATGCTTTATTCCCTAGGGAAAATAGACATGTGTTAGCTGTATAATATTAGTTGACTCACCTGCTTGTAACATGGAGATGGAACTGTCAGCTTCCGGAGGCAGCACGTCTACGAGAGCATTCGAGTGCTTGTGTAGAGCGACTGACGCTGAGGGTTTCAGCAGCTCACGGTCAATGGTGGACAGGATACGCACATAGTAGTTTGATCCGGTGGTGCTTCCCACTGGAAAAACAATAGTAATAATTATTTAAACTGAGGTCAAGAAATATTTCATACAGTCTTCCCTATCATGTGGAAATGAGTTGTCTAGTTTTTAAACTGTACTACTAAAGTACACTGTACTACAAAATGTATACTTCTGATTTGATTATACAGTAACAAGATAATTCAGTTCCAGTTACAGTGAAGGGGCATTCCTTCTTCAAGAGGAAGAAGGGGTATTCCACGAAAAAGTTAACTTTTTTGAGTATGTGACCCACTTATACTTACTGTTTGCGATATCCATTGGGCATAAATGAAAATGTTAGAAATCAGGGTCTATACTCCACATTTTTGTTAAATGCACCTGCATGCATTTGAAAAATTAACAATACTAAACAAAATTAGGAAATAAAACAGTCAAATCGGTAGTTTAAATGATAAATGGGTTCCTTCAGACTGACCTATTCCAGTGTTGCGGTCTACCGCCTCCAAGAACTGTCCAATGACCAGCGGCACGGACTGGATACGCTTCACCTCCTCTTGTGCATGGAGATACTCCTTCTTCAGGTTCCGCTGCTCATCTTTGATGTACTCCTCCTGCACTTCCAGGAACTCTAGCATCCGTTGCAGTTTCTGAAAAGTGACATTGATGAAAATAATGATATTATTATGATTACAGTTATTCTTTTGTAGTACACAGGAGAACTACTTGTATATGAAGGTGCCTAAACAAAGATCTTCTTTTAGGATATATTAAAGAGTAAAAAGGGCAGACGGCAAATTTATATTGCTACTTCTGATCATCGTGTTGGCTCAAAAAGGAACCAAACTGTGCTGAGTAAGAATATTATAACCTGAAATGAGGTTATCATCAAAAGTACAGCAAATTACGTTATATCAATTTGGTATTACCTTGTATTTGGTGTATAAGTCCTCAGATTCAAGCTCATCGAATGTTTGTGGCCCAGCAAAAGCTCCCTTGGTGTCTGCAGCGAATTCATCCTGAAATGAAGCCGTGAATTGTATACACTCATATCTCTCCCCAAACATGTAACCACTGATATAACAATATACTGCCTTACCTTCTCAGGTAAAATAATGCCGATCTCATCCATTCTGTTAGGTTTATTTAGGATTATTCAAAGAAAACTCCACCAAAATATACAATGAGAAGGCGATGAATCGAATTTTTGAAACGTCAAACTAGCTGTCAACTTTCGCATTGTCACGCACGACGTTTCTTTTCACGCAATTCATAGTTTCCTATATAAAGGTAGTACCTATACAGAAGTAGGGAGATATTTGCTATGATAATTATCAATAAGTTATAGCATTCTTTCCGTTCGGATCGTTGAGATTTTGTTTAATGGATGTAATTAAAAAAAATAAAAAAATACATTTCATCTGTTCTTGCGTGGAATGGAGCGTTTAGCTTAAAGCGCCATCTGTGTTGAAATTCAAAACAGAGAACTACTTCCTCGTAGCTCATCATAACAGTTTCGTTAGTTACTACAAGATGGCGTTTATCTGGGGGCACGGCAGTGCCCCCACCAAGTCGAGCTGAAAGCAACACGGCCGTACCATCCTTTTCTCGAACCACTTCAGGCCATTTTCGACCCCCCCATAACTCCCTTGTCGATAAGTTTAGAACCCTCATTTCAAAATATCTTATCAAGCACTGCATAGACACGATACATTTCAAATTTCATCTAATTTATACCAGTAGTTTAGAAGTTATAGTTAGTCAAAGTTTCTTAATTTGCTGCCTGACTGACTGACCGATCATCAAAATTCTAAGGTACTTCTAGCAGACTGAGGAACTTCAAACTTAGAATACAACTTGTATTTAGTGTATGAATAAAGGGAAAACTATAACATTTTACAAATTCGGTTGCAACCGCATAATTAACTTTGTATTTCCATACAAATGTATAGGATTACAAAGTTAACTTTGCGGATGGGCTTTGAGGAAGTAGCTGTATCTGTAGCTGAGGCTCAAGAAGTAGTTCTAGAAAAGAGAAAGAGGAAGACTACCTACAAAAAGAAATGAGATCCCACCAAAAACATTCACTTGTAAAAAGAACCAAGTCTCGCCTCTCAGTTCTTCTACTGTAAAAAGTTGTGAGATCCATGTGATGCCAAGTCGGTTATTGATTTATTCAAGAACTACTTCAGGAAACTTTCATCTTAAGCTATTGCGTAATTACGTAACAGACATCGTCTTATAGTAACCATATCGATATTTAAAATCTTTTATATTTACAATAACTAGAATGACTTGGCAATCGCATACTGTTTACTTGTGAGATACGATGGTCTGGTGCGATGGCCGGGTCATTCTAGTTATTGTAAATATAAAAGTTTTTAAATATCGATATGGTTACTATAAGACGATGTCTGTTACGTAATTACGCAATAGCTTAAGATGAAAGTTTCCTGAAGTAGTTCTTGAATAAATCAATAACCGACTTGGCATCACATGGATCTCACAACTTTTTACAGTAGAAGAACTGAGAGGCGAGACTTGGTTCTTTTTACAAGTGAATGTTTTTGGTGGGATTTAAGTTTCAAAGTAGGAAACTTTCAACAGGTTTTCAAAAATGAGGAGGTGAGGTTCACAATTAGTTCATAATCATAACGTTTATTAGCTTTCATGTGGTGAAATACAAATGTTCCTTAAAGTATACGCAGATTGAACTGAACACACACGAAACCCTGTAAGGGCAAGATAGAAAAGGCCTGGTGGAACGATTATGTTTTTTTTAGTCAAAACCTACTCTTCCCCCAGGAGGAACCATATTTCTTCAATCTCCAAATCCAATCCAATCTTATACCACGCACTCTACTGCGACAACTTGGCTCGTGTAGTACCTAGGTAATATGTATCACAGTTTCACAACCTCGGCCAACAGGTAGGTAGGTTCCTATAGATTCCCAAGTCCTTTAGGTAGGTAGGTACTTCACCAAAATGTTCCCAGATAGGAAATGTAAAAGAATGACTTGTCTGCCCAGGTTTAATAGTAGTGAGAAATAAAAATATTTTCCGCTCCTGAATCACAAACAATGCCACCTCGAGGAGGGTCTGTCAGTCAGCTGCTTCGTTACCCGGAATAACCCATGACATGATATTACCCAACCAGCAGACTAGAACCTTTAAACAACATTCATCTGAACAATCCCTGCGAATGCTGCAGGTCAATTTAAATTGGAATTTTTGTTGAGACACTGTTTAGCGATTCTGAAGTTCTGTCTTATTCATATTCAATTTGCACACGCATCGTCTGTTTTATTCATTTTGGTTGCATTGCGTTGATATTTAGAGGACCCAGTCAACGATACAAGTAATATACTTAGTTCAAAATATGAAAAAAATTGGACCTAAGCCTATGCCATACAAATTGACTCGGTGTCGATGTCGGTGTCGGCTGGTACATTTCTTATGGAACGTCCAAATTTTTTTCAATGGTGAAATTATTGCTGGCTACTTTGATGGCGGCCAAGTCTGTAGCATTCTGCTCCATCAAAAGGCTGTCCGTAGCTTAGGCAAGGCTGTCAGTCCACCTGCTAGGTTGTCCCACACTTTTCAAAGAGTGAGTGGCCTCAATAATTGACTTCTGACCGATCGTCAGTTCTACGAACTATGTCCCAATACAATACAGGCCGATTTGCTTCAGGCACAACATGTTCCGTTAGTAAGCTACAACTGCTGAGCTACAGTTTGGCCCTGCAGCGTTTTCTCTGAATGACATTGCCAGTTCAGAGTCAATCACAGCTTGCGGAGAATTTGCAGCTACGGGCAGTGGGCAGTGGCGGATTAACCCTTAAGCAAAATAAGCAATTGCTTGGGGCATCACGTCTTGGGGGGCACCAGAAGAAGCACCATTTTTTTTTCGTTAATATGTTCCGGCCTTAGGGTATCACGTCACATGTCTCCACTAGAAACTGCACCACATAAAGTTTCTAAATTAAATTTGAAAAATTGCGCACTATAAGTTGACATTTGCTCAGCGGGTTCATGACCCCGCTCGCGCATGCTCATTCACTGCCCGCTGATGCATTCGGCAATGAGAATGCCACCGTTTTGCAGCTAGCCAATCACAAACCAAATCACCCCTGCCCTGCGGGCCCCCCCCCCGTTTCGCTAATCTGTCAATCAGCGTTGCAAACCGGGTACATTTTACACATTTGACGTACTATTTTAGGCTCCCGTGTGTCTTGGCCTCTCATGTGTAATTTCGTAAACTCGCAGCCAAATTAATAACTCAAACAATGATAGAAGTGAGCGCTGGCTTGCTATTCATTTATCGGAACGTAAAATTGATTTTAAAAAATCTATTCGAGCGTCAGACAGAAAGCTATATTACATCTCTCTTGCTCTAGCTAGATGAACTTAAAAGCATTCTTTTCCACACCACAGACAGAGATGGATCAGCCACCTAGTCGTTGTGGTGTAGTGTCACACTACCCATCCCCATTCGAAAGTGTGTTACCAGTGCTTCTGCCTACTCTCGGTCGTCACGTAGGGCTCTGTTGAGCACCCGTAGCCTGGCCTCTCACCAGCGGGGGGGCACTCCAGGGTCCTGTGTCCCGAGGGCAGGCTACGCTTTACGTAGACCAGGCTAATAAGAAGATGCCCTTCAAGGGCTACCAGCGCCCCACGCTCAAGAGTCGCGACACACCCAAGCTACCTCGTGGGTTCTAGACGCCCACGTTCATCGTTGACGCCATCCACGCCGGGTTCGACGGACCCGCCTCTCGTCACCTCTCGCCGCCTACTGCCGTCGCAATAGCGATAACCGCTGCCTGCTTCTCCCTCGCCGTCTCCGCTGTCCCAGCGTGAGCCGTGGGACAAGAAACAATAGGACCTGCTCGCCCTTTAGCACGCCGTCGCATGGCACACCACCCTGAATGCTCTCAGGGAGAGTGCTGCAGCCGTGCAGGCGGGAGCGCATAACGCACACCTCACAGAAAAGCGTCCTAGCAGAGAACAGAAAGGTCCTGATCAGTGCAATCTGGACCCCTCACTGAGGTCCAGGTCGCGCTCCGCACGGCGAGGTCATTGCCCGATCCCGTCATACGGCGAGGTCATGGCCGCCAGGATCGACTGGAGGCTCTGGGACCCAGATAGGCTGCTCAGGGTGGTGCTGTACAGATGATAAAAAATCAAAGCTGTTCCTACGGATAGGGGGGCCCACAGGCATGGATTGCTTGGGGCACCAAGTGGTCTTAATCCGCCCCTGGCAGTGGGACTTTGAGGCATAAAATAGGAATAGTCGGAAAAATATAAAATGAAAGGAAAGCTTGTTTTTCTTTCTATAAATTGTTTCAAGTGAAAGCACAAAATATTTTCATAAATTCTTGAGTACCTATAACCTAACATTACGTAACTAGAAATAAAAGCATAAGAACAGAAAACTCAAAACTCATAAAGGGCTGCCTTATCGCATTACAACAGCCACACATTCAGCAAAGTCCCTTCGTAACTGTAGCCAGTTTTGCGGAAGATCTAGCCATATATTTTATACCTAGGCCTTTAGGGCTTCAGGGGCCGGCAGATGAGCTCTCTGAGTGCGATTTCGTGTCCCGGATGTTTTTTTAAATAGCCATCCATCAAGCATCAGATCACCGCTCTGGGTTTGATGGGGAAAGGAAAGCTAGGTATGGATAGGCAGATATGCAATTTTCAGGCTTTGGAGGCCGGTAAGAAAATTGTCAAAGATTATTTTCAGTTCGCTATTGCTGCGAAAATTATAATATTTTTTCATAAATGTATAAATCTTTGAATCTAAGCTTAAATATCTATCCTTAGTCTTGATTTTCTTCGAAGTCTGTTTTCTTACTGGGTTCAGTGCAAAACTGCGAAGGCAAAGTTTCGGTTCCTAGAAAATTCGTTTACTGTTACGTTTGATCTACAACATTTCCTTATTGCCTCACAACATCAAATCAAGTTAGTTCCTTCCGCGAATTTAATAAGTAAAATATGAGTAGCATTGCCGTTTCATTCACACACGCGGGATCGCATATTGTTTTGTCTCAATTTTCTGAACGGCATAGAGGCACGTGGTACTGACGTTTAATAAACTTGCACGCCGGATTATAGAGTTTACGGTGATACGTTTTTGGTAACGCCGGCTAAACGGTTTTGATACTTGCACAGAGTTCTTGCAAGATAAATTTTGCATTATCTATAGCTGATTTCAGTTTCCGTTTTCCAGTCAACCACTAAATCAGTTTTGTTATTTATATGAAGAAAAGGATGGTTATAATGACTCCTGCTTGTTACGGTGCTTCTACATCACTAGAAGTTTATGTTCATAAATCTTCTTTCTGTTATGCTAGCTTGACGAAAAAAGTATTTGTGAAGTTTGTAAGTTTTGCCAAGACTAAAAATCCTGCAGGTAGGCCACAGGATTTTTGTCGAGTTTTTGGAGATGATTTTCAACGAAAATACTTTTTACTAGAAAGAACGTCATATTGCCAAAGCCCAGACCCAAAGGGGGTGGCAGCGGGCTAAGCCACTGGCTGCTGGGTGGTTTGTAAGATCAAAAATTACATAATTACTTCGGAAGTGTCAAAACCCATGAAACTACATACTAAAGTATCAAGAATGCCAAGTGACAGTATTGTAAACCAAATAAAGTATCAAGAATGCCAAGTGGCAGTAACGTAAGCGGCGTCACGTCACGGATATAGTGCGGAACTATACGATGTCTAGAGATCCGCTACGAAAGGTTTATTCTATCTATAAGCAGCAAATGAATACGACATAAAAAAAAGAGTCCATTTCAAAATAGGATCGAAAGTATCAAGGTTTATAAAGGGTACAATACTTAACTTAAGTATCAAGAATGTGAAGTGGCGGTAGATACAGTGACGGGCGTCACGGCCGTAGCGCGAAACCACTCGATGTCTAGGAAATCCGCTAGAGATCCGCTAGGAAAGGTTCATTCTGATATAAAACGTGATGCGTATTTTTTGGTTTGAACCTCTACCGTACACGATCGGATGAACTCTGAGTACCTAGGTAAAGCTTTTTAAACAAACTGGGAATAATCTCATCTTCCAGTCGTGTAATATGATGTTGAGTATGGTGTCAGAGTTGTTAAACCACCTAGGTATCTAGACCAAGACCAAGTAGACCTCTGAGTAGGCCACAGCTGTGTGCAATGTTTGATATCATAGATAGGTGGATAGAAGTTCTCATATAGGCAACATTCCTATATCCGGAATCAAGTTCCGTCCTTCGATTGAGAACCACGGCCGGTTTCAAAGGCACACAACATTATTATTAGATGAACTTTCATTAAAAATTCCTCCTTCTGTTCCAGAATTAGCCGGTTTTAGCATATGGCTCTACCCGCACACTCTGGGCAATGTCAAAACGTCGGGAATGCCGAAATCTTCTAGCTTGTAGTGCTACAGATACCTACATGGTAGTTTTTTTGGGAGCGGATAGCTATCCGTACAAAATGTTCTATAATATAGCGGTCAATTAGCGGTTTCAACAGCAGCTGCAATTCGTTTTCCGATGCGTAAAAGGCATTGCCCCAGGTTGTGTTAAACAGAAAAAGGTTTATTAACATTCCTCTCGAATCACCCTATCTATTATAATAAAACCACATCAAAAACCGTTGCGTGGTTTAAGAGCATTAGCGAGAGAAAACGTGAAAAGCGATTTCATTTCATACTTTGTACTGATACTATTCTGCGTAACAAGTTGTTTTGTTATGTATTAGTTAGGTCAAAGAAAAATCACAAACGCACCAGACTTAAATAATATATTGCTGCTCTTGACATACACCATTTAAATTACAACCTGTGACAAGACAACCAAAATTTGATGCGGCGACGTTTAACGTAATATTTTATTTATTAGTGTGATCCATTTCATACACTCTATACGTCAAAAATCTGGATCCGACAAAACACCGCAAAATGATGTGGCGCGAAATAGTTCTATTTTCTTTCATTTTATTAGTCCTTGTTTAACAGCATTAAGGTCTCTGCAATTTTGGATTCATCGTAACTGCAGTCGAAAAGAACTATACAGTGGCGCTACCACACCGTAGCAAAATGCTACGAAGTGCTACGCGATAGAAACTTACCTTCATAGTAGGTACATTTATCTGTACTTTTGGCTTATAATCAATTTTTATTGTTAATCGACTTAAATATAGGAGATTCTTCCGTATTTCTAATAGGGTCTTACACTGGAGTGTCTCAGACTTTAGGATTTTTCAAATGGAGATTCCTCGATTTTTTTCTCGTGCCAGGCTCAGCAATTACTGCGCTAATTAAATCCAGGTTGGGTATGAGGCTATGACTAATTTATTTATTCAATAACAACGAATCGAGCCCTTGATGATGTCACAGATGTATAACGAAACGAGATGGATAAGCTAAACAGTTCTGGCAAGAGAGAGGTAAGTCCACTTTTAATACCTGTGAGCAATCCACGTGAACTGAATTTAGTCCCAAGATTCGGACCACTTTCCCAGGTCTGAAAAAAAGAAATATCGCTTTTGTTCCCAGTATGGTAGATTTGAACCAACCGTCTCTATGTGATCGGTTGCCGCGCGGCGCTAACGGTGTTTAATTGGCGCGCTGTTCGCAGGCGTCAGCGCGTGATGTCTTGAGTCGCCAACGAGCAAAAAGTGGTTTTTTAAGGATCCTAAGACCAATTTTTATCGCACTAGTAGCGAGCTTATAAACCTCTACAAACCCGGAAAAAGGCGCACTTACTAGGCTATTTAGTTTTTTAATAATCCTGTAGTACCCTCATGAAAAGCAATTTAGTACTGTAAAAGCCTTGTAACAGCATTTGGAAAACCGTTCACTCCTACGAAAACTACTACTAGCTTCCAACAAACCTAAAGTTTTTTAATAGTCCTATAGCATTCTCACGTAATGCAATTTAGGACTGTAAAAGCCTTGTAACAGCTTTTGGAAAACTATTTACTCCTACGTAAGCTACTACTAGCATCTAACAAAACTAAATGAGACTATTATGCACTTCAGGATTCTTCAACAAGAACCAACTCATTCATTTTGTTCATTGTCATTCATTCAGTCCACATTAAATGTTTGAAGTGTTATCTTTGTTAAATATTAAAGTAAAGGATAAAATATCATCAAAGGATGTTAAAAAGGTAAGTCATATTAAATTTCTCAAGAGTGTTCGTTAATTCACTGCGTGTATGAGAAACATGCAGGGAACTCGTATTTTCTGTGAAATATGCCAAGTTTCTAGTTAAAATTGTAAAGCGCTTCTTAAAATATGCAATTCTACACTGAAATTTATTATTTAAAATGAACAAAATGTTCCGCATAATCATTAAGAACAGCCATTTTTGGTTTCGCATTTCGAAGTGTGTTTTAAAACCACTATAGTCAAACTTGATTCTGTAATGTCTCATTCAAAACTCCACATTCGCCATGTTTTTGGCATTTGGAGATCCGTGACGAAATATGAAAAAGACGCTAAATATTAACTGGATGTAACGAATTATGACCCATATTTTATGTACGTTAAATTTCATTACAAAGGATTATTAATTTGTTATTTCTTGCAGATTCTGAAGAATTTCTATTGGACACTGAAAGTAACCAGACCGAAAATATGATCTAGTTAGCGGAGACCGGGACAGCTTCGTATTACGTATTACAATACCTATTATTTTTCTGGTTTCGTATGTAACAGGTTTAGGTACAAGTGATTAGATTTCCAAGTCTCCAAGAGGTGAAATATACATTCTTATTTATTTGTTTAACTAATTTCAAATTAGTGGCATAGGAATAAAAGTCTGGTATTTAAATTGGTTGTAGTTTTTTCTTTACCATCTCCTACAAATAACCATAAAGACATGGATCGTCTGAAGGAGGCCTTAGGCTCATATCACATCACACAAGCGTGTTGCGAGCAGATGCGGAGCGATGGCGAAATCGTGAAGTACGCGCGACGGTTGCACAGATGTAATTTTGTCTTCAACTGACGGAGTTACGAGGGCGAGGCGAAACTGCTTTTTTGCATCTTCTCGAAACTCATAATTTTACCTGAATTCGCATCTTCAACGCTAGTTTCACTCTCACTTGAATTATCATAATATATATTTTTGTATCCTCTCCTGAACCGCATGCTGTACTGCTAATAGGTACGGAACCCTAACCAAAGTTTTTGATTTGCCCTTTAGGTTTTTATTTGACAATAAAGCACTTAGCATAGCTATTATCAAACCAATTCCGACAATAACGGCATTACCGAGAGCTTTACTAGCTTAAGTATTCCTAGTCTAGTTTTACACTTACAGATGCCTTTAAAGATCTATTCAGTTTAATAATGGCACTAAGCATAGCTAATATCAAACCAATTGCGACAATAATGGCATTGCCAAGAATTTTACTAGCTCAAGTGGTCTTAGTTCTGTTTTACACTTGCAGATGCCTTTGTAAAACTATTTTGTTTGATAATAGCACTAAGCATAGCTACTATCAAACTAATTGCGACAATAATGGCATTGTCAAGAGCGTTACTAGCTCAAGTATTTCTAGTCTAATTGTACACTTGCAGATGCCCTTCTAAAACTATTTGGTTTGATAATAGACTTGAATATGGTTCTTATTAACGTTTTTAAAACTAAGTAACAAGTGTGAATGGCATCAAGACCATTTACACTTGGAAAAAGCTTTATTAGGAGTTTTGGTTCTATAGTAGGGTAAAAATTAATCTTGTAGGTGCTTATAAGCCCTTCTTATTGGACTTATCGTTCCTGAGCCTGATGCTCTTAGTGAAAGCTATTACTAGGCGATTTGGCTTATAGTAGTCAAAATGCACAAACTTATAAACGTCTACAGGCTTAAATATAAGACTATTTGCGATCAAATACCAAATAGCACTTTCTGAGATCTATTTAAGTGAAATTGCGATCGTGTAAGTCAATATAGGCATCTTAATAGTGTCATATTCCTATAACATCTGTGTTCTAAGGCAATATTGCTCGTTGGGTCACATTTTGTTGTTACTACGATGACGCCATTTATCTTCGTGATTTCGCAGCTCTGTGATCGGTTGTCGCGCGGCGATGACGGTGTTTAATTGGCGCGCTGTTCGCCGGCGTCAGCGCGTAAAGACGTAAGTCAATTGGTCATATTCAGTTGTTACTACGATGACGCCATATCCTCGTGATTTCGCAGCTCTGTGATTGGCTGCCGTGGTGTTTAATTGGCGCGCTGTTCGCCGGCGTCAGCGCGTGATGTCTTAAGCCAATTTGTCACATTTAGTTGTTACTATGATGACGTCATATCATCGTGATTTCACAGCTCTGTGATTGGCTGGCGGTGTTTAATTGGCGCGCTGTTCGCTGGCATCAGCGCGTGATGTCTTGAGACAATTTGTCACATTTTGTTGTTACTACGATGACGCCATATCATCGTGATTTCGCAGCTCTGTAATTGGCTGTCGCGCGGCGCTGACGGCGTTGATTTGTCACATTTATTGTTACTATGATGACGCCATATCTTCGTCATTTCGCAGCTCTGTGATTGGCTGCTGCGTTGTTTAATTGGCGCGCTGTTCGCCAGCGTCAGCGTATGATGACGTGGGCCGATTTGTCATATTATTTTGTTGTTACTACGATGACGCCATTTATCTTCGTGATTTCGCAGCTCTGTGATTGGCTGCCACGGTGTTTAATTGGTGTGCCGTTCGCTGGCGTCAGCGCATAAAGACGTAAGTCAATTTGTCATATTTTGTTATTACTATAATGACGCCATATCTTCTTGGTTTCGCAGCTCTATGATTGGCTGCCGCGGTGTTTAATTGGCGCGCTGTTCGCCAGCGTCAGCGCGTGATGGCGTTAGCAGATTTTCCGTCTGCCAGCCACCAGCTAGCAGGCCTATAAGTGTTTTGTTTGTGCGAAACTAAATGATAAAATTAATTAAAGTTCTTGAATTTACGCGTACGGCGACACTACAAGAATCACTATGAAACCCTCTGCAGAGAAACACACATTTTAGGTTACGACGGTCATCATCATCACTTGTGCAAGCCTCGAATCCGTACTCTTATTACATGCATACTAGAGTATTTGTAAACGAAATAGTCCGCTAATGGCTTGCAACTTAACAATTTCCTCGCAAAATTGACCATATTCAGGGATTATATTTACAAGAATACCTACCTAATGAAATGTGTTTCCTATCACCAGCCTCAGTCAGGTTAAAGCAATGAGGGCCGAAGTACCGATTGCGAAAGATATTGAGTGAAACCACCAGGATTTTTCGCCATCGGTACTTCGGCATCCATCGCTTCAGCTTAAACTTAAATGTTGACTAAGTGAATAAGGATTACCCTGCAATGGGTACAAGTGGCTTATCGTAGAGGACGAAACCCACAAGAGTTGTCGCAAGACACTCGTGAGACCGATGCCTTGCAGATTTGTATGCAACTATACCTATCGGTCAGGTTAAGTTTTCATTGAAATTATTTCAGCCTGTTAGTATCGGTCTTTAGTAAAATTTCAGCCTGTTAGTACGTATGTTTGTACGAAACAGGGTTCGTATTAACCCTGCGTCAGCTGGTGGATGCGATTAGATTATGCCGGATTACACTAACGTGATAGCTTACGCTGTTTAATTGATTTTAGCCACACTGCGGTTTATCCATTATTTAGGTATCTGCGTGGTGCGAATGGCTTAGTGGTTGCATGGACTCTGAATTCCGCAGCATGGGTTCAGTTCTATTGGAAAACCGATTCCTGTGTGATTTTTACTGAGTTTTTTTGTAGATTTACGAAATTCAGCTGAGACTGAGCCTTCGCCTGATTAGCAGTATAATATGTCGGAATGGCTGTATGGGTTTGGAAGGCTGTTATGTGCGTACTCGCGCCCGCACACGTGTTGTTCTCTCTTTATACCCTCCTCTTGTGTTATACACCTACTACTTACCTACCTATCACTAGCATAGATATACTTTTATGATTTTAACAAAGAACTAGCTCATATCACGCATGCTTTACGAGTGAAGGGGTGCCAAATTGTCTAGTAGGTAGATTTACCTACTCCATGGCTGAAGAACCTACACTACAGCTGCCCAGATAGGTACTCTAGGGTCTGAACCGTGCTTTCAACACACGCCGGCCACTCGAGATGTCGTATCCGTATTTCCGTTCATATCCAAATCAAGTGCGGGTCGGAGGTCCCTTGGTTGTAGGTCTCTCGATTAGGCGAGGCCACAGTACAATGCAGTAGCGAAACGTCAAACAAACATTGAGAAACTCACTCACATAGACGCACGACGCCGCCGCAACTTGGTATATCACGGATTCTCGTGGGGCGTCGTCAGTAGGTGCCGCGCTGGGGGAAAAAATAATAACTACTTACCTAAATGATTAGGTACGACAAAATAAGATGTTTTTCTATACTAAAATGTAGACATTGAGCTTCTTACTGGTAAAAGACTCTTCAGTCTTACAATCACCGAAAGTCACAACCATGGATAACACTCCATATGACAGGATGTTTATCTCCGATTTCACTACTACTTTACCTAGCTACTACAACTGTGCCCCGTGCAAATCCTTAAGATGAAAGCGACGAAAGCGGTGACGATATACTGCATCTTACCCACTCACACAGAGGATTTTGTATATGGGTTTCTTAGCGACTATTTGAAGTTTCGCTACTGCTTTAGCCTTTGCTATGTACTGAGTGATGGTGGAGCTTGCAGTCAACTTGAACCGACCGGTTGTTAATCGAATTTCGGTTTCGGCCTGACGATCAGCCGCGATGAAGAGCTCACTTCGCTCCAAACGTTGATAGATGCAGTTGGGAACGAAATTTAGGATTCAATTTGAATTGTAGAGTCGTTCGTGGACACAGTGTCCCGCTCGACAGAAGAAGTTGGTCAGTGGCATGGGAAGGTTTTTCGCCATATTACCCTCGATAAAAAGTTTGTTAGTGTATTGATACGTTGAAACGTCCATATTTTATAAAAATAATTCATAGCACACTAAGTCGATGAACGAACCGATAAAATCAGGTGTTTCAAACACCTACAAGGTCAAAAATCTCTGACGGGTTTGTGTAACCGAATCACATATCATCTTTAATGTAATGGTACCTACAAATACTAACACTGAACGAAAATAACATTTTCATCAATTTCGTCATTTTTACATTTTGTCTGAAATAGGATGGGATGGGATAGTAGGTAGTAATTTAATCATTTCACTTAAGTAGATTAGGGCTTTGCCAAATCACTAATCTTAATACTTACAGATTAATTTAGGGAAATATTAATAATGGTATCATTTCTATTCTGCAATTTAATCCTATAAAGTACAGTAGGTACTAAATTACTAAACAACGTGTCGAATTTAAAGCATTTCCTCCGAAACATGATGTAGATACAATCCAGCCAGCTCACTCGATCTGTGGCTCGATATTTGATATCGACTTGAGATGTCCGCTACCGGGAACTGAGCTCTGTTCTAGTGCCTCGTAAACTGATGTCTGATTGACAAAATCCGATACAGGCAAAGTTTGTGACAAAGGGGTTTTTATGGGTATGTCTTTTTCTATAGTGTGGGACACTGAGTCAACAAACGACCTAATGAATCCTGTTCTTAGAATTTTTAATCACTTAAGTACCTCTTACATGCATGATTGTGTATCGATAATTGCTCACAAGTAATTGAAAGCCGTCTCAAAAAAATTGATTCACTCACTATATTCAGAAAAATCGTGTATCACTATAATGTTTCAGTCAGTTGTTTGATATATACGAGCAGCGTATACGAGTCATAAAAGCGTTGCAAATAAACGCACGCTTTCAACTGCACAAAAGTGCGGTGCGTCAAATCCGATCTGTGTTCCGTAAAAAGTGCTCCCAAAACGAAACCAAATAAGCATCCTTGCATTTAGGGTTGTCTGGCCCCGCGTTTTGCATTAACACTTCCCACAGCACTTTAGGCGAATTTTAAAACCTATTAATGTGGTGAAAGGACCCCATTAAGGGTTAAATTCTTTGCGTAGGTATCCATTAGAGGGGCTGTCTGAGTTCCAAAGCTCTCCCGGTAAACGAATGTTGACGAAGGTGTCGGTAAATGTTTATAAACTTTTTTTGCAGAGATTGAAATGTTTTATTTTTAAAAATAAGTTTGAACTCCCTGTCGCTGCCTACGGATCTGTTTCCAACGATGAAACTAGGAGCCTTCCAATTCGTGGGTGAACAGGCGGCTTTAAATGAGTACAATCATACACCATACCTGAAAGAAAAGTAGGCAGTAAGTGCCTGTTATCCTGTAATGCTCAGTTTCGGGACAAAGAAGTGCACATAATTTTAAGTTTACTTTGTAGAATCACACCTTTTTAGAGGGCTGCGAAATAGCTTCCGGATACGGGCGTTATGAAGATATTCAACATCTTTTGGTAGGTATTTCTGTAAAAGCACATAACTACGGTGTAGCACCTCGTAGAACCTCTACGATTTCGAAATACGATTTTAAATTTTATTTTCATCATCATAAACACAACATTTTTACTCTCCTCTTGGGCATGAGCCTTGATTGATGTGGGGGGCCACATCAAATCATCAAAATTATGTGACGATGACCGAACCCAGTCTAGTCAGATACCCTCAATATTTAGGTAAATAAATAAATCAACTGTAAATTGACCTAAACCGCCCACCCCGGCCTGTAGCGCTGTCATTCATGTCTGCAATGCGATCGCGTTAATCGTCGTCTACCGGCTTACATCCTGGGTTGCCAGACGTGGTGAATGCATAGAATTTCTAAAAAATCTATTGCTCTTCTATTCATTTGTGTATACGATCACCCCATTTCTGCCCGTATATCATCGAGTTAGAATTGAATTTGAATAGGAAAGTAGACGAGTTAAAACAGCTCAGATTCTCTCACACACCTTCTTTAACAGAAATAGTATTTTTTTTGCTGGCTGGGTGGAATGCTTGTGTAGAAGTAAGTAGCTGATCAATCAAAATGTAATCTATAAAGAAATTTGTTGTCTTCTTATCATTTTTGGAGCCTTTGCACATACTTGGCGCAGCCGGTAGGATCATTCTGTTTATCTACATGGGTACTTGGTATATGAGTGAGTATAATCACAAAGTCTGCCTTTTGGCTAAAAAAAAACTCTGTATTATTAGTATCTGGTACACAGCTTTAGCAGACACGCTTTTTACTTGATGATTCTCGCACCAACACCCCTCGCACGTCAATGAAATTTAATTGAACTTGTTGTTGCATTATGCACTTCATAATGTGATCTCCATACGAGCGATGGATCTACAGAGCACGATCAAAAACTTGGCGCAGCCGGTAGGATCACATATGTGCATGGACTCAGGTGATTGGCATGTAATAACAAAATGTAATTATTAACTACAAACATCTCTGTATAATAGTGATTAGTGTCTGGCAGCACCGCTTACCGCTTACTACTTGATAATCCTCGCGCCGACACCGCTCGCACGTCCACCGGCGGCTGTCGAATGAAATTTAATTAAACTTGTTGTTGCCTTGTGCACTTCATGATACAGTTTTCAGACGAGCGATGGATCTACAGAGCACGGTCACAGACTTGGCGCAGCCGGTAGGATCACATCTGTGCATGGGCTCAGGTGATTGGCATGTAAAAACAAAATTTAATTATTAACTAAAAATATCTCTATATAATAGTGATTAGTGTCTGGCAGCACCGCTTACCGCTTACTACTTGATAATCCTCGCGCCGACACCGCTCGCACGTCCACCGGCGGCTGTCGAATGAAATTTAATTAAACTTGTTGTTGCCTTGTGCACTTCATAATGCAATCTTCATACGAGATGCATTTCTCTCATGCCTCTAGTCCATCCTATAAACAGAGTAGTTTTAGATCTAGATCATTCTCTGCTACTCACTTAGTTGTGTTGACCGCAAAATAGCTGATATAAAAAATCAAAGAATTTGTGCGCGAGTTTGACTTCTTTTGTCTGGGGCAGGGATCATACTGTTTCAACTCTTACTTAACTTTTTTGTTCTTTAAATCCGATTCTACGCGTCTGTAATTGTTTCATTTCTTGCACCCCTGATTGTTTGTCTGAAGTACATCTATTTATAATTTTAAAGCACTTATTTGAGTACAATAGAAACTGGGTAGCTGCGACAGTGGCACAAGCGTTGTAGGTGAATTAAACTACAAATTCAATGAATATTTCCTACGCGCTCTAAAACTGAGTTCCATTATGGTTCCCTGTACGGTTTTTATTATATTTACCAAGTCAAGTATAAACGAACCTAAAATTGTAAAATGAAAGAAGGAAGTGGTACGGCAAATACCCTCCAATAGTTGGTGGAACCATGTTCAGCAGTGGACTGATGAGTAATGTAGTGTGAAAGAAAAGCTGTAGAGAAAAAGGTCTTAACCAATATCATATCAGTTGTTGATGGGCGACATTTTCTGCATCAATTTTAATATTTACTTGAGGGTTTGATGAGCACTTTTTGGAGCCAATTTATACATATGCAGGAGACATTAGAAAGTGACGGCTGCAATATATCGACAAGAGCCTCTTGCCAAACAAGTAATAAAAATTATCGTGCAATGGGACATTTTCATCTAAGAAAAAATCGCTTAATACTTTTGCTCTTATTGACACTGATGAGATGAGATGGAAATAGATATACGAGGACTTTAATAAGGACATTAAAATATGACATTTATTCTGAAATTGACAGGATTTCAACTAACGTTCTGTCTGAAAGACCATAAAACTTTCTGACCGTGCCGTAACTGTACATTTTTAATCTGTGTTTTGAAACGGGATTCTTCTCAAAAGTTCTTAAAAAACTTGAAGTCGTAGTGCATCGAATTCAAAGGTGTTAGAAAAGAAGTCGTTATGCCATCAATTACAAAAAATGCTAGATCTGCTTATTTACTAGGCTTGTGAAGTATCTGGAGGATTACATGCTTCAGGCACCTTCACAAAATGGGTTTAACAGATATTGCAGTCCATGAACTTAAACAACAAAATTCCAAAACAACTAGACCTTGGACAAATAACTAGACTCCGGAAAAAAATGGCTATATTTTTGACATAGCTAAAGCATTTGATTCCGTCCAGTCCATACAGATAATTTTTAAATGCATAGAATTCCACTTCATCTTTTCGATAACTAGGTATCTCGCCTACGGAATGTAGGTGATGAAATATCATTTGAATTTTGAATTTTCTACGTTTTTAGAGCTCAGTGGAATATCTGAATTCACAGAAAGACCGTTCGGAATGCAATTTATTTATATGGCATTGATTGACTAGATTAACGGCTGCTGCGGCTGCCAATTTCCCGTATTAACCACATGGGAATAATTGCAATTTTATTTTCAGCTAAAGAATAAAAGCTCTACTAATAATTCAGCCAATGTCTAGACTCCGGACTCGATGATTGCGTCCTATCTAAATATTTACTTTCATAGGCAAAATAGTTTTAACTAACATGCAAGCGAGCAATAATGAAAATTATGTTGGAAAATAAATTAGAACTGGAAATATGTAGTTTGTTTCTGTGTTTGTTGTTTGAGTAGTTTAAATATTATTTTAAACTTAATGGTAATCGTTAAAGGTGTCATAGAAGGGAGATGGCAAAATCAGTATCTTGGTAAAATCCCTAGGGGACTTGGTGAATCCCGGATAGAAAACAATAATTCTTATGAGTTTTGTTTAGAGAAATTATTTTCTCTAAACAAATCTATAGATTTGTGAAATCACTGTACTAATCTAGTGATTTACCAAGTATCTAACGGAAATAAATGTAGTAAAATCACAAATGAAATGTAATTTGTTTGGTGAAAGCATTATAAAAAAAACGGGTTTTAACTAAACTAGTCCTTTAACGTAGGTGCATAAAATACGAAGTTATGATGTCACATTATCGGTTTCACACACACTAAACCTGTCCTGTCAGATTGCAGGACATGAAAAGTTGTGAACCCCCGGCTTAGCCCGTCGGCTATCAAACGAGCCTGTGTGATTGATGCTTTAAACTCTAGCGCGTGATTTTGATAAGCCTCCCCCTCACCACGTACCTATAAACTACGGTCTTTCGAAAAGGCCATATTTGATAACTGTCAAAATCATGTTATTGCTATGATATACATATGTAGTTCTGTTGACATTTCTACTAGTATAAATTTGACAGGTCGTACTTTAGGCAAATAATTCAACTATCCATCTATGAAAAACATATTGTACCTACCTATTAGTAGCGGGTGCTTCAAAAATTTTAACACCAATGTTCATCGGATTGTTCGTCAACTCGGTGTCTCACAACAGAAGAAAAAGTATAGGAGACATGAAGCCTGGCAGTTCTTTTGCAATAGTTTGGACATGGAAAACAAAGGACAGCCCTCCGAATACTGAAATAGTTTACAATGTGAAAATTATCAGTATTCGAAGGTTTGTCACGATGTCACATTATCGGTTTTACACTGTGTATTGTATTCGGATTAGCCCGTCTGCTACAAATGCGTCTATGTGATTGATGCTTTATACTCTAGCGCGTGGTTTTGCTAAGCCTACCGCACCACATATTCAGCGATGCAACTATTTACAGGATACATCAACATGCAGCCTATAGTCCGCTGCTATTTAGGTATCCAGATTTTTCTATATAAGGTCCTATTAAATTCACTGCAAATATTTTAGGGGCAGATCAAATAAAATATAAGCATGTACTAGGCAAATTTTTAAAGAAATCTACACGCTAGTTTTCGAGAAAACTGTATTTAACTAAAAAAAACAGAACGAAAAAAGTACACCCTGTTTGTCCTAAAAACACACACTTCGATGAATTTAAATTATGCGCCAAAAAAAAGTGCTGTGATTGGATGGTTGTTAGTGTGCGTGCCGTGTAAGTGAATCCTGTCTACGTGGCGGAACGTCAGTCGGGTCAGTCAAAGGGTGTTCACATAATTAATGAAAAAGTCTGTTTGAAAATGAAAAAAAAATCTAGTGTGTAGATTTTTTTTAAATGCCTTATATGATTTTCTTATACATATTTACGCATGCCCTTAAAATATTTGCAGTGAATTTAATAGGACCTCTACTATCAAATTACCAGAGTAAGTAGAGCAACCAGTATGTAGGTGGTTAACAGTAGTAGAAACCGTTTTGCTAAGTTTGACAAAATAGGAGATGCTGTAGGTATAGCCAGGCGAAGCTAAGTAGGAACTTCAAAACAAAAAAAAATAGTTGTGTCATTTGTATGCAATTTTCGTGGAGCCAGCCATTGGTAGCACGGATTTTGTTATGACCCTCTTCTAACGGTTGTAATTGTAACGCAAATTCTTCTGATTACAATAAAATTAATAAACAGAAATATTTGGCATATTAAAATTGTCAGTAACCACTATGTTGTGATAAAAAAAGCGTATTTTCTACAACCTACTACCTAACAATAAAGTTATCAATGCGGCTGGTGGTAGTTATGAGAGTATGCAAAACTTAGGTAAAACTAGGTAGGTAGATACTAGTCTGACTAGAACTATACCGGAACAACTTACATTCCTCGTCCAAAAAAAAATGATAATACATATTAGCCTATTTTTTCGGGCAGTTCTCACCGCACCGCGTGACTTTCCGGTATTTTGCCGAATCCGGTTTACTGACAAAAGTTGTTTACGGAATCCTATACAAATTGCAATACAAAAATAAATTTCAGATGTCACAGGTTGTCATTTGTATGCTGACTGAAATGACCCGCAATATCGTGCGGTGTGCACGCAATTCATCTTTAACAGTTTAAAATCATCCACGGCAAAATTTATTGCAAACAATATTACTTTCTAACTAGATATCATTCATTACTCATCCATAGGTAAGTATTCCCAACTATACCTTGAAGTAATTATGGCACATGGTGATACGATCAAAGCTCCATTTACTTACTAACTTTAACGGGCCGGTAGCTGACATAGTGCTTCTAAAGTTGTCCTTTCCAAACTAGAGCAATATTCTGGCCATCGGACTTCGGCAAATTGTTTTGGTACGGCAACCCAGTTTTCGGTACAACTATTTAATTCAGTTGCTTGTGTCAGATCTCAAAAATATGGGAGAGGTAGAGGGTGAAACATCAAGTTACAAAAACAATGAAAATACTGACTCAAAATAGCAAAAACGGGGTTCTTACCGCGGCACGAATCAACTGATGTTTTGCGGGTGGGTAGATGGAGTCTTCATTTTATAGGTTCGCATTTCTGCATATCCCCTAATTCTACATTCTGTTAATGGAAATGTTATAAACTTAATAACAAATATAGGCAATCGCTGAAAATGCAATGAAGTTACACAAATTCCATTTCGAGAGGTGACAGAATGAAGTCTACGATTTTGCCATATTGCTATGCTAGCAAATATGCTAGTTTTGGCTAACGTTCGGTCGATTTCCTGAATTTTCTATAGGAATTCACGCAACACCTACTTTCAACTAGAGTGACAGTAGATAGTGGCTTAAATAGGTAGTAGAAACTGTTTTGCTATGCGTGACAAAATAGGTGATGCTGTAGTAGGGAGTACGCGCGGTAAGCCAACTTGCTCGTTTCGCGAACCGGCGCGATTCGCCAACTCGCTTTCTGCCGACTGGCGTGCTAGGCCTACTTACGCTATTCGCCGACTAAGCGATTGGTAAACTATAGCTATTGTGTACAGTCAAGTACATATTTTTTTTGCCTATTTTTAGTGGTATTTTTTTAGGTGACATGGAGGCACAGATTATCTATAATTATAATAGTTACCGAGGCTCAATCTTCCCGTATTATTAGGTCTGAGGTTCCGAAAGAAGTTACTGGAACTCGTGGAGGTCTGTGGAAGCACTCGTGAGTTCCAGGTTGTCCCGGTAATAATTGCCGGTTGCCTACTTACCAATACCAATACAGCGGGCAAAAACGTAACCGAAGCCAGAACTGCTTTATTGGTTTCACAATACGGTCGCAGATTTGACGCCCAGGACTCAATGAAAAGTAATAAGTACAATTATTGGTAAACGAAGTTAGCCATCTAGGTTAACTGAACTACTTTTGCTAAGAAGCGTAGGTCGATGGCTAATCAATGTTAAATGACTTTTTTGGGTTGTTGCAAAATACAGTAACAAGTACAAGATACCTCTTCAGGTATCAACTTATAGGTCTATACTGGCTATTGCCATACTCACCACGCTTAGGAGGCAGATTGAGCGCAGTGATTATGCTATCAATTTCAAGGAATTTTAATGATTTATTTGGTTAAATCGTGTCAAAATGCGTGCAAAGGAAAGGAAAATGCCTGTTTTATTTAAACACCTGTCTGCCACAACCCCATCAATGCTAGTAAGTGTTAATTCCCTCCAAGCCCAATACTCGTCTTCATTTATTCGAGTTTGAGGGTCTGACAGGAGCATTTATCATCATTCATTAAGTCGGCAGCGCGCGAGGTCTCGAAGGACCTGATTACTGAAGGGTTGGGAACTTGAGTCTTTAAGATATAAGTAGTAGGGTAGGATAAAGTAAAATATGGTATACGTAGGTACTTATACGAAGCTATTTTTTATACGGGGTACGTAGATATTTACCCAGGTATTGAGAAAAATACATCTGTTCGGGGATTTAGTTTTTGCCATTTTATTATTGTTCAAAAAATAATATACACTCACCGGCACAACTAATCGGCCACCTGCATTAGCATGAAATACTTTTTAATATTTATAACATTGATAATTACAGTTAATATAAGTTGTAAATTAGTTAATTTATATTATTATCTATTACTATTTACATTTCGTATTTTATTAGATAAATAAATATTTTTATATTTATATTTCTAATCAACATGAAATATACCATTACAGATTGGTGGCCGATTAGTTGTGCCGGTGAGTATATATAAGTAGTTAAAGTAAAATTAAATATGAACTATTTTGTCTTAAATTTAAAGAAATTAATTTATTAATTTACGACTCCTAATTATCATACGAAAAAAAAACAATGTAATTAGGTAGGTATTACATTATCTAATGATTGTCAATGGAACGTTTGGATACCTAGGTACGCAGGTAGACACATAATTACTATACTTTAGGTGTTTCGTTACTATAATGTATCTCTAATTGATAATAACTAATAATAACAATGTTTGGGATACAAGTATTAACTTTAAATCTGTGTAATAATATAAGGTAAGTATTTCTAGCCGATTTTCTAAATTTTTTAGGCCTTTATTAAAAAATATCGTCAAAAAATTGTACCCGTACTTCGTATACACTTATTTATCATAATTTTCTGGCTTAAAATTCCTTTCCACCTAATGCGGGCCGACCACACATCACACATCATAAATGATTAACCGAAACATCGGTCGAGTTAGGCCAAGTTCTCGTTAATGGGTCGGACAACTTGGCTCACAGTTAACATCCCTGGGGATCGCGGGGTATCAATAGATGATCTGGGGATTCAAGACGTTTCGAGTATTAGCAGTAAGCGAGTGTTGCAGTGATTTCCGATAAATAAGTCCTTTTTATGGTTTCGTGAACGATGAGTGTTTTTCTTTTTGTTTTACTTGGAGATTACAACCAAGTCACTGAGTCACTAGAAAATCCAAACCTTTTCAATACAGAAAATGAAGACAACAATGAAGATAAGGGAAATCAGGGATATCGAAATTATGAATTTGCCTATCTAACGGAATACTTATGCAAGGCCCAGCCGTAACGTCCGTTGCTGTACTAGTTTAGCGCAACGCTTACGCATTAGTAAGTCTAAAAACCGACGTGAAAATTACGCAACGCATGTCTCTGCGCTGCGCTGTTTCAACGCAAGTTACGTTATTATTTTACAATATTACTCAAAATAGATCTGGATTATTAAGTACATTTTGTTTTTAAAGTCTCTTTTCCTACATTGGCAATAATAGGTAAACTGTGAAGAAAGCTAGGTTAAGCAGTCCTCGAGCAAAGCGAGTAAAATTGAGTAAGAGTTTTAAATACATTTTCTACATACCTATTTAAGCAAGGAACTCATTCACCTAGGATAAAGCACAGGTACAGGTAGGTACTCATAGGTACATACTAACTTAGTAAATTACATGTTATACCTACGCACAGGTTTTAAGTAATAGATCTTTAATCTACCTATATCTTAAAGTCAAATAAATACGAGTACAGTCATTCAAGTCATATTTTAAAATAGTTAGGACCTCCATAACGTCATGCATGACTTGAAAGATATGACAACTCCGAGTCAAATAAGCTCAAACACGAGGATATAGTGCGTAGTGTGATTCCTAGTCTACCTTCCGTCTCCATCATCAGATTTTCATGAAATATGACCATTCTGATCATATTAGCCTTTATATAAACACAACCGCATTGAAATCGGTTCAGTCGTTTCGGAGATACGTTGCCTCAAAGAATCGTAGACACACAGACATACAGACGCGTGAAACTTATAACACCCCTCCGGTTGGTTCGTCGGGGGTTAAAAATAGCGTTACAACGGACATAACGTTCGGGCCTCGCCCACGAATGCATTTTGGTCATAGGAAAGGAAAGTTTCTTGAAAACATTGGTACGCAATCAGCCCTTGGTAGCGCATGAGTGCAGATGACCCGAAACAGCACTTAGACTGGTATAATTTCAATGAGTAATGGCTGGTCGCTGACCTAGCTCAACCTTACGCAGTCAAGGAGGCAAGAGGATTACGGATACGGTACCTAGTTTTTGAGAGTATTAGCCTGGTATAATTTCAATGAGTAATGGATGGTCGCTGACATAGCTCAACCTTACGCAGTCAAGGAGGCAGTAAGCTTGTTACTTTTTGGATACGGTAGTTTTACGTAAGAAAATTGTGTTTGAATTGAAAGTATTTGCTGGTATAATTTCAATGAGTAATGACTGGTTGCTGACCTAGCTCAGCTTTACGCAGTCAAGGAGGCAGTAAGCTTGTTACATTATGGATATGGTAGTTCTACGTAAGAAAATTGTGTTTGAAAGTATTTGACTGGTATAATTTCAATGAGTAATGGCTGGTTGCTGACCTAGCTCAACCTTACGCAGCCAAGGAGGAAATAAGCTTGTAGCATTATGGATACGGTAGTTTAATGTAAGAAAATTGTGTTTGAAAGTATTTGACTGGTATAATTTCAATGAGTAATGGCTGGTCGCTGACCTAGCTCAACCTTACGCAGTCAAGGAGAGCAGTAAGCTTGTTGTGTTATGGATACGGTAGTTCTACGTGAGAAAACCCGTGTTTCGGATGGGCACGTTTAGCCGTCGGTACCGGTTGCTGTCTATGATGGCCAGGCGCGGTCACAGCCCTCAGTTTCAGGGGGGGTCATGGCGACTGAAATACCTTTTTTATCCACACTTTAGATATATAGAAAAAAATCGATTAAGACCACTTGATGCCCTAGGTAATCTACGCCTTGGTGCTCCCTTTCCGTAAAATGTAAAAGAAATCGTATCGTAACGGAACATGTTTTTTACGTAAGGTACTTATTTTTTTATGGAGTTGATATATAGTCTGACATGGGCATAACTTGAAAATGCCGCCCCCGCACACAGGTGTGATATTAGTACTAGTTAATTAATGTTAATGGAATGCTACAAATGGAGGAGGAGCCTAAACACTAGCCGCGACTGTAAATCAGAAAGACACGCTCATGTATCGCGAGCGAAGCGAGCTCGACTTTTCACGCTACAAATGGGTGCGCAGCCTAAGCACAAGCCGCGACTGTAAATCAGACAGATGTGCACATGTATCGCGAGCGAAGCGAGCTCGACTTTTCATGCTACAAATGAGCGAGCAGCGTAATTAAACTTTTGGTAGTGGTAGGTCGTTTTTGATGACGACATGAGACACGATACGATACCCTAAAGTGGGCACGATATACGAAAAAAACTGTGCCTCGTCTGGAGCCCCCCGACGCTTGTTGACCTAGACATTTGTCTAGTTTGCCTTAGGGTTAATTCGCGACTGCACACGCTGAACACGGGGTGATGCAGATTTTTGAATTCCTCAGTAATTTTAGATGCTTTTAAACTACTGAATTATTTGACTGAAATAATAATAGACTCTGTTTGTTGTCTAAAAAATCTATCACAACGGTAAACGTCCGGAAAAAATTGGTAAAACCGCGGTTTAGTTAAGGGTTTTTTTCTTGGATTTCAGGGGGGGTCATGACCCCTATGACCCCCCCCCTGTGACCGCGCCTGATGATGGCGGTCGTTACACAACCATGTCAGAGTCCTGCTACTTGCAGTAGGCGGTTGTTAAACTCTGACACCAGGGTTCATCGGGTCATTAGACGACTTGGTGTCCCACTCGCAGAAGAAGAAGTCATAAGAAAATTGTATTTATCTGAGTATACGTCGCATCATCGTTAAAGGACAGAATCTCTGGATATACCTAGGGCAGAATGGAAAGGGAAAAACTACAAAACTCTTCCTGCCATTATATGGGAAAAAATGCAGCTTTAAATCTGCGCTACTATAAAATACCAGCCAATATGCCAGGCACGGTAAACGTTAACGATGACAAAAACCTTTATCATCATCATAGAAAAGAACTCGTGGTTTCCATATCATTATACGAGGCGTTTACTTCAGTGTTCGGACTTATTTTTGGATAATTAGTGACGAACTTGCTTTATTTCGCTTGATCAATATCAATACATAGTATAAACGCTTTTTATGTTTCGCTGTCATGGACACCGCAAACTTTTTTAATATTAGCGGTTTTTTAAATATATTGAATGATTCAAGAGGAAGGTTTAGGTATATGTATAACACATGCCAGAAAAACATATTATCCCCCTTGGGAAAATGAGTTGCAGCTGGGAAACTGCTGACGGGCTGCTAGTAATTTATAAAATACCGTCTCCATTTCTCACGAATCTTGGTAACTTCCGCAGGGGGTGCCGTTTGGTCAAGCTTATCTCCTACTGCAAACAGACGGTGATGACGCATCCTGCCTTGAGGGGCTGAGAGGTCAATGAGACTGGGGTTCAAAACTGCATATTTGATGAGTGATGGATATACAAGAACATCTTCAGCTGACAAGATGCTTTTTGTTTGGGAATGACTTGCTAGCTATTGATAGCAGATTTGAATTGTAGATACATAAAATGATTCAGTAGGATCTACTCATTCAAGGGACCAATTTATGTGAGTTTTTTATGCAAGAAAGACAAGTAATCGCCATGGCCGAAAACGTTCGGAGAGATCATCGCGTCATCAATTTGTTGAGAGGCATAGGCAAGAAACACCCGTAACGTTATTTGTGCGTTATGGTAGGCTTAAAAACCAAGCGACAGCGACAACGACGCGCGTCGTTGTCGCTGTCAAATGACTGGTTTGTATGGGGAACCAGAAAGACCGAGCGTCGGCAGCGTCACGTTGACAGCGCGCTGAGAAGCTTAGAGTTTGTATGGGATGCGGTCGGGTTTTTCTACAAGACCGCAGCGACAACGACGCCGTCAAAATTTGACGGCGTCGTTGTCGCGACGCTTGAAAAATAAGTGTACCATTATTAGCGTTTGTATTGCATTTAAAAAATACGATTTCCACTTTACTTTCATACAATTAATACGGGTCTAATGGTTTGACAGATGCATCCGCTAGCGCCAAAATATCGCACAACGCTGCGTCGACGGATACGTCTGTCAAACAGTTTGTACGACAGTAAGGTCGAATTTCGTACGTCATTACGGGGTGCAAAAATAACGGTCAAATACCCGTATCACAATAAATACATAATTTGTAGGAAGCCTTGATAATTTACAAAGACTATGTTTCCAGCAAACGCGAAAATGATCGTAACATTTTATAAAAGAAACGATGGTAAGTAGGTCCTCACATTATCTTGCAAAGGGCTTAAACTCGTTTCAAGCATTCTAGCCGCCTCTAGCATCCGCTTAAAGCGAACGCTCTCAAAGAGAAATGAAATTAAAACAATGCCGTCTTTAAATGCAGGTGTATAAAGGAAAGTTAATGTACAAAGCTTTGGTATTCCGTTGCGGACTGGTCTGTCTATCTGCCTAATCTCTCTATGTACCGCCTGGGGAACTAAGTCAGAGTCGGATGGCGTTTTTCTTAAAGCTTAGGTACCTATGCATGCATTGCATAGTAGTAGGTACTTGCTTAGGGCAATAGGGATTCATAGTAGGCTCACTATCGCCTCTTTTAAAACCAGTAAAATTTTAAATTTTGGAGTTTGCGTTAGTAGATCACAAACCATAATTGATCATAAAATCTGAATAAACATTTTAGCCACTTACCCCGACAGCCTGCTAAGTGCACTGCAAGCTGATGATCAATGATGCTTGTAACGAAAAAACTGAGACCTAAAAATTTTTTGTTGCGTAATTTTTTTTACATCTTATAATTGGCACCAAACTGTTATAATTCAACATACATTCACACCCGCAGCTCTCCGGCGCATTCCCCGGCATTTTTTGCAGGAATTAGCGAACATACCGAAATGCTTTTAAAAGTGCACTCTAAACAATGAACGCTTTTGTTTTTTGATTTCCTACACACGGTTTTGCGGAGAACGAAATGGCCATTATTGTTTACCTTTTTGCTCTTTCATTATAAAAAATTAACACCTGCTTCTGTGCTAGAAAATGTGGCTGCTATTATCTTCCAGCAGAAATTGGACGGTCCTTAAAAGTTCCTTATCTAGGCCTATGTAAAGGTTGTCGGCAGCACTACACTGCTCTTTTCCAAGACAAATCTGGTAAAACTAAATTTTGTGACTTTCAAAAGACATCAAAAGCTTAATATCATTATTTGGACCCATCTAATATATTTGGGAGTTGTTTACTTACATGAAATATTGATATATGAAATATTGAAGTCCGTACTTTCCAGAAAACACTAACCTCAACACATATCATACTGAAAAACTTTCTTGGGAAATGTTCAGCTTAACGGGTTGAGCTTGGCGTTTTTGGGAAGTCCTTGATTCAGTATACCCTTTCTGTATAGAATGCATAATCACAAAATTCTCACATCGCATGGTTGTATGTCTAGGGGTGTAGGTATAATGAACCACGTGTGGATCACAGTTCATAAACAGATCGGAATGCAATGCACGCCACGGTAATGCAAGCGATGTGCTAGATATTAGAGGGGATAGGGGTGGCAGTAACGACATGTAGGTACTATCATTCATTACCGAGGGTGGACGTGGGTACTTCTCGCAAATCAGTCACTAGTAATTTACCACTTGTGATTACTTAAAACTTTGAATAGCATAATCAGCAGGAATTGTCGCCGAAATCTAAATATTTTGGTGCTAAGGACTACTAAATAGTAAATATAGCTATACTTGTGCTGTACATTTTGTATTTCTTGTAGGTACATCTTTTTAAGGTATTATAAATATTGTGTTAAACATAAATTATAAAAAATACTTAACAATAAAAAGAAGGTACTTATCTACAAATTACTCGCGCGATTTCCAGATTAGCTTTTTTGTAATTTCATCCTATTTAGTCAGGCTGGTAAAGAAACCGATAGTTCGCCCGTGAAAGGTTTTTACTCAAACAGCCAAGTGTCCAAGCTATTGCTACAATATTACAATCTACAAGATGCCTAATATCATAGGTAGCTCGTATGCTACCTGCATTTTGTACAATATAACTCTAGAGAGGGTGGTTAATGCTAAGCTGTTGCTAATTACATTTCTGCTTGATTCATGTTATTTTAATAGGTCTGTATTGGAAATTCGTACTCCACCTTTGGATGTCATGATTAGCATAGCAGCAGTTTAGCAATCTAGACAAGGTACCGATTTTAATGTCTTCACATTTTTATCATCGTAAGAAAATATTCGAATCTCTGACTGAGACACGTGCCTAAGTAAACCCAGCTTAGCACCAATAGTTAAGTATGGAGTATCATATTGTCTTCACTCGTGCGATTTCAAATTGTACTTTGGAATAAAGTACAATTGATTAGAATCATCTTTTCTTTAAAAAATCTACCACCGCTATCAAACTTTGGTAATTGCACGTGCGTCATAAAATAATTCTAAAATATCTATCAAATAGGGACCTGAAAATGCGGCAAAATGGTTCCTGTAAAGGATGGTACGGCAGTGTTTGCTTCGCGCTCGCTTTACTACATCCACTTTGCGCAGATCTATTTAAATCATCATAGTTGTGTATGAGTATAAGGAAATGTATGATCAAGACTGTGTTAATATTAGTACGATCCCATCGAGTAGCTTCGAAAAAATTGATTACCTGTACTAATTTGTGTGCAAGCTTGTGAGAGCTTGAGATACATACTGTTGCCTGTAGTACTTAGTCCGCTAGAGCATGGATCCATGCGCCCCCCATATTTAAAACGCAATAGTGACGACAGAAACATTTACACACTCACAAAACAAAAGGATCCTTTTATCATAAAGTTTTACCATACATATAATAACGTAATATACACGTATATACAGACAGAGAGCGTCTACTTTTATTTAGCGTACCTTTTTATGGATTATTCAAATGAAAGTCGCACCTTACGTCTTGCGAATTGCGTCAAGTCATAAAAATACGACGTAAAATAATAAAATAACTAAGTAGAAGAAGAATACAACAAGAAGCTCTTGTATTTGCAAGTCAAAGAAGTTGTGTTGGAAAAAGAAATGCATTCACAATTAGGTAGGTAGTGTTTGTGGAAGAATTGTGAAGTTTATAAAATTGGTCTAGGTACTATCGCCAGCAATAAGCAAATTCACTTACCCATTTAAAAGACCAAGGTGGTTTTTATACAAATAGGTACTAATTAAAACTAGTATATGTTGATCCCTTAAATTGGGGGGTGGATTTGCTGGCTATCTATTTGCGGTGCACATTCACAGTTGCGAATAAATACAGTTAGTTTAGAACATTTTCGATAAATTTACACTTTTAGATGTCACTATTAAATTATATTATCATTCGTTGCTTATAGGGTGCGATGCGTTTACGTATTCATTCATCGTTGTCAAATCAATATGACAATGTGAATCTAATCCAACTCTAATTTCTTTTCTAGCCAGTAAAGGCCATGACGTTTTTAATTTTACCATAATTGTAAATTTTGAGTTAAATATTACTTTCCTGTGAACGGGTTAAGGGCAAACTCAGCCTAAGGGGCTGGTAACACCAACAGTTGTTTATTTGGACGCAGACGCAGATTTAGTACGCAGAGGTGTTCAACGAGCGAATCTGCGAGGGTGGATTTCAAAGATCATGTAAACACAAAAGATGCCGCTTGTAGTTATGCGTGGTATTGCCAGCACATCAACTTATAGTTCACTCTCAAACGTAGTGACCAGCCTAAGCGGGAGGCCAAGTAACGCTGGTCGCAATACTTAGATACTACGGGACCAGCGTAACTTGGCCTATCGTTTAGGCTGGTAATACCACGTTGGTTTTGATTAGACTATACCCATTATAGAACCCAACTTATACTGTTTTTTCATAAAATACAAATGAATACTAGTACAAGTTGATCCCTTGAAGCACCTAACTTATACTGTTTTTTTTTCCATAAAATACTAATGAATAACATTGATCTCTTAAATAGGTAGTATGATGAGCTGGCGATCAAATATAGAATACAACTTTTCCCGTTCGTGAGGTAGAAACTATCGAATCTTTGAAAGAATCTCTGTGAGGATAATAATATCAGTTATACTTAGATCATGACATCATAATACTTGGTAGATATTATAGATAATTTATTTACTAAAACGTTTACCTATTACAAACATAAATAGCTGTGCTATCTTCCATAGCTAGTACTTTTACGAGCAAAAGGGTTGAAATCAAGCCGTATCTAAAAATTATTGGTCTTTGGTGGAGACGGTAAGCCCTATGCATTAGGGTTACTAAACCGTTGACTACTTTGCTGTAGGTAGTTCAGCACTGGTTCGCAGACAATACCTACATATGTGTTAAGTAGCTACATACCTACCTAAATCACTATATGACATCTTTATCCGGTAAAGATTTAAAAACTATGACGCCAGTGTACAGTCTCTCCCGCTCACTTATGTGCAATCCAAAATGTAAAGCTTCGTTTTTTTCAGACTGAATCATTTTACAGCGATAATTGATTCTTATCTAGATGCAGCAAAATTTATTGAACCGTACATAACAAGCATAGTTTTTGTCCGGCTTGTCGGTATCAATCACAAGAAAATCGAAACTTAAAAATGAAATTGTTCATGATTTAGTATGAGAGACTGTACCACACAATAAGAAAAAATATATCAGATTGGCCACCATATTCAGTATAAATATTATGTGATTATTTTTTTCGTCAGAAAGCTACCTTAATAATGGGTACTTTTATGGGGAGAAACATTGCATTCTTGCAGTAAAATGGACAGACAACGAGCTAACCACTAGTGGGCTTACTTACTGTAGATGAGATATGCGGTGTATACCTATAGGAATACACCGCATTTTGGAGGAGCATGAAGTTATTGCGATAGGTTAGGAAATCACGAAAGAATTTTCACTACTTCAAGGGTACGTTCATACTATCATGTTTCGTAGCTCTTTTGTCGCTCTTTTATACTATGACGTTACTGAACGTACACTTATCGAATGACGAAAGTATGGGAGTAACAGCTGACTAGTTTAAAAGTTCTACGAAAGATGACAGTATGAACGCACTCCAATGCTAGGTAAAGAGGTAAATATTTCGATCTCCCAAAGAATATTCGACTGACTTTATAGGTAGGTCGAAATATTTTTCTTGCATTGGGTTAGTAGTGAAATTTGTTTAGTTTGTACGTAGGTAATTTGGATACCTAAACAACGTGTCCAATCTAATGCATTTCCACAGAAACACGGTATACACAGGTGGAATAGGTACAGATGTCTGAACACATGTTTGAGGCAATGCTGCGGTGCACACGGAACCACAGGCATTCTGGGAATCACCCAATCGGCACCAGATACCGAACATATATCCGGCGTTACCGCAGGCAGGGCCTTGCCTACAATATGGAATAATTTCACTAATATTCACAAGACATTACAGGGAACAACGTTCGTAACCAAGATGCGATATCCACAGAGAAGACTTGCGACGTGGGACGCAAGATTACATCTGTCTATCTATACACGTCAGCCGTCATCAATGCAATGCGCGACTCACATGTGTAGGAGGCGTCTCTTCTGTTTCATACATTTTACAATGGTCTCATGTCTTAGGTCTCACCTGTGGAGAAAGAAACGCACGACGGAAGAAGAAACTATATGCTACAACTCAATTCTACATTGCTACGGTCTACGGCGTAGACTCTACGGGCTGGGTTAGAAAGTTTTGGTTCGTCAGGTGCGGCCGGTCACAGCCGCACGCGGTTGCGGCCCTGCGACTAAGGCGAGAAACACACGTAACGTATTTTTGCGCTGCGTAGCGCATGCGTTGGGACAATACGAAATTCGACCTTATTTTCATACAAATATGGTTTATGTTAAATTGTTTGACAAATGCTTCCGTCAATGCAGCGTTGTGCGCTATTTTTGCGCTAACGGATGCGTCTGTCAAATCGTTTCATATAAACTGTTACGAACTCCTTGTATATACCTAAATGCCATAAGCTTTGACCATTATTTTGAAATATTATGTAAATAGTGACTTTGATATATACTTGAGAAAAATTAGAGCATCATCGAAGGAATTGACATATTTTTATTATTATTTTTAGTTTACCGATTATTTATATTTTGTGGTCCTTTAATTTGCCGTAATGGATCAGGATAAAACATTGCGCCGTAGCGCAAGACTAAATAAGGGCACGAACAATGACCAGGCCCATGTAAGTGAACCACATATTGATTCTGTCGACCAACAAGCTGTTTCTGACCAACCGAGAGCGCCGTGCTCGCGATCATCGAGCACGCGCTCCAGCGCCGCGACCATGCGCCGGTTGGCAGAAGCTCAAGCTGCACAAGAACTGGCCGAGTTAGAGGAAAAACGTCTAGAAATGGAACAAAAACGACTAGAAGAGCAAGCAGAGCAGAAGCGCCAGTTAGAGGAGCGTCGAGTGGCAATAGAACGCGCCAAAATAGAGGCCAGATTAGAGGTGCAGAGGGCGCAAATCGAAGCTGACGAAGGCGATAGAGTGTCCAGTCGATCTTCAAATTCACGTGTCGTACAGTGGCTCAAAACTAATTCAACACATGAACAACAGAGTAACGCTAGTGAGACACAGACACACAATCCACAGCCTGTGAACGTGACTACCACGGCTAGTGAGTACCACAGCGCTAACCAAAATACTGCCGCACACGGCCATAACGACGAAATAGCAAATCTTACGCGTGCGATCACCAACGCTGTTGCGATAGCCAATCGTCCACCACTGACACAGCCGATTCAAGGCGAAAAACTATTAGGCCGCCTGTCAGCAAGAGACCTGCCTATGTTTTCCGGCGATCCACTCGAATGGCTGCGCTTTAAACACGCTTTCGAGTCTACGACGAAGATAGGCCAGTACACGGAAGAGGAGAACGTGGCTCGTCTACAAAGATGCCTACGCGGAGAGGCGTGGGAAGTCGTAGCCGCCCGCATCATCACCGTGTCCTCGGCGGACGAGATCATGAAAACTCTGGAAATGCGCTTTGGTAGACCAGATCTTATCTTGCACAAGATTATCGGCGAGATAAAGAAAATACCAAAGCTCACTGGATCAAGGACGGAGTTAGTAACGCTCGCAACTAAGGTGTCAAACTGTTTAGCTGCAATTACAGCGACGAACTGTACTGATTATTTATATAGTCCGGAATTAGTAAGTGAAATAGTTAGCAAATTAACTGAAAATTTAGTTTTTAGGTGGATTGATTATAGCGTTACCCTTAATGCCGCCCGCCGTCCCAAGTTAGCCGCATTATCCGATTATTTGATGCGCGAGGCCGAACTAGTATGTAGGGCTGGGGTAATGGAACCGCAACTAAAATCTAAGACTTTTTCCTCAGGCTTTAGCCGTCATCCCGTACTCGCGATGGCCGATGATGATTCCAGTGTTGGTGCGCCCACTACGACCAATGAGGCTTCTGTCAATGCTGTTTCCTTTCAGAAGCGCCAAGGGGAATCCGACGCGCCACGACCGCACTGTCCGTACTGCGAGAAGAATCACGATCTGGAAAGCTGCTCCTTATTTAACTGCTTGCCTACTAATGAAAAGTGGGAGTGGATATGCAAGAAAAAACTTTGTTTTAAATGTTTTAGTTCGAAACATCGAAGAGAGCGCTGCAGATCGAAGCGGCAATGCAGTAAGTGCGCTCGCGGGCATCACACACTGCTCCACCGTGAGGACTGGGTGAATTGGACCAAAAGCAAGCAGTCTCACGACAAAGACGACAAAACGACTGAGACTACTGCAAACTTATGGACTAAACCGGAGCAGACGGGGCGAAGGTATGTAGGAGTCTTACCTGTCACTGTTGAGGGTCCTACCGGTAGCATCCGCACATGCCTAATGATTGACGGGGGCTCTACTATAAGCTTGATGGATTCCAACTTAGCTCACAAAATAGGCGCGGAGGGTCCTCGTGTTAACCTCAACTTGCAGGGTGCTGTTGGTGAAGCAAAGAGAGAGAACGATAGCCATTCCGTTTCTGTCACTCTGCATACGTCCACGGGTTCCTTCCACCTACCGAAAATACGTACTGTAGACTCTCTTCGTTTGCCTACTCAAAAGGTCGATAAAAAACTAATCGATAGTTGTTTACATTTGCAGGACGTCCCAATAGAGGAATATGAGGGTTATCCTGAAATTCTTATTGGCCAGGATTATCTGCAGTTGATCTTGATAAGAGAGAATCGAGAAGGACGACCCAACGAGCCTGTTGCCTCGCGGACTAACCTAGGCTGGGTACTTCACGGTTTTGTCTCATCCTGTTGCAAGGTAAATAAAGAATTCAGTAACCATATTCATCACTCAGAAGCGGACATTGAATTGCATGATCTAGTCAAAGATTATTTTCGTGTCGACAGCCTTGGCGTGAAACATCACGACCATAATAAGCTTTCACCAGACGAACAACGCGCATTGAATATTCTCGACACGAAATCTAGAAAAATTGGCAATAAATGGGAAACAGGACTTCTATGGCGATCTGATGACGTCACGCTGCCCGACAATAAAAAGAGTGCTATTCAACGCTTGAAAATTATAGAGAAGATGATGGACGCCGATCCTGCCTTCGCCGCCGACTACTCGAAGCAGGTGGACAACTTATTAGAAAAAGATTACGCGGAAGAAGTCCATGAAACTTTGACCGGCCCACGACTTTGGTACTTGCCGCACTTTGGAGTACGAAATCCGAATAAACCGGGTAAACTTCGTCAAGTTCACGATGCGAGAGCGGAGACAAAAGGTATTTCTTTGAATACAGAGTTGCTAGCAGGCCCCGACCTCTTGAATTCATTAGTTGGTGTTTTGTTTCGTTTTCGAGAGAGGGCAGTAGCAGTCACGGGAGATTTCAAAGAGATGTTTATGCGCGTAAAAATCAACAAAGAGGATCAAAAGTCGCAACTATTTTTGTGGCGCGGGATGGACAGAGACAAACCTCCCCGTACGTACAAAATGACATCTATGATTTTTGGAGCGAAATCTTCCCCGTGCACAGCAACGTATATTATAAGAAGAAATGCTGACGATTATGCTGAATCTCACCCGCGCGCCGTGTTGGCCATTAAACAGCGGCATTACGTCGATGACTATTGTGACAGCGTGGATACCGTCGAAGAGATGAAGCAGCTAGTTTCCGACGTCATTGCGATTCATCTTGCTGGTGGATTCGAGATTAGAGGTTTCGTATCGAATAAACCTGAGTGTCTTCCTGTGCAAACAGAGACGCCGTCAGTTAGTTTATTGCAGACTGAAAGTGCTCAACGTACCTTAGGAATGATATGGAAGCCGCAGAAAGACGTACTCGGATTTGATTTGAGCTTTAAGAAACTGGATTCGGATATAGTGAACGGATTACGGAAACCGACGAAACGAGAAATGCTAAAGGTGATCATGTCCGTTTTCGACCCGCTAGGATTCCTTAGCCCAATTGTGATCCGAGGTAAAATCTTGTTACAGCAACTGTGGCGAAGTGGTGTCAAATGGGACGAATTAATAGGCGATATTTTTACACGAACCTGGAACCATGCCTGGAACGAGTTTCTGCGAGATCTTAGGTCATGTCATTTTAATGTATCTTGCTGTTATGGAACTGATTATCGTGCCTTGTTTAGGGCTACAAGCGACATTCATGGTTACTCGACTAGGCGCTACGATCCGCAGCGGTTGGCAGATGCAATTTGGAAACGTTGGCTGCGCGAATACTTGCCCACGCTGGTTCCTCGACCGTCTCGAGTGCAGGATTGTCCCTTGAGCGAGGGTTCTTTGGTTTTAGTGGCGGATCCATCTCTACCTAGAAATGTTTGGCTTAGAGGTGTGGTGACTAAAGTTTTCCCTGGGCCAGACGGCATCTGTAGGGTGGCTGACGTGCGCACGACGGGTGGCATATTAAGGCGACCATTTACTAAATTAATTTTATTGTGTACAGAATAATTTTAATTTTAATGTGTAAAAATTATAGTCCAAGAGACAGTGTCAAAATTATAAATTATAGTCTAAGAGGTAGTGACTATAGTCTAGGAGGCAGTGCTAATTTTATGTTTATTTTTTGTTGTGTTTATTTGAATTGTGTTATATTTTGCCGTTTTTTGGCCGGGAGGAATGTTACGAACTCCTTGTATATACCTAAATGCCATAAGCTTTGACCATTATTTTGAAATATTATGTAAATAGTGACTTTGATATATACTTGAGAAAAATTAGAGCATCATCGAAGGAATTGACATATTTTTATTATTATTTTTAGTTTACCGATTATTTATATAAACCGTAATTATTGTATTAAATTAAGGTGAATAAATCGTATTTTTTAAAAACAACGGATATTGCTGCGCAAAAATAACGCGTGCAGCCGATGCTATAGTCGTAGTATGAAAATGTATGACTCACGATTGCACGCGTCTGTCGCACCCCTCGAACGTGGCGCCATACACTTTCATACTACGACTATAAGTATAGCCGCATAGCTGTACCGCATGCGGCTGCGATTAGCTGCACCCGACGAACTTGTACCTTTAGGATCGTTCTTATGCCGCACGCATAAGACTTACATTGGCTCTTCGCGTATCTACCTGGACATGAACTCGACTGTACACCGCAATAGTTTCGACTTTCGGTCAAAAACTCTGGACGTGTAATAAATTCTTGGGAGGAAAGTACCCTCATTTCATTCGCGGTAAGGTTGTAATCGCTAATGAGGAAAGTTTCCCAATACAGCCTTAGAGCCGAAACAAAGGTGTCGGTGTTACGGACGTAGGGGACCCTATGGTTGGCAGGACGGCATTAAGGATAAAAAAAAAACAGAAAAAGGCAAGGACGAGAAAGCCAATTGGTTCTTACGTTAAAATCATATTAAAAAGCATGACATTAAAAATTGTGTAAATACCCCCTGTATTTAGGTAAAAAAATGCAAAGAGCCCTTCACATTGCATTTTTCTGAAAAAAGGTAGTTTTTAAGGAAAACCTTATTGTACTTAAAGAAAGGTCACCTAAACTTCCCCAGGATAATTAAAAGTAATGTTTGATAAGGCGAAATAATCTGTCTCATTATTAATTTAACATATGATATCTGGAAACATTCGTCCACTTGATTATATACATAAACAGCTCATTTAAATTCTAAATAACAAAGTCACATCCCTACAACATTAACTATTCGCCACACAGCGTGTCAACTTCATGACCCATGACCTCCCAGAATACTAAACTAGTCTAGATGTTGGGGGGTCATTCTAGTCCTAAGTCCGGCCCCTCGGACCCCCGCTACATCATTAACGGGCCGCCACGGAGCGTGACTTTTTATGGTCCGTGACCCCCCGCCTAACTGGTAACCCCTTCTCTAAACTCCAACACGTGTAAGAATTAATCCGTATTTTTCCTATAAATCTCCTTGTCAAGATTACACCAGAAAAGATCGAGTCGAATTCGTGATGAAGGTTCTGTAGAAATATTCTGACGGAACCTAAGAATGTGTAAACTTTTAACCAAAAACGTTTTTAAAACGTTATTCCTTTTTAGATCGCATTATTTGGCGTCTTGAAGACCAACTTTTGTACCTAATAGATATTAAGGAGGTTAATTTTTCAATGAATTTTATAGCTCTGGATTAGCATCTGTCACAGGTTGTCATTTGCATGGTGGCTATCACGAACTGCAATATCGTCCGATGCGTAATATTTTTTTTATTACCTTACATATAGGGTAGTTTTTATATCATTAGAAGATTTGAAGGTTTTGCAGTCTGGTGTTGGTGTGGTAGCGGTTTTTTAAATTTAGCGCTAAGTTTTAGTGACATATTCGTTTGAGGAACCCTAAATCACCAATTGGTAACACAATTCAATTCAGCAGCGACTGGCTAAACGCAATTGAATTTTTATTGGGTTTTAGGTCGACTAGTGGCGAGAATAAAGAATTAGGGCCTTATTTTTTTTACCATTCCATGCGATGCTAAATACCTAGGTGTTTATGCTTCTTCCTTAATTATATTATAAGTGAACAAAATATAGGTGCGATAGGTAATTACTTTATTTTGCGGCCCTTGACTTGTTTTTGTATTTTTTTTGACGTCACGTCTGTCGTGTGAAGTTACGAGTGTGAGTTTACCTTCATATCGTAAAAATATGATGGCAAAGATTTACTTCTTAACTTGTCATATTTCCTATAAATAGAAATAAGATATCGCAACTTTAGAGACAAGCTGACGAAGATTATTTTTTAATTCTTGCATATTTTTATACAACAACTGTATCCATCGACTCGACAAAGAAGAAAAAGCTACAGAGTGATGCACAATTAAAGAAGTGGCATAGTTATGAACAGAACATACCTCAGCAATACCCTATACATATTTATAGAAATTTTGCTAATTTCGGGCATATCTGAACCGGGCGAACGGGCGAAAAAGGCAAAGATAGCAACTGAACTATGCTTATGTGAAATCTACCTTTAACGGGTAACAATACGAGTTTATAAAATTTGCATACATCCATTCACACTCTTCCTCGACCATTACCTTTCCATTTGGTAAATAATTTAGGAGCCCTCTAGGGCGCCGGCCAAATATTAAAAGTGATGTGTCCCCAAGGTTTAATATTAGACACCCCTCGTATTAAATTCTCTGTCACGCGAAATTCCCAAATGCATGCGCTGATATTTTTTGCACATGTTCGTACTCTCTCCTTTTGTTCGACATTCGACACAGAATGTCACTTTTGGCGTCGTAATTTTCGATCTGCTCTTAGAATTCCAAACTTGCAGTCACATACCATTCCAGTGAATTGTAGTTAATAACTCCATTGAATAGGTTGACTGACTTGTCGTTTTGCAGTTATTTTCATATTTTTTCGTTATGTGTTCCAAGGATTTTATTCTGAAAATATAAAGGAGTTTTATTTTATATTAGGTTCGACGTACTGACGACGCAAAAATAGTCTAGTCTAGTTGATTCAACAATAAAAAAATGCTTGTTTACAATTTACGAAGTATTGCGATGTCAAAACTGAAAAATATACGATAAAATAAAAGTTAAATGAATAAATACAAGTATTCCGGTAGGTATTTATTTATTTTAGGTATAGGTATAATGGCCCAAGATTGGTGCTTGGTGTGACGAAATTGTATGAGAATTGGAGTCTACTTTTGTTCCATACGTATTATCTTTGCCCCCTTACAATCAAAACTTAAAAACTCAATTTAAATACCATCATGAGCTTGCAAGAAGCCATATATCATGTCGCCAACAATCATAAATGTTGCAAAGACAAGGATCGAGTCATATGGCGCAATTTCAAATTCATGCCACAATGCCAACCATCCTTCGAGGGTGTAGAATAAAGGGGCTTATTTTATATGCATCAAAATCACAGAACGAACTAATCTGGTGCCTAGGGGCAATAAAAATGTCCCACTTGGCTGTATAAAAATTGCTAAACTAAAAACAGGCTGGGTAGAAATGGCAATCGGGTCCTGTAGAGCACAGACACAAATTTTGTCATGCAAGAGCAGGTGTCAGTTCTGTGATAAAAATGGTAAACATGTAACTAATGTTGACAGAAAAGTACAACAAAATAGACCTAGCTAGATATGAGCCCGAAATACCTCATGCTTGATTTTATCTTCAGGCAAACCTCGAAATAAAGTCTAAATGAGCCTATTGGTACGGCCTCTGCCACGAAAAGCATCTTTATACAAAAACATAAATAGGTCAGGTCCTCTTGCTTTTCCTGCTACGCCATTTCTATCAAAGACAAGAAACTGTCTTCTGTGCGATCTAAAAAATGGATGAGAACAAGGTGTAATCTCGGCGAAGCTTATTATAAAATTTTGAATATTTTGCATTTTTCACAAGAAGGCCAAGGAAAATAGCGACACAAGAGGTAATGCCTGCTATTACCGTTGACAAAGTAGGTAATATGGCTGCGAAATATGAAAATTTGTTATAGACTTCAATTAGTTGGGTTCAAAATGGCATAATCAAGCACAGAAAATAAAATTAGAGAGCCGAGCAAAAACAAGCAAAGTTATGAATGAACATGAAAAAGTTTTAGTAAGATTAATTTTACACAAGTTTTTTTTTTATTTCTTAAGTACTGATTTTATACCTGGTAATTTAAAGTTATTAAAAAGTCAGAAGTCGCCTAGGGTACGCACCAAAAATTTTCTTAAATGTAGTCATTTACTTTACATTTTTGAAGTCGTTGTAGCTCATATTTATTTGACATACACCAGCATGTTAGTAAATATATGACGTTAAAGAAATAAAAAACCCGCGGTGACACAAATGAGGGAAACAGCGCGCGATGTGGTGGGGATCACAATTAAACAATTTTAGAGGTATTACAGTAGGGATTTTTGTTAAAATTAAAAAAAAAGGGAACAAGGAAAATAAAGTGTAGTTTTTAATAGTGAAATTTTGCATAATGAAGGACGAGATACAAACTCGTTTTCCAATTTCAACAAAACGTAAATCGAAGTAGCATACTACTGCTGTTACTTCATTTGTTTTAAGTCAAATAACTGATTTAATTGATATTAGTAGCGAAAGCTTCCCCTAGCACCAACTCAGATGAATGAATTGAAATGACGAGCAAACTTAATAAATCCGTACAACAATAAGCATTGATTTATCAAAATTAAATCTCTTTGTACAGAGTAATCAAATTTATCGCTCATTTGAATCTCTCATTTCAAAGGGCCCTCTAGAGTCGCCTCCAAATTCATGCTCTGTTTGATTAAGACATCCAATATTTTTTCTAAGTAATATTAGTTCAATAACAGAAGCAAAGGCGAGGGGAGGTGCGCCCAAAGTTGTGTACCTGTGTTACTAAGATGTTCGGCATGCATCCCGGCGAGGGTCCACCCCGACATCCCCTGGATACGAACATTGTTTGTTCTTCGTATTTTTATAAAGCCCGCAATAAAACGTTTGCATTTTACATTTTTGGGGGCCATAAATAAACGGTGTTCTTGTAAAATTGCATTTTAAGCATTTCCAAACGCGCCGTCACCTTTACCCCGCCTTTTTATGGGACGGACGTTACAACTTTTTGCGTAACAGCATATTGTATTTGAAATTTATGTTTGCAATTTAATAGGTCTGTTGCGGAAGCAAAAAACTAATTCCGAAGTTTAAGCCACTAATTTCCGAACACGTTTTTGTGAGGCGATCAGCGAGTGTTGTTGTACATAAACAGACAATAAATTAACTAAATAAATTATCGCGGGTCGTGTCCGCCCGGGGCTGGAGCAAGTGAAATTAAATTACGAGTTGACAAAATGAGTTACGCCCTTTTCTGTAGATTAACAAACAAAAACTGATGTTATGAGGGGTCAGGATAATGGTGTTAGAGGCAAATGACTGTATTGTCGTCGTCGTGCGTAGCCGCGTTGTGCGCTGTTGGCACAATGCGACCATTTAAGGCCGGCTTTGTTCTTGCCCGCGATTTCGCACACGCTTTTATTGTTGCCCATTTGGTTCGGACGTGCGTCCTATCGCGCCGGACGCTTCACTGCCCACATGGATTTTGTTCTGGAAAGCGCTATTTTTAAAATTTCCATGACTTAATACCGTTGAAGTTATTCACGTGGTGAAGATAAGAATGAACTACTTACATGCTGACAGTTTAAAAAAAACTTGCAAAATTTTCTACCGTTGGCAAGATTTTAACCACTGACTTTAGTTTGTAAAAGTAAGCTGCGTCCCGTCTTCCATTAAATTGTCATTATAAAGTAGCACAAGCATTTGACCATTCAACCATTTTACTTTCCTACTTACTGAGTAAGATAAAAAAGATAATGTAAAGGTTCAATCCTGGGTAAGGCACCTACTTTACTGACCGCGAAATTATGCGGGCCCCTTCAGCCGCTAATTTTCCACGGTAGGCGATCCAATTAATTTAAAAATTGCTAAAGCCAAGGGCTATATTGTTATGTAAATCATTGCGAATGTTTGCCCATGTTGGCGAACGTTGGCGAACGGGGGCTAACGTGGGCAAACTTCGCGGACAGACATGGCATGACTAATTGTTAATTCGGTAATGCGCTTAGCTCAGTGGCGGACCGATGTGTGTATTGGTACACACAAGATTGGATCATTTTATACGGAGTACATTAACGTTTATTTGAAGTGTACAAAATGCTTTTTTTGGGTCGCTGTTGAATCTAGAACATAATCAAATATTGATGACACCGATTGCGTCGAGAATATCGTAAAGTCCTACATTACTGAGTGCAAATATACGAAGCTGCTTTACGCCAGTCAAAATCAGCTGGCATCCCAGCTGACTTCGACCAGAGCCAAGCAAAATAATTGAGAGAGCTTGGGATTTTTAAACTGGATTCCGGTTTCTGGCACGAAAGTCAACGCTGGAACACAACCACTCAAACACCATATCAAATCACGATACTGGCACAAATTAGGGAAACGGCGCGCTGGGCGCCTAAAGTACAAGCGACGGTTTTCTCGCTTCCTGAATTTAATCAGAATCAGAATCACAATTATTTATTTGTGAAACACAGGTAATTACATTTCTGTAGGTCTTAAATATTGTTAACATGTCAAGAGGCACTGTGATCAGCCTTACGGCATATACAAAAATAACACTTGCAGATAATTATAGGATTGAATAACAAATTAATTAATAATAATAAAAAAATATGAAACAGGTCAATGATAATACATATGCAGATAATTAAAGGATTGAATTACAAATTAATTAATAATAATAAAAAATTATGAAACAGGTCAATGATAATACATATAATGTCATTAGTTTAATGTAGACTATGAGTACACAGACAGGAGCAGGAGTCACGGATTTGTGTTAACTACATATTTTAAAAACTCTTTAATGCTATAGATAGTGTTACTCAGCAGGTGATTGAATAGTTTCCGTTTAAAGGAGTAAAGGTCTGCACTTTCACGGATCTCTATAGGCAGTTTATTGTAGATCATAGGGGCCATTCTATACGCACTTTTCTGGTATAGGGTAGTTTTGCAAGCATTCAAACGTAGTTGATCACGACGACGTGCTCGTGTTATTTGGGTAAAGAGATGTTTGTTTTTCCATACGAATATTGCTGTCTCATAGATATACAATGACGGCACTGTTAGTATTTTTAGTTCTTTGAAGTGCGGCCTACAGCTTTCTGTCCTTTTCAGGTTACAGATTGCTCTTATACACCTTTTCTGTCCCTTGAGTACAATATCGATTTTGGTAGCGTTTCCCCAGAACATAATACCATACCTTAGTAATGAACCTACGTGACCATGATATGCTACAAGTACTGCCTGACGATCAACTACCTTCCTCAGATTGTACAGAGCATATGAGAATTTATTCATATGAGAATATATTTAACCGGAATCTCAGGGGAAGTCAAGGTAACTAACAAGGTGGTTGACATGAACGTCACATTTCTTGGACTTAAAATTGGCCCAGCAGTGGGACAGTCTAGGCTAATATAATAATAATAAAAAAAATTGGCTCAGAATCACAGAATCATATGACGTTCTATAACAGATTTTGCTGTTTTGATATTTCTATTCATTGAGATTTTTGACAGTAGCAACTCGGGCTATGTAACAATTGCCAATCGCGAAAATCCGAAATAAAGCCGAGTTAGTGATACTGGTGAAGTTTAAAACGTCGATGTACTACAAAATGTGGGTCGGCTAGAGAAATGTTGATTAGGTTAAGGATTAGGCCAAGCGTTGGACCGCGATGTCTTTTACCCCGGGTGCGGTTCAGATAAGCTGTCTGATCTTCAGATAACAAGGTTTTTTGACAAATAATTCCACAAAAAGAAACTATCAATTAAGAACAGATCATTTTATTTCTTCAATGTCTTTCAAAATTAATTGAGAAAAAAGGAAAAGGAGCGACTGTTTGGTGTACATTGCATTAGTTAGATCCTAATATGCACATAAAAGGCGGCTGGTAGACTTATGGTATACACAGCAGAAGTCAACGTCGAGCAGTAGATTTATTAGGCTGAGTAATGATGATTATGTGATACTTACTGTAAGTTGCACATTTAATTTCAATTACATTTTATCTTGTATTGATTGATCTCTAGTGTGGTATAGTAAAATTAACACAATTGCAAAATACTTCGTGAAAACTATCTCCAAGGAAACCCTATGCCCAACTGTAGAGTATACATCTGTGATGCACAATTTCGAACCGAATTGCATTCCGCAAACCGTGCCTAAACAGTTTACAGCAAGCCCAGCAAACCTAAACAAACATGCGGTGCTTTTTTTAATCGATTAATAATTTGAGGGGAGCATTCCCTCCATTCCCTCATAGCAACTCGCGTCTAATCTGCCGTGTAATGTTTCATTTTACGGATGCGAGCCCGACGCAGCCACGTGGCGTTGCGGATTTCAACTCCATTTAATAATTACTTACATCATTTTAAGAACGTGAAGTAAGCGGATTTTTTGTTTAAGTCGTGGTTGTTGACCAGCTACGCACCAACCACGTTTGGTCGGTGCAAATATGTTGCTTCGAACACGTTCTTACACAATGTTGTCACCGCCGCCAGCGTGCTTGGAGATTAAATGCTAAGGAGTGTGTAATTTTTGTAGTGGACCGACTTGAAATCATGGTATAGGTACTTAAAAAATCGTCAGTTTATTATACTATACCAAAAAGATATATTATCCAAGAAATTTGAGAAATTAAAAGTGTTATGACAGTAATCTGTCAAATCTATTCTAAAGAAAGTATTGCTCGGCGTTAATACGAGTATGTGCGTAGCAGTAAGCTACGCTTCGGCTACGCGCTACGGTAAAGTTGGAATGTTCTTCTAGTTTTTACATATCTTTCTTCTTCGAGTCGTTTACGTTTTTCCTACCTCGCATGGGATAAAAGCGTGGTTTGTGTGTACGTGTGTTTATGTAATACAGAACTTGAACGAAGTATCTATAAAAATCATTCGAATATTCATATTCAAGCACGATCCAAAATTCTGTTAATGTATACATGTAAGCGGGATCAAACCCTAAATACACATTTAAACAACAGCCATAGTAGATGTTGGACCAAGGATCAGTTGAAACTGCTAAACACTGAAATTGTCATCAACAGGGTTCGAACGAGGAGGAACTCTTGGGAGTTCAGGAGTTAGTCGTCAGGAGTTTAGTATGTGTTTTGATGAGGCTTCGAGCTGGTAGGTATTTATTTTATTTTGTATCAGTTTGCGATATACTGATTTTGAATAAATATAATTTTGTCTGCTGTCTCATAACTAACACTACCTTCAGAGGAACAGTAGTATCTATAATCCAGACACCCAGTTATATAAAAATATTTATCAGTTTGATAATGTTACAATAATAAGTGCTTTAAAGTCATGTTTTAAAGGTTATTTTCTTAATTTGTTGAATTTATCCGTGTAAAGTTATAAGTTATTGAGTGGTATAAAACTGTCTTTGTTTAAAGAAAGATTAGACACAGACAGGTACAAAAAAAGGTCACCACTATAAATAGCTTTGCCTATAATTTGCTTCTCTTACTAGCCCGGCGGCTAAGTCTGTCATCAACGCAATACACCCTGTGGTTACCGACCTACCACACCATAATAAATAATAAAATAGCCTATATTGTTCTATATTTATCATAGGTACAATTCTAACACGCGATAGAAAACTGCGGTCGGTCATTAACTAGTCTCTTTCTTTCGAGTAGGTCGAGGTGTAGGTTGTTGGGTTTACGATCTGAGTAACAGCTAGGCTAAAACCGCATACGAATGCGAAACCCACCTGCTGCAGTGACAGGGTGTCATGCTGATTTTTGTTGTCAGACCTAAAAGAAATTTTACAAATCCCATACAAAAACTGCATGCCATTATTGCGGATGTCAGTGTATGGTGACTGTCATTGGCAAAGAATACTTATACTCTCACTGGCGGTCATTAGTATGGTAGCTGTCAACATTCATACAGTACCTGTACCAAATCCGATGCGTGTGCGATTTGCCGCAAAGGCTCAGAATGTTCTTACCGTTACATTTTCTTATGTTCAGTTAGCATTGTTCTGAAACCAGGGTTCATGGCATCATTTGTCGACCCGGTGTCACACACGAAAGAAAAAGAAGCATTGATACGCACAAACGAGGAATAATCAAACAGAAACGTCGAAATCAATATCTTGCTGCGTCAGATTTGAATCCCAAGCTTCAACTAGTACCTGTCACAATCATTTACCAAAACACGATTGAAGGTCAATATTTCATTAGTTATTCATCGAAATCACGAGCAATTTTCTTTCAGCATTAGCAATTCATAGGGAATAACACATAACAATAGTAATCAACAGTTTCGTTGCGAACGGAATGAGGTGAAATCACATTTCTAGTGCGGTGCCGGTGTTTGGCCGATATCGACTAATTTAGGCTCGAACTCCACCTACAGTTTGTTCGTTTTAAACCTTAAAAAATTCCATTGACCCGACAGGCGCTATCTACACACGTGAGACGTAAGATGATCACTGTGACGCCGTCTCACGTATAGATATAGCGCCTTGTTATTTACAAACTGACGCAATTAATGACGTGACTGGTCAATGAACATCTATCCAAATTTAAAACGAAAAAGCCATTACTAAAAATTAACTACAGTTAACTATAGCTAAAGCTGGTGTTAAAAAGAATTCACTTCGCGTTATTAATTTGCTATTGTAGGTATCTAAATATGAAATAAATTTTGATCAAAGGTTTTGAAAGATATGTGAGTTTATTGATGGCTTTTCTTTTATATTCACTTTGTCGACAACAAAATCCACAAAAATCTCCACAGCCCTATTTTATAAAGCGGGGGCGGCGGTGCCAAGCACAGATTTCGTCGGCAACGTATCGTGAAATTAGTTTAGTGGCACTATATAATTACGGTCCCACTTTTTATGACTGTGGCCCCGACTCTTAGCCCTATGAGCCGCGCGGGGCGGCTAGGGCGGCGCCCCCAACTTATGATGTTGGCCCCTGCTATGACGAAAATGTCAACCCAGTATGCGTTTTGATGAATCGACACTATTTTAACCGTCTGTAAGCTAGTGTTTTGTATTGTTTACAAACAAACGTAGGAAAGTGAAAAGGAGAGTGCTTGTTTTACTTGATTATGGTTGTGTAATAAATGATAAGAAATGATCATTCTTGATCCTACTAGCTGATTTCAATCAAGTACAACAGATGTGGTAGATTGGATACTAAGTAGGTATGTAATTTTTTTCTGAAACTGTTACCAAAGATTTTAGAAGCATCGATCTTGATAAATAGTATTTATTTGACAAGTCATTTGAAATTATTTTCAGCTAATAAGTGATATGATATGTCTGTATGACGTTAGGAGATTCTTGCGGATGCGTGGGATTATTAATGCTATTTCTAGGAAACAGCTATGCCGAATTCACTGTAAGCATTCATAAGTTTTAATAGAGAAAGAATAGAGCAATTTAGGTAGGTAACTTTAATAGACTCTAAGTACCCACCAACTCGTCTGATAAAGACTGAGAAGTCGAGGGCAGATATAAAAAGGAAGGAAACAAAAAGGTAGGTAACTTAACTAGGTATCTAAATCAAAAACTGTACCATACACATTTCAATAGATTTATTATATAAAATCTTAACTCTACGTTTGAATTTTAACTTATTACAGTACAATAACAGTGTGAAATTTACAGAGCTATTATGTTAGTACAGACATAAGTAATTTAGCTATTTAGTATTATTGCGCAGACAATCCTTATACGGGATTTACTTAATTAAATAAATTTATATACTCAGTAAATACTTAAGTACCGAACCTTACACCATAATAACCGACGAAGCTCAGATATTTCTTACGTTTTTTATTTACTAAATATTATAATCGATTTATGTACAACATGATATGAGGAAGTTTGAAAAATATATACTTAATTTTAGTGTGATTAAAATTTGATGATGATACGTAACGTTTGACTTCGTAAGATTTTGGGAATACTGTCAAGGTACTTATAAATTATACAAAAAATATTGAAACGCAATTGTGAACCAGAAAAGATGGCATTACGACCAATGATTTGTACCTTAGGCATTTAAAAATTTACATAGGTAGATTTGATAATACACCAGCCATCTCGCGAATATTTTCAAACTGTTTCGGTTTATCGACTGTCCTTTTAGATTTTGTAGTACCCAAGTACTCGAAAGTGAAATTGATTATTACTGAGATTAAGTAGTTTTTAAGGATAAAAATAATAATGTAACTCGAAATCGTAGATATTATAAACCATGCATAATATTTGTCTAAGTACTTAACTATGGACTGTTACAATGGCAGTTTCTGAACTAAATACCTTGTAAAAAATATGTTTATATAAACGCACTTTGCATGTATTTCTTAGACTTATGATAATGAAGTTGTATATTATTGAAATGTTATAGGTACCAATCGTATGATGTTTTAACATGCTGCAGTTGGTTAAGTTTTAATCGCTTCTTTTGAAAAGAGATAGGTAATTTAACTTTTTGACAGTATAACTCAAAAGAAAGGTAAAATCACATAAATAAGAACTGCTTGATATGCCTTACCTAGTTTCTTGAGATTCAACGTATTACCCAACTACAACATTAGATAAAAACTAGGTTTAGAATTTGTACAAAAATATGCGCTGATACTATCTAGAAATTGCTACGATACTATGGTGTTTCTACAAATTTAAAATAGTATTAAATATTAATACATTTAGATCGCTTTTTTCTACATTGTTACATGTTTTTTATTTAAGTCGGTAATGAACAAAACTTTGTATTGCTTTTCATACATATATCATTATTTAGCTGTAGTCAGCGTAGGTATTACATCATAAGACAACAAAAAAATACTTCTTTTTAGTAAAAACGCATTGATATTTGTTCGCTTTCTACGGTTCCTTTTTTAATGATTATTTAGATGAACATTTGTTGTTAAGTTTTTACTTTGTCAGTTACAGTTCATAAATGATTTTAACGTTAGCAGCTTTTGATGTTCTTGTTAAATGCGTATTGCCAATCTTTTTACTTATCACTTTATGCTGACACAGGCTTAACAAATCAAGTGTAATAGAGCCAATATCATGATTTTCTAGGATGAAAAGGTATTGAACTTTTACTGTCTAGAAAATCATATTACGGCCTAAAAATTTATTTTTGATCTTATTCTGTTTAGCTAGGTGGAAATTTTATTAAAAAACTTTAGTAAAGAGGCCTTTCACTTAAAACAGTTGTTAAGTGTTTATTACTTTAATACTGGTAATAAAAAAGTTTTTAGGGTTTCGTAGTCTACTAGAAACCCTTATAGTTTCGTCATGTCTGTCTGTCTGTCTGTCTGTCTGTCTGTCTGTCTGTCTGTCTGTCTGTCTGTCTGTCTGTATGCCGCGCCCTCATATCTTTGTCAGTTTTAGAGCTATCGACATGAAATTTGGTGAGAAGATAGATCGTGTTGACCCAAATAAAGAAATGTTAAGAAAAAAAGATTTTAAATGTTTTTTGGACCCCCTCCCATACAAGTGAAAGGGGGGCAAAAATTTTTTTTTTCTTCTGCAATATTGAGTAGGGTATCGTTGAATAGGTCTTTTAAAACTAAGGTGAGGTTTTTTTGAAACAAAGTCACTATAATGTTTCTGTCACGAGATATTTGCTTTTAAAAAGGGCGTTTTTGACCCATAATTTGTTCCAGCTGTAACTTCTAAAGTATAAACGCTAAAAATTTGAAATAAATATGGAATATAGCGTACAATCTGAAGTTACAATGAAAACTATAACGAATATTGTATCTTTAAAGGTTTCAGAAAAAATTGATTTTTTCTATTTGCGGTTGGTCATCATCATACTGCTGCTAACAAACCAGCAACAAATTAAGTTTGTAATGCTGAAAAACCTGATATTTAAACGTTGACTACGAAACCCTATTTGTGGGCGTGTCTGACACGCTCTTGGCCGGTTTTTTTTTTTATTTTTCATTTAAAAGTCGGTATAGCCAAAAACCGATGTCAACTTCAGTTCAGATGAATACTAAATTAAAAATATGAGCTATGTGTTAATCTGTAAAAGATCGCGAAACATTTATTCACAAGTATTGCTACAATATTTGGACTGCAGAACTAAATATCAGTTTAGATGTACGTCTATGGCAATGACTGGCTTGAGAAAGTAAGATACACTTCAATATTGAATTATTTTTCCCTTCTATGCTTAAAATAATATATTTTCTATACGAGTTTCTTAATATATCACAGGCTTAAAATATATTCATTATTATTAAGGACGTGCATACTATACGTTACACATACCTATATTATTTTCAGATGTAGTGTGTACGAACCGTATATAATTAAAAGTCAAACTGATAAAACATTAATAAGGATGCTATTTCAGCTAAGATAGATTTAAAATAGCAACATATTTAATTATAATTACTTTACGTCTATTTTTGACAAAATTGAGATGGACACATAATAATTATTTTCGTAAATAAGTACGTCGTTGTTTTATAACTTAATAATTAGTGATTCGTACACATTACGTCATACAAAACAAAATTAGGTAACTATTTACATCAATAGGGAAAAAATAATGAGGAGATAACCCTCCCACACAACCCTAAGAGATTTCAAATTACGCCGCTTATACTAATAAACTCAGCCTACCTTTAAGGGATACACTTATACTGGTTATTCTTAGTATCTTTATGAACAACCAGAATAATTCGATCTCTTAAATTAGACTATCGAGCTGCTGGCCGCAAATCCACCTACCCATTTAAGGGACTAACTTATGCTGGTTTTTCTTAGTTAATGTATGAAAAAACTGAAATAAGTTGGTCTCTTAAATAGGTAGGTGGATTTGCTGGCTATAGTACAATGAGCGGCAGTGAACGAGGTAAAACAAAGATTCATTAAACAAACGATAATGTATCCTAATACTTCGTTCTTTACAAATTTAATTAAAACGTTCAATTAAAGGCGTTTTATAAAGATAAGTATAAATAAATTGTAGGCGAAAATAAGTTTTAAATTAATTAGTTGGTAGAGTTGAGTCAAGTTTATTTTCAAGTTTCAGTTTCTTTGTATCCTAAACTTTTTTTATTTGAGTTATTCGCAAGTTTGAGAGGTCTTTCATCACATCAACTTTATAGCTAGAAAGATCAGTCACCTCGAAAATAAACTCAAGACAATGTAGACAGCTGGTAATTCGGGAAATAAATTCTCCTAACTTTATCTTAAAATTAGCACTGTCACTTTCTGTCAAAAGAGTTTATGAGAGGATTTTAGATAGTCTATGAGATATCTTAGTCCTAAGATATGTTAAAATATGTCAAAGGGTTTTCTGTCATTTCGAGTAAATATTATCAGATAATGCTCATTTCGCGTCAATTTATAAAACAGTTTTAGTCGTGATGATATCCTGTTATTTTCTAAACCTATTTCATAGAAAATTACAGCGATTAAGGTAAGTTAAGAGAATTTCCCGAATTGCAGCCGAGTCTAACTAGAAAAATCAGTCACCTCGAAAATATACTCAAGACACTCAAAGACAACGCCTACTATATGCTAAAACATAAAATAGGCAAATCTACTAAATGCAATATCAGACCGGTTATTACAAAATTATATCCATCACATATCTCTAACAATTTCCCTATGTTCTAAACCAACAATCAAAGCGTACTTATAGAAACATTCCTAACGATTTTTTTCCAACAAATGTAACTCACAACGCTTCTTTCGTCGCTTCTTGTATTTTATCAATAAAATGTCCATAATTTTGAGTGTCCAAAATCACCTTCTCATGAACCTGTTTGGGACGCACTGTATTTTGTTCGTTCACTACACTTTTTTACGTCTTTACAAAAGCTATGAGTCACTATTTGGGGTACACTATAAAATTGAGCTCATCAATTCATAGCACTGAGATGAGATATCTATTTTGTTTTTCTTTGTTATCGGATCTGATTTATTTTTAAGGTTTTCTTGGCGAATTAAGTCTTCTTGTGCTTATGATCAGCTGATCCGATAACCTTTGCGTAAGAGCTGAGGACCTAAGGGCTGCTACATCGATATGGTGCCATTACGAGAACATGTAGAATATATTGAAGTACCTAAGGCCGGCTGTGACGAAGGGCACGGGGATGCCCCCGGCGTAGTTGACGGACTGGAACATGAGATAGGCGATGTTCAGAAGCTATCACACTATCTCGTTCGGATGTGTGTTCTGATTCGAGTCGTTCAGTCGAGAGCATTGCTGTAACAAAAAAAAATAAGGATCACATTTTATTCAATTTATCTCATTTTGTCCGACGCACTTATTACTAAAGTTCGCAAGCGGCTTGAGCCAAATGTATCTGGATAAAAGTGCATTGACCTCTAAACTCCGTACGACATAATGAGGCCTGTTTAACCATGATGACGTGACACACATTTCATAGTCTACTTAGTTCACTCAGGGTGTTTTGTAAAAGGCGACGTAGAGTTTTTGATCTCGGCTGAATAACTGTCGACTATGGTCAAATGCATGGTGGCGGTGATAACACCTTACAATAGCATTCCCATAGAGGGTTTATGTCAGGCAGGCGGCCGGTAATTAAACATTGCATTTTTCTACGTAATTATTTCTAAAAATAGTTTGCTCTAACAAAACATGTTGCGCCGACCTTAACTGATTTGAGATAATGACAGGCAGACAGATGATAATAAAAGGTTTAAAGCTCACCTCTTGTTTCCTCTCCCAGGTTTTCATTGCTGATTTGTATTTTTCAAACTCATGACACCAATTCGAGTAAATCTTCTGATACTCGTTGCTTTTCTCTGGAGGCGAGCATCTGAAATTAAAATGTGCGTTGTTGTTTAATGTATACTTTTAAGTCAATGGAAAAAGAATACAACCTTATTACATAATGAGTAAAGGAAAGTATTGTAGCATAAGTTTTTCTGGTTTTTAAGGTTTTTTAGTGTTGGAAGATTCTATGCAAACAGAGTGAGGTGGGGTTTCTCCGGCAGTGATCTGTGCGATTGCGGTGTAGAACAAACCATGGCCCACCTTCTGTCCTGCCCTAGCTGCCCTAGCTCTTGCACTATGCAAGACCTGCTGGAGGCTAATCCCAAAGCGATCAGTGTGGCCGAATACTGGGGTTTTCTTTAAATACTAAAACGTCCTCCATATGAATGATTTGTTGGACTGACGATTACTTAAACAGTACCGCTGGTAGTGGGCCGTGCATCATCGGGATATCATCACCAGACCGTGTTCTGTCGTCTCTATGTATTTCTCCATCGTCTCTATATATTTCTACATCGTCCCTATATATTTCTCCATACCTGTGCGTGTCCACAGTGATGTTGTAGGAGCACAGCAGCGACCCGCCGAGCCAGCAGTCGTACCGGCCCGCGTCCGCTTCGTTCACTGATATTATCAGCAGACCGAGTTCTGACGTCTCTATATATTTCTCCATCGTCCCTTTATATTTCTCTATCGTCCCTATATATTTCTCTATCGTCCCTATATATTTCTCTATCGTCCCTATATAGGGTGTATTTTTATTAGTGGCGGATCCGTTAAGGGTGTGTTCTGTCAATGAAACTGAACAACTTTCCCCAAGGAACATAGGTCGAAATATGAAAAAAAATTTGGCCCTCCCATACAAATTGACCCGGCCGGCCAACACACAGTATGGGAAGACCAAAATTTTTTTTCGTATTTAGACCTATGTTCCTTGGGGAAAGTTGTTCAGTTTCATTGACAGAACACACCCTTAACGGATCCGCCACTAATAAAAATACACCCTATATATTTCTCTATCGTCCCTTTATATTTCTGCATAGTCCCTATATATTTCTCCATCGTCCCTATATATTTCTCCATCGTCCCTATATATTTCTCCATCGTCCCTATATATTTCTCCATCGTCTCTTTATATTTCTCCATCGTCTCTATATATTTCTCCATCGTCCCTATATATTTCTCCATCGTCCCTATATATTTCTCCATACCTGTGCGTGTCCACAGTGATGTTGTAGGAGCACAGCAGCGACCCGCCGAGCCAGCAGTCGTACCGGCCCGCGTCCGCTTCGTTCACTGATATTATCAGCAGACCGTGTTCTGACGTCCCTATATATTTCTCCATCGTCCCTATATATTTCTCCATCGTCCCTATATATTTCTCCATCGTCCCTATATATTTCTCCATCGTCCCTATATATTTCTCCATCGTCCCTATATATTTCTCCATCGTCCCTATATATTTCTCCATCGTCCCTATATATTTCTCCATCGTCCCTATATATTTCTCTACCGTCCCTTTATATTTCTCCATCGTCCCTATATATTTCTCCATCGTCTCTATATATTTCTCCATCATCCCTATATATTTCTCCATCGTACCTATATATTTCTCCATCGTCCCTATATATGTCTCCATCGTCTCTATATATTTCTCCATCGTCTCTATATATTTGTCCAGCGTCCCTATATATTTCTCCATCGTCTCTATATATTTGTCCATCGTCCCTATATACTTCTCCATCGTCCCTATTCATTTCTCCATCGTCCCTATATATTTCTCCATACCTGTGCGTGTCCACAGTGATGTTGTAGGAGCACAGCAGCGACCCGCCGAGCCAGCAGTCGTACCGGCCCGCGTCCGCTTCGTTCACTGATATTATCAGCAGACCGTGTTCTGACGTCTCTATGTATTTCTCCATCGTCCCTATATATTTCTCCATCGTCCCTATATATTTCTCCATCGTCCCTATATATTTCTCCATCGTCCCTATATATTTCTCTACCGTCCCTTTATATTTCTCCATCGTCCCTATATATTTCTCCATCGTCTCTATATATTTCTCCATCATCCCTATATATTTCTCCATCGTACCTATATATTTCTCCATCGTCCCTATATATGTCTCCATCGTCTCTATATATTTCTCCATCGTCTCTATATATTTGTCCAGCGTCCCTATATATTTCTCCATCGTCTCTATATATTTGTCCATCGTCCCTATATACTTCTCCATCGTCCCTATTCATTTCTCCATCGTCCCTATATATTTCTCCATACCTGTGCGTGTCCACAGTGATGTTGTAGGAGCACAGCAGCGACCCGCCGAGCCAGCAGTCGTACCGGCCCGCGTCCGCTTCGTTCACTGATATTATCAGCAGACCGTGTTCTGACATCTCTATGTATTTCTCCATCGTCTTTATATATTTCTCCATCGTCTCTATATATTTCTCCATCGTCCCTATATATTTTTCCATCGTCCCTATATATTTCTCCATCGTCCCTATATATTTCTCCATCGTCCCTACATATTTCTCCATCGTCCCTATATATTTCTCCATCGTCCCTATATATTTCTCCATACCTGTGCGTGTCCACAGTGATGTTGTAGGAGCACAGCAGCGACCCGCCGAGCCAGCAGTCGTACCGGCCCGCGTCCGCTTCGTTCACTGATATTATCAGCAGGCCGTGTTCCGACGTCTCTATGTATTTCTCCATCGTCTCTATATATTTCTCCATCGTCCCTATATATTTCTCCATCGTCTCTATATATTTCTCCATCGCCCCTTTATATTTCTCCATACCTGTGCGTGTCCACAGTGATGTTGTAGGAGCACAGCAGCGACCCGCCGAGCCAGCAGTCGTACCGGCCCGCGTCCGCTTCGTTCACTGATATTATCAGCAGACCGTGTTCTGACGTCTCTATGTATCTCTCTATTGTCCCTATATATTTCTCCTCGTCTCTATGTATTTCTCCATCGTCCCTATATATTTCTCCATACCTGTGCGTGTCCACAGTGATGTTGTAGGAGCACAGCAGCGACCCGCCGAGCCAACAGTCGTACCGGCCCGCGTCCGCTTCGTTCACTGATATTATCAGCAGACCGTGTTCTGACGTCTCTATGTATTTCTCCGGTTTGCTGTGGACAAAATATAATCATATTATATTATGATTGAGAGAAAAAGTCTAAGCTTATTGTAGACGGAAGCAGGCTCGATTTCATGCCTCACGGGCTGACTTATAAAAAATAACTGAACTTACAGAAAAAAGGCGGAATCGCGAGTGGCGTCTTAGTAAACGAAAAAGAAGTAAAATAAGTTTCCCAGTTTACTACCTCACTTAAATGCTTTTTGAAACAAAAGTCGTCAACACATTCCAATTTTGTTTGAAAAAATGTAAGCCCACCAACCAATACCTACTCTAATAATTTTCATTAAAAAGTAAAGCCCAGTGGAATGTGATACCTATCTACGTTATTTTCGGAACTATCATTATAATTATAACGTAATAACAATAGCAATTACTTCCATACACGCCCTCTTGGTTTTTTAACAGTGAAATTCCACGAGGGTGAATGGTTTTACGTAAACAAACCTTTTCGATCTAACATATGACATGATTTTACCGCACTATAGAGAGTTTTATTCAATAAAGTTTAGATTAAATGCTTTTTATAAGTCTTTTATTTTATAACTAACTAGCAGCCCGCCCAGCGGTTTCACCCGCTGCTGCTTACCTGTTTTCCCGTAGAAATTGGATCTTTGCCCGTAGTAAAAAGTCCATTACTCCGATCCAGCAGAGGTAAATGTGCGAGCAGAAGCGGCCCGTCATGCTGAATAACTTTTACTTTGAAGCCTTTACCGTATCTCTTATTGTTTATATGGGATGCTGGTGGTCTACATCAGGTACTCCAGACCCTCATGACCATGTGGCAGCAGAAGCGGCCCGTCATGCTGAATAACTTTTACTTTGAGGCTTTTACCGTATCTTTTATAGTTTATATGGGATGCTGGTGGTCTACATCAGGTACTCCAGACCCTCGTGACCATTTGCCAGCAGAAGCGGCCCGTCATGCTGAATAACTTTTACTTTGAAGCCATTATCGTATCTCTTATAGTTTATATGGGATGCTGGTGATGTTCATCAGGTACTCCAGATCCTCGATGACCATGTGCCAATAGAAGCGGCCCGTCATGATGCACAACTTTTTCTATGAAGCCATGGCCGTATCTCTTATAGTTTAGATGGGATGCTGGTGGTCTTCATCAGGTACTCCAGATCCTCGATGACCATGTGCCAGCAGAAGCGGCCCGTCATGGTGAACAACTTTTTCTATGAAGCCATGACCGTATCTTTAATAGTTTAGATGGGATGCTCGTCGTCCTCATCAGGTACTCGTACTCCAGATCCTCGAGGACTGACAAAAAGTAGTCCATGTCCATCTTAACTATGCTAGTAATATCAATGCCAAATTTCGCGAAGATCGGTAAAGCGGTTTGGCTTATTTGGGTAATATCCGCTGTATTTCCCGCTTTTCCTGCTGCTAACCGTTTTCCCGTGGAAATGAGGAATTTTCCCGTGGTAAAAAGTAGCCTATGTTACTCAGGAATGTTGTAGCTTTCTAATGGTGAAAGAACTTTCGAAATCGGTCCAGTAGTTTCGGAGTTTATCGATTACATACATACAAAAAAACAAACAAACAAACAAAGTTTTCCTCTTTATTATATTAGTCTAGATTAAACTGCACGATAAAGAAAGCAATGGAAAAACTACAGACTGATTTTGTTACCTCGCACAGTAAAAGAATTTTTACATTTTAGTGCATTTAAGCAGAACCCGTCCGGCCCCCCCGGTTAGCATACGCAAAGCTTCGATTTTCATGTATAAAGAAAAGTCACACTTGTATAACCGTAAAGTTACCCTTTATCAGCACTTCAACTCTAAATAAAGTTATAAATAAATTAAAAAAATAAAAAATAAATAAAGAAGTAAGTTTGTCATTATCTGTGCACATACTAACCGAGCTTGCTTGAGACAGTACCCACTCCAGTTTTAAATAAGGAGCTAGGTAGATAGGTCATCTGACAAAATCAGACAGTGTGGTTCAAATTCCCACCCCTCTTTAATTACTTGGCGGAAGCGCGATAACGGCAGATTTGGAACTGTTTAATTTACGTTGCTGCATTCGTGCCCCGCTCAACTGGTTCTGATGTTTTGTGGTTAGAAAATGCGTTTTGGTTTTAAACAGCTCGATGCAAACGAACACGGTTAAACAGCGTAGTTAGAGGGGGAAGTCGGGGAAGGAGAGGGCTGATCTGTTTAGAACTAAAACGGGTGGCAGCGGATGAAACCACTTAATACCTACTAATTTTGAAAAACAAGCAAATTTTCACCGCAGACAGGATTTGAACCTGCGACTTGGCTAAGATACACTTGCACTATTTTGCAGGCTACGATTGAGCAGCGGTAGTTTAGTTGGTAGAGGCGTTTTTGATGCCGAAAGTTGAAGGTTCAAATCCTGCCTGCGGTGAAAACTTTACAAGTTTTTAAAAAATTGTATACGTAACGTTAAAAAGAAATGAGAAATGTTTAAAAATACGTACTAGGTATACAATTAGGAGGCCCATGTCCAGCAGCGGACTGTTGTGGCTGTAGGTACTAGTAGTAGTAGATATACTTATTTCTTTTATTTCTCAAAGAAAGACGAATACGAGTTAGTAAGTTATTTTTCAAACAGTTTTATCATCTGTTCGTGTACATCGTCAGTTTATTTCTAGACTAACATTAATCTGACCTGTTAGCTCATACGATACGTCTATAAGTGGGCAATTTCAGACCGATCAAGAATCATAGTAATTTCGAACCATTATACGTCATTTTGAGGTTCGTCTAGTCTAGGCTAGCGTGTCGTATTCGGCCAATTCTGTACAATAATTTGATGAATTTCTAAATTATTCTAACCTATGTAGTTATTCATAAGAAAGGCATTTATGAGGCTATTAGTTTTATTGTCAATTGATTAAATTTACTATTTCTAGAATGCCTACCCTAATGCTAGCTTTTTAATTTAATTAATTTTAACGATAATCTATTTGTTTTCTGTGCAACAAAACCCTAATCAGTTGCATACAGGAATCTCTTAAAATAATTACGAAGAAGTTTGACATTGATCTATTTAAATAAGAAAGAAGATTTATTCATTTTCATTACCTACTAGATTACTCTAGGTACTATTACCAGCAAATCCACTCATTTAAGAGATCAACTTATACTTTATTTATTTTATTTTTATTTTTTGAGGAATGCTAACAGCATCAATTTACATATATAAAGTAGTACGATTTTAGATACAAACAGGCTAATAAGAAGCATCCACATTTGTTTTATTTGTATGAAATGCCAGCATAAGTCGGTCCCTTAAATGGGGATTTGCTGGCGATAGTACAAAGCCACATTCTTCTAAACTCACTTGAAAGTGATTGGATGCCGTCCTTTATCCCTGGAGTAGTGGTACCACGTGACCGCCCGAGGGTGCAGCACCTCTGGCATCTTCACGAAGCTGCCAAGATGCAGGCTCTGGCCCCAGGTAGCTGACACCGCCTTCTGGGAGATCGAGGAGTCGCAGATGTCAGCTGTCTCGTTCGCCACGTCTTGGATCAGCCTAAGTGAAAAAAGACAATAAATTCGTAAATTTTCTAATACGAAAATGATAATTTTAGTGTCGGGGATTTCTATTTCGGCCTCTAGTAGGTATATCGTTCAACTGAGCTAGCAGTGTATGAAACTTAAAATTTATATTCATTCTGAGTTTTACCCGAGCGTAAAAACGTTTATGAAAACGTTAACATAAAATGTTTTTCAGAAAAAGTAATATAGAAATGATTTCTTCACGTGTAAAGGACACATTTTATATTTACTTTTGAAATTATATCTAAGAAATCTTGAATACGTAATTTTCACGCTCGAACAAAAGCAGTTAAAAAAGTTTTATAACCAATAAAATCTTAAAATGATTCAAAAGGCAATTTAAATGCAAACTACCAGTAATTGTACTGCGAGCAAACGATCACATATGAAATTATAGGAAATCATTGTGTCAAGTGCACGTGTTACGTTTCTCGTTAAAGTTTAACACCCGGTATTGACGGAGACGTATGTGGGTCACGTCAAAACTTCCACTTGGTACGTGAGGTTTATTTGAAGTTTGAATTGGCTCCTCGTAAAATATTCAATGGGGAAACAATTTTTGATTCACGTCAAACTTATTGTGCTTGCCGTCAAATCATCTTCTACTTCTAGTAGCAGATTGTTCAGAGATAACCGAATACCGCATACTGCGAAGAATAGGTGTCGAGTGCAGAAAGTCGGCATACAGCGACTAAACTTGCGCGTAGGTAGAAGTAATCATACACAGTATAGCTTGCTCGTATACCGCGTAGTAACAGAGTCACGGCAGTTGTAGCATTGTCTTCTTCTTATATCGTGTGGGACGCCAAGTCAAGCACCCCGATGTACCCTGATATCAAAATTTTTCAACCGCCTACTATTCTACTCGTAGGCTTCTGATAAAAAGGTTGTGTAACGGCCGCCGTCGTAAATTATAGACGTACTTTCCGAAGCACGCGGAAAAAACTTTGCACTGGAACACGTGTCTAATTAATCACCCAGGCATGTAACTGGGTCCCACCCGCAGTACGGGTCGCGCGCACAGAGCCAGCCGCAGTTGAAGCACTCGCCGATCCTACTCACCCAGGCATGTACTCCCTACAGACGCCTGCCTCGCGGTCCCACCCGCAGTACGGGTCGCGCGCGCACCGCACACACGCGTCGTAGCGTCGCGCGCACAGAGCCAGCCGCAGTTGAAGCACTCGCCGATCCGACGCCGCGTACAACGAGCCGTGGGCGCGGGATATCGCCATCGCCTGTGGGAGAATAAAACACCTTTAGCAGTGAATAGCTAAGTCATAAACGTGCAACGATTTTAGCAGTGTTTTGTGGAGGTTTGATCGAGAATCATTGCACATACATCCACATCTCTAAGATTATTAAATAGTTCCACAACAATTGCGTTAATATATTAAAAAAAAAAATACTACTAGCTAGAGCGTCAATGCACATAATTTGAAACTAAATCTATAACAGTTCTCAACACTCGAGTAGTAAACGAATACGTTTACCTTGGCTACGAAATTCGTAGCGACCTTCTACAGGTCGTAGCGCTTACGTAGCAACGTAACCTAACATCTCAAGTTAAGATAAAATACAACGATACGTACAATAAAATTTATAGTGTTCCCATATTTCTCATATTTAGGGTTCCTTACCTGAATGGGTTCACCAGGGGTCACGTCGAATATGTCCAGCAGGGCTGACTGGCTGTCCCCGTTGCGTATCCATTGCACGATCTTGTGGATTTTCCCCTCGTCTGCAACAAATTATTTCTATTAATTTATCAAATCGATACAGAAGTTGTGGGTAGACATATAGGTAATTGATGTTTGCAAGCAATTTGTTCCCCGAAACTAACTAGAACGCAAAGCAATTTTCAAATTCTATGAAGTAGGATCCTATCCACCTACGATATATTTCTGTTCTTCTTCTATTTAACCCTTTAGTAGGCGCGTGGGGTCGTTTACACCCCAACGCATGTTTAAAGGTTTAGAACTTTAAAAGTTTTAAAGGTACCATGCTGATTTTCCATCTACCCTCAAAAATGGATGTTAACTTTGCATTCCAGTCTCGAGCAGCGCTCTATTCTATGTGGTTGTGTCAGAAAAGCACGTTTGGGGTGTACTCCACCCCAGGCGCCCGTTGAATTATGTAAGCAATGACCACTTGAACATAGTGTGCGAAAAATAAGCCTAAGAAAACAGGTCTCTAAGTGCCAATTATTTTACGTGTGAATTGTTTTGTTTTTCTTGAAAAGTAGGTTTAAGACGTTAATTTGAAACAAAACTTTAAGTTGTGATGAATAAATTTCTAATTATGCTTATATTTTGTTTTTTAATAACTAATACAAATAGGGGTGTTACCCAACTAACAAGTTTTGGTCGTATAATGGTCGGGACAACGTTATCGCTACGTCTTGAAGTCGGATAGTTTTGGTCGTATAGTGGTTATATAAACGATTATACGACGCGATTTGGGCACAAATTATATGACTGTTGTCCGTATAAAGATCGTATTAAGGTCGTATTAATGGGTTTAAGTCTGGTAAAAGTCATATACAAGTCTGATTCGCGACGTATGGTCGAATAACAGTAACTTATACGACTGTTATTCGACCATTTAGCCGTGTAGTGGTCGTATTATTGTCTTTAAACCGATCAAAAGTCGTGTAGTGGTCGTATTACTGACATTTACACGACCTGAAATCGTGTAGTGGTCATCGGTGTTACTTTAACGTGCACGGACTTCAGTGTGCTATCAAACGAGTGAAAGTGAGGTTAAAGACAAACAAATCATTCAAAATAATTAATGTCTGCCATGTTTGTTATCGAATATAATCTGAAAAGTTGTGAATGGTGCTAGGAACTGTTTAGTGTTGAGTTTTTAAGTGGGAAATTGTTTTGTCGACTATTTTGTGTTATTATTCAAACAAAATTTTAATGCCCCCTACAAATAATAACGATTTGAATTATTTTATTTATGTTATTAATTCATTATTTAACTATATAACGTTTATACAACTTTACGTAGTGATCGCGACTGTTAAAGGACACTTTACGACTAAAAGTCGGGTTATATGACTAGAAACCATTTTCTGTCCGTCATTTTCAGGGTACCGTTTAGAAAGTGAAAACCTTGAAGGACATTGTATTGTACAGCATAATACTGGCCGACAGTATAATGTACACCACACCAGAGGAACACAATACAACATTATGGATGGAATCAAAACAATGTGGCCATCCTTCACCCCTTACCAAAAATGTACGGGGGTGTGATGCTCGACATTGTGATCGGAGACATCACGTGAGTTATAGCGTAGTAATGTGACTTGATTGATAATTTTACATACATTCCTAACAAAATCCATATCGTTTTTATTTAAAATAATATGATTATATAATATTCTTTATTGAGCTTAGTCGCTCAATTTGTTCGCTCCAACTCTAACCTTACCTAGCCTACTGTTTTGGAATTGTGTTAAAGGTGGTCTTTTATTGTGGGGGCTGCACCCCCCAAACCACCGTTCCGCCGCCCTGGGTTGCCTTGTATGTTAGGTTCGAATAATGAATCAACAGGGAGTTAGGAAAAGTAGGCTGTCCCGTCGTATAATAAAGTATGTTAAAGGTGTTCAAATGATTTTTAAAAATATTTGAAGATAAAAATATTCAAATATTTAATCAAATAGTTCAACTCTACAACACAGAGCGCTTTACAATGTACTGTCAATTACCACTCCAATAACTATGCACTGTTCCTTCACAGCGCGTAATAAGATCTACAATGGTGCAACCGCAGCTGAACGTGACTATTTCAATAAATTTTTTAAATAATGTTTTATATAAAATATTTTTAATTTATTTTTTTAAACGTGGTCAAGACACTATGTTATACCTACGTAACAGAACTTGTGGTTTAAAGGATCGTATTACTTTTCTTAACACCCTATATAAGTCGATTATAGCTAACACTGTCACATCACTTCATCCGCTATGACGTAACTTGTTTTGATTCTATTTGCAACACTCTACATTATTAGTCTGGGCCCGTATTTCAAGCCTATCCATAATGCCGTACATTATTCTGTAGTACAATACGTTATCGGTCATTATCGTGTTGTGCATTGAGTATATCGTGCATAGTATGTACTCCACGGAGGAAACGTGGTGAGACGTAAGATAACATCTGTCAGACAAGTGATAGTCAGCTGTAATTGATGCGACGATTCCCTATAATGTACGACATTGTATTGTACAGCATAACTATTGTTGACAGAGTAATGTACGACATAATGAAGTACGACATGATGAATGGAATCAGGACCAACTATAGCCCCGTACAAAAAATGTACGGGGGTGTACTACACAACATGATGAACTATTCTCAAGGCTGGCAGTAGTGATCTGATTTAATCGTTAATTTTACATACCTACTTATGAATGCCATCTTCCTGCCCTCATCCCAATTACCTGGGGTCGACGCAACACGTTTTGTTGAACACAAAATCGTGTTGCAAAGGATTTGGCTTAATTTTACGACTGTTTGTCCATCTGTCTGTCCATTCGTCCATCCGTCCGTCCGTCCGTCCAACCATTCGTTAATTCATCCATACATACATCCAGTCTGTCCGTCCGTTCGAACATATATTTCCTATTTTATTACCTACAGAACCATGGCCACAATAATTCACACCACAGCAAGGTCAAGTAGTTGTGAAGAAGTATTATGTACGACTACTAAACAATTAAAAGGTTTTTAAGAGTCATATAAATAGCCTTTTTAGGACTTTTAGTCGTTTAATCGTTATGTTACACCACGTTTATACGACATTGCGTTGTGTTTTTTTATTAAAGGTAATAATATGACCTTTATATACCTAATGGTCAGGTAACAGTCGGTGGCATGACTAAAAGTCATAAAAATGTCGAAACAGCGACGTTTTTATGAGACTGCGGTAATACCTTTATACGACCGTTATATAACTAATGGTCCGGTAACAGTCGCTAGCAGAATTCAAGTCGTATAAGAATCACCATGGTGACCTTAATACAACTATGTGGTTGATTAAAGCAAATAATAAGACCTTTATATACCTAATGGTCTGGTAACAGTCGGTGGCCTGACTAAGAATCATCTTACCGTCGCAACAGCGACTTTTATATGACTTTGATGTTTATTACAAGTAATACGACCTTTATATACCTAATGGTCGGGTAACAGTCGGTTGCATACCTAAAAGTCATATAACAGTTGCAAAGGCGACTTTTATGCGACATTTAGACAAGAAATTTATTCGACTTTTATACGACCTTAATACAACTTATGGTCTGGTAACAGTCGCTGAATTGACTTAAAGTCATATAACGGTCGCACTGGCGACTTGTATACGACTATAAGTTTTATAAAAGATAATGATACGACCTTTATATACCTTATGATCAAGAGACAGTCGGTGGCCCGACTGAAGGTTATATAATGGTCCCAACAGCGACGATTAGTCCTATAATTTAATCGTATAACGATCATTTATACGACCTTTATACGACGGTCGTATAATTAAGTCGTATAAACGTTTACTCGACCAAATTATACGACTTTAGACGTTTGCGACTAAAAGGTCAAATAAGACACCACTACACAACTCAGTGAAATTCTGCTTACCACTTTACGACCTTTATATAACCAAAAGTCGTTAAGTCTGTTTTTTATAGGACCAAGTTGTTAGTTGGGTAGACACCCCACGCGCCTATTAACGTAACTTTTTAGCGCGCCTACTTACGGGTTAAGAAGGATCTCTTTGAGTGTCATTCATAAATCTTATTTCTACGTATAAACGGCGTTTTGACATGCACTGATTGCTCACACTTTTACAAAAACGCAGGGGAATACGAATATACAAAAATCACTTTATTGTCTGTATGATTGACTACAAACAAACGACCTGAGAGTCATTTTCAGTCATAGTTCTAGCTGTGAAATGGACCCTAAAATAAGGGCGGACCACATCTCGGTTCTTCACTCAGTTAATAAATCTCAATCAAGCCCTCATTAGTCAGGACTACGATCGATCGACTTTAATTTGACTTTGACAAGACAACCGTTTAGCCTTCTGAGGTTTGGGCGGTTTCGTGGATAAGATGGCAAAAGGATTCTTAAGCATTGCAGACTGGTGGAGATAAAAAGGACGGTAAAGTGTGATGCGATAAACTTTTTGGAAATATACTTGCAATAATCAAAAAGTACACAGCAAACTAATTAAAACTTGCTTGATGACCGTAAAGAATCTCAGTTACATTGTATGAATAAAAAGAACATATTTCGTTGTTAGTATGTTCTACACTAGGAAACGGTGTAACGATGCAGGTGTAACGGTGTAACTTTGCAGGCGTGATCATACAATGATAAACTACTATGGAGTCAATGCTGAGAAATGAGATATTTTTTTCTATAGAATATTTCGACTTCTGACTTTTAACGGAGAATGTACGAATAAAGTTGAGAAAGATAACATTGATACGACAAGAAGAAGAACGGGGAATCGTTTTATTTTTGTCTTTTTTCAGCATATGTTTCCTTTGTAAAGTTGTTCAGTTATATGCTTTAATAACATCTGCAAAGTTTTCGATACACACCCCTTACACCCCGTATTCTGTTCAGTATTACGTTCTTATTTCTCGGAATGACAATAGTTCAATTCCACCCTCTACAATACGACCAAAGCTGTGGTTGTTTAACCTAGTGATAAATTATAACGGCCTGTCATAACGATGGGCCAATTAATTTGATTTTGGAATCACGAGACCGCGCCGATGTTTGTCTTCAAACTTTATGATTGACAGACCTAACCCCCAATTAGGGGTAAGGACGTTTAGGAGTTAAAGCTGATAGATTTGTTTATGAGCTTTTGTTATCACAGACTTTGTAGCATCGTGTAAGTGGTATCTTTATTCGTAGATGATAAATTATTGAAGAGAAGAAGAATTTCATTGGCAGAATACCACAAAAATTGGATAAAGAAAACAATCTAGCTTTTATAGCCCACGTTCTTTTCTTTGGGACACAATCAACTTAGTAATCAGATTTTCTTTCGTAATTACAAGACACAATGAAAAGTAATGCGTTAAAGTACTATTAGGCGTTGTATTACTCAGATAATTCGTGGGTAGATAAGCTGAATACAATAGAATGTACATACAGTCAAAGTCTGAATACGATCGATTTGAACTTGACTAAAAATCCTATTAAAATTTTGACTTAAAAGTGAAAAGTTAGAGCGCACACATATTTAATATTATTTATTTATTAAGGTTTATCTACATTAAACATAGGTATATCTACCTTATCATTAGGGCTTGCATTTTTTTATTGATTCATAACAAATGAACACGTTTGTAAGGACTACAATTTGTAGTTATAAATATAAATAAGTAGTAAATATAATCTATTTACAATCGAATCAGGGTTGTATTAATATTCTGGGCCACGATATTAACTAACTGGGTTACACATAATAGTGAGCGTACGTGTCGTGTTCTAAGGCAAGCCAGGGTCGGGTATTGCAGAGGATCGAAATAAAGCACTTTTACTCTATAGGTATTACATACCAGTTAGTTGCTATAGATTCTATAATATTTGACGGGTAGACAGCGCGAGTATTGTTAATTATAAAGTAGACCACATACCTAAAAAGTTTTTCCACCCCTGCTATAGAATGTGTAAATTTAATAAAAAACTGTTTATTCAGATGGATACATCAGTTAATAAACAATATGTGGTACAATTACGTGTGAAACCTTGTATAAATGACTTCTAACTTATGATCTATTCACATTAAGTTTTGTGCGAATTTGTTAAAAAACAAGTAATTCGGTCCTGAGAGAACTGCTACACAAATTTTATAGAGTTCGTTAATTTACAATTGCTGAGCGATAAATCAGAAATCAGTAATATTATTTAGTAAATCTGTTGCTATTACATAATTACAAAATATTAGACGTGGCGCCAGTCGTAATGCATGATGCCTGCAACCCCGGGTTTAATTTCCCGGCTGAGTTTTGAATGACGATTTGAAATATGTGTTGATGGATGTGCTTTGCGGTGTTTTCGTTTATAGCACCCGATATGTGCAATAAAACTTAGCAATTCGATTACGATTTAAAAACTTATATTTTCGATAACTTTAAAGATGAATGAGTCTTCTTACCTAAAAGTTTTTCATCAAAGGTAAACTTATTGGAAAATACGATTATAATTAGATTATTTTTATCTTATTTTGTAGCTGTATTTATAAGTATAACAATTTAAATACATTCATTTTTCACGAATATTTGAAAATTAAATTTAAATATCAATAACTGAGTTTTGGATTTGAGATAATTGGATTTCAGCTAAGTTTAAAAAACATGTTATTATTGGTTTACATAGAAATAAAATTATGAATTTAGGTTAGACCATACTTTGAACTTTTACGAAACCTAACAGTACAGCTCACTACTAGTAGGCATCCTTTATATCATAATAAGTAGGTGTAAGAAAATTATCCAAAATTAGCACGAAACCTAGTAACGGTACAGCCGTTACCTATAAGGCGCTGCTGAGACGAATCCAACGACACACCACATGTCAAAATCCGCCTAGCCGTTTTTGCTGTAGCACATGAAAACGAATTTCTTGTCTACATACACGCCCATATACATACATTTATACTCTCTACTAAAGACAACCCTGAGCAAAGACCCTGAGGCATTCAGGTAATAAAAACAAATTAAGGATTGACAGGAGCTGCCAATTATTAGTTGTAGGGCGTCCTTCCAGGGCATCCGAGCCTTCAGGTTGTCCAATGCTACACCCCACCCTCTAGGGTGTTCGAGTCTTCAGGGTTTTCGATGTCTCCAGGATGTCCGACGTTACCCTTTACCCTCTAGAGCTACGTCACTGTAGCCTTAATCATTTTTAACCAAGCCGAACCAGTTTATCCTGAAGAGTACTTATTAGTTTTAGGCACAACTAGTTCAGCCTAGGATTAACTAGTTTCTCCTATCGGCCATCGGACAGACCGGTTTAGCCTAGTCTATACCGGTTTATCCAAGCGCATAAAGGATAAACTACTTTGGCCTAGGAAAAACTAGTTTATCCTTAAATCGATATGGCATCTAACAATTTAAATTTATTTAACTCTACTCAGTTCCTAGGCATATTAAACATTGATTGATTGATAGGAACAAATTGACGAAATTGAGTTTCAATGTTCCACGATTTCCATAATTAGTCAGGGCTGTCAACTTTTATTTCGTTCATCAAAAATATCTTCGTACGGGCAAAAATGTATCTCTAAACAAGCGACATTTCAGAACAGAGGTTTCCTGTATTTGCTAATTCGCCGATTCGACCCTTCTAAAGCTAGATAACCCTAATACAGTAGGCACTATGAATACATGATACCAATACGGGTGGTTCATAGTGTACACATTAGTGCGTTTGGTTTGTATTAGAAATGGAAACGGTTGAATGATTAATCACCCCGCCAATCACGGTTAGTGTAGTCTATAGTGATTTACTGCGTATTTGCTGATTGATCTACACCTATTACTATTACACTTACGAGCAGATCGCAATTTAGCATACATTGCTGGTTATTTTATGGCATTACAATAAACTTAGGATCTTCTTCTTCTTTAGGTGGGACACAAAAGGCTCAAGAGTAAAAAATAGGGGAGGCCTTTGCCCTGCAGTGGGATACACTGATGCTATTAAAAACAAAAAACAACAAGAAGCAGGCCTCAGAAATGGTTACATAGTGATCATAGACAGAAAGCGGGACCGACGACTTACCGTGCCACTCGAAGCATGGAACCATCTTTCTTATCGGACAATCAAGAGGTTAAGCCTGCAATGTCCTAACCAGACTAAGAACAAATTCACAAAGTGATAGAAATTAATTAGGTATCACCCACTGAGAATCAAACCCGGAACCTTCTGCGGTGCAGGCAGTCGCACTACCACCGCTGCGTCACATTGGCTGTCAAAAGCCAGTATAACTAGCGATGTATGCCAAATCTGGTCCAATTAGTAGGGTAGCATAATAGCAACATATCCCTCATCCATAGGTAAGGTCTTTGTTTAATGTGTTTGGAATATTATATCGGAAGGTATTATGTACACAAAATCAAATGATATGAATGATTTATAAGGGATGTGTTTAGGCATGCCAGAATATAACTGGCGTAGGATTAAAACTGACAAAGCTTATTACTTTACCTACCATATGGTGTGAGTACATAAAAATATTACTTTTGAAGTTGTAAAAGAAATACTAAAGTTTCAAACAAATCTAAATACTTAGTTTTTGTTTCAATAGCTACTATCACCAGCAAATCCACCTACCTATTTAAGGGACCAGCGTAAACTGGTTTTTCTTAGAGTTTTGTAAGAAAAACCAGTGCGTATTATTTGGTCACTTTAATGGTTAGTTGGATTTGCTGGCGAGAGTAAATTGTAGTGTAAATTACCTGTCAACTAAGTAATATGTTGCCTTAATTTCTTTTTTTCTCATGTAAATTTTAATGTACTCGTAACTACATTTGACTTGTTTCAGCATTTCAGGCTACAGTACCTATACTTTCATCACATCTGAAGTTATAAGTGAAAATAAGAAATAGAAAAGATGACGTACATCGACCGGGAATCGAACCCGGGCCGCATGGGTAAACGCCCCACCGCTCTGCCACTGAGCTATCGATGCACGGCCGATGGACGCCAAATTTTCTATCTCTTGATGCTCGTCTCCAAGCGACGATCCAGCGACATCTATAGTAAGTATTTAGAACTTACTACATGGTTAGTCCACATTATGAGTGGAATTCAAACCATATGATGAAGCTTGCTTAATCAATCTATTGGGATTGTAATGCACTCACAGTGCTATATTATTCTCACAAGTGAAAATAAGAAATAGAAAGATGACGTACATCGACCGGGAATCGAACCCGGCCGCATGGGTAAACGCCCACCGCTCTGCCACTGAGCTATCGATGCACGGCCGATGGACGCCAAATTTTCTATCTCTTGATGCTCGTCTCAAGCGACGATCCAGCGACATCTATAGTAAGTATTTAGAACTTACTACATGGTTAGTCCACATTATGAGTGGAATTCAAACCATATGATGAAGCTTGCTTAATCAATCTATTGGGATTGTAATGCACTCACAGTGCTATATTATTCTCACAAGTGAAAATAAGAAATAGAAAAGATGACGTACATCGACCGGGAATCGAACCCGGGCCGCATGGGTAAACGCCCCACCGCTCTGCCACTGAGCTATCGATGCACGGCCGATGGACGCCAAATTTTCTATCTCTTGATGCTCGTCTCCAAGCGACGATCCAGCGACATCTATCTATATATATGTCGCTGGATCGTCGCTTGGAGACGAGATATTTTCACTTGTGAGAATAATATAGCACTGTGAGTGCATTACAATCCCAATAGATTGATTAAGCAAGCTTCATCATATGGTTTGAATTCCACTCATAATGTGGACTAACCATGTAGTAAGTTCTAAATACTTACTATAGATGTCGCTGGATCGTCGCTTGAGACGAGCATCAAGATAGAAAATTTGGCGTCCATCGGCCGTGCATCGATAGCTCAGTGGCAGAGCGGTGGGCGTTTACCCATGCGGCCCGGTTCGATTCCCGGTCGATGTACGTCATCTTTCTATTTCTTATTTTCACTTGTGAGAATAATATAGCACTGTGAGTGCATTACAATCCCAATAGATTGATTAAGCAAGCTTCATCATATGGTTTGAATTCCACTCATAATGTGGACTAACCATGTAGTAAGTTCTAAATACTTACTATAGATGTCGCTGGATCGTCGCTTGAGACGAGCATGAAGATAGAAAATTTGGCGTCCATCGGCCGTGCATCGATAGCTCAGTGGCAGAGCGGTGGGGCGTTTACCCATGCGGCCCGGGTTCGATTCCCGGTCGATGTACGTCATCTTTTCTATTTCTTATTTTCACTTGTGAGAATAATATAGCACTGTGAGTGCATTACAATCCCAATAGATCTGAAGTTATTATTTTTTGAGTAGGTAATATATTAGAGTCGTTTTGTAAATATAACTGTTTTCGTTGTGTATTCCAATTTTCTTATTGTCCAATACATATCTTATATAGGCGATATGTTACTAATAGGTACATTCAACCGGATAGATTTGTCCGATTGTTCGTACACGAAATTGGATCACTAGCACATGAACCTACCCATTTAAGGGACCATTTTATACTGGTATGCTTGAAAATACTAAGATAAACCAGTTTATGTACCAAAAGGGCGTATCCCACCGTACGGGATTGTTTAATTATTTCTCTCGTCCGTGATCAGAATTAATGACTATAAGCAAGATATAAAGCTGAGGAGGGGATTTCAGATTATCGACCTGCGGTGGCCATTTTGAGAACGAAACATACGGAACAGAGCTCTGGCTTTGATTTTGTTTTTAATTTGTTGCAAGAGGGGCTTATAAAATATCAGTACAATAGGACTTTATCTTGATATCTGACCTAAAAAACTAACGATACAGGGTAAAAATTTACTGATAGTGAAAACTTAGAACCGGCTGGTGATAAGGAACAACTTTACCCAAGGAACTTATATCGAAATATTTTACATAATTTTATCTCAAAAGAAGCTTTTGCCCAGCAGATCGGGGTTATAAATATAAATGGATTTGTAAGTAGATTAAACTAGTTTTAAGTTTTCCTGTATATTTAGCTTAGTTAGTTACCTGAATAAAAAATAAAATTCTCTAGGAGAGGACGTAAGTTGTGATGTATTTAATATTGTTATCTTTGTAACGAATTTTACGATACCTACTTTATTTACTGTCTAGCCAAACCATTCCCTTAGTCTGCTATTCATATTCGTCCAATTACCCACCACACGAAAATTCACTTAAACACTTAGAACCCATTGACATATTATTCCAAGACACTCAACAGTACAATTAGTACCACCGCAGTGTTCTCAGGCATTGCTGATTCGCATCACCTGTCTCGTACTACATGCATACATACATACCTAAGCATCGCAAAAGATTTCACCCGCATGAAACGTACATGCACCGCAATGTTGTTCTTGACAGCAACTATACAAATGAAATGACATTCTTTGACAGACGTCTGCCACTTATAGTATGGGTTTTAGGTACTAAAGGTACAGGTAGGTACTCTAGTTATCAAAAGACACTCAACAGTGTACAATTAGTACCACCGCAGTGCACTCAGGCATAGCTGATTCACATCAACTGCCTAATGTCTGATACATACATACAAGCATCGCATAAGGTTCACCCGCACAACTTAGGAATGCATCTACATTATACACTATCCTGACGGCCGATGTGGCGCAGTGGTAGTGCGACTGACTGCGACGCTGAAGGTTCCGGGATCGATTCTAGGTCGGGCACTCGCAAAGTACATATTTTATTTATCAATTTTTAAATATGCTTCCAGTCTGGTTAGGACATTGCAGGCTTACCTGATTGTCAGAAAAGTTCGTGTTATCATGGTTCCGTGCTTTGGAAGGCACGTTAAGCCACCGGCCTTGGTTGCTGTCAATGATTACTTAGACGGTTTTTACCCAGCCATGTCTGAGGGCTGCTACTTGTTGAATGACTGTGACATCGTCGTTAGTATTTAATAGCATTTCTTTTAATTTTATGGATTGGTAGGTTTCATGTCATAAATATTGGAAACAAAACAATCCTTATACCTTGATATAATTTGAGATTCGTCAACCATGCTCTGAGTAGGCATGTCTTCTCCCCAAAGACCCATCCTTAGTTCCTCGACATGTGACGTCTTAAAGCTTAAAACATGTACCCCTAAACGGATTTCAGTTCACGAAGTACCTACTCTTGAAAATACACAAGTTCGTTGAACGCTTTCCCGTGTACCTATTATCACAATCAAGCTTACACGACGTGTTATTTTTATTTCATTGCCTGGTTTAATAGTTATCATTCGTCTAAAATAGATAAGATAGACAATATACCTAGGGGAACAGTCAGGTCACAAGGTACAGTCTCTTAAGCTAACTCATGAACAAATCCGTTTTTAAGGTTTCGATTTTCTTGTGATTGATACCGACAAGCCGGACAAAAACAATTGTACGATTTATTATTTTAATTAATTTATATTTTTTTGTTTATTGTTTGATTGATTATTTGATATTGTACTGTTGTACGATTCAATAAATGTTGCTGCAAGTAGGAAAGTAACATGCTGTGAAATATTACAGTCTGAAAAAAAATCGTACGTAACCTTACATTTTGGATTGTTCATGAGTGAGCGGGAGAGACTTAGGTAGGTAAAAATCTTTTTAAATATTTTGACCTATGAATATCTCTTATGTGATTGCCTTACCTAGGTCTAATCTAATTCCAAGCATTATATGGGTTCAATGAAAAATATCAGCAGTTTTCTATTATTATCACAAAAGTATAAAAGTAATTTCAATTACCCTTTCACATCGTCGCAAGTAAGTATGTCGGCGCCCTGAACGATCAAAAGAAATAATCCCATATCCAATAAAGATTTCGCCCCGACAGGCCTAAGTGAAAACTTTTTTGCGATCCTCGAACAATATAAGTTTTATTCCGGCAAGTGGTATAAATTCCCAAACACAAAGTAGCTCTAACATCTTTATTGCTTTTCATAAAAAACTCCGCGATAGATTTGCCAGTTACAGAGCGGACGGATTTTTCTTAGTGAGCCCCTTTTTTGGTAAGGCCCTATCTCCACGTATGAGACGTGATACATTGCGACTGATTGAATGTATGAAATAGAAGACAGAGGCACCACTTAATAGATAACAATGTGAGACGCGATCAATGTGTCACACGTGAGACGCACGTCGCATCGATGACGGCCGACGATCACTTGTCTGATTGAATGCCATCTTACGTCTCTCGTCACACGTCTCATGCATGAAGATAGCGCCTAACGCGGCCCATGCCGCCACTTCACAGTTTCGTGGAGGTTTTTGCGCAGTTTGCTCTGCTTATTGCCGTGTATCGCAGCCGATGAAGGTTTGAAGGCGCGACCGAAATAGCCCCGAGCAGTATTTGTCCCGATTTATCCTGTTTAACCGGAATTATTCAAAGATTAACAGCGTTTCGCGGTAAACGTTAACTGCTTGTCTACAAATTAATGTTGACTGTCTGATTTTGTCCAAACGTTTCACCGTAAAAAGCCGCACTTTAATTTTTTCACGTTCTATTTGGATACGAATAGGGGCATCGTTTAAATGTATTCGCATTTGGCGAGTCGACCAGATAAATTGTGCGATTGGCAGTATGGAGGAATTCGGCAGGGACTTTTATCACGAATCGCAATATGTATTTTATAGGCGCCGTAAATCGAAGAACGTGGCTTTTTAACGTTTGCCTACGAGCACTCGGCCGACTTTTACGAGATTCGTCGCTGGAAATTTTATGGGACTATCAAAGAATCGGCAGCGGGCCCCCTGACCCGCTTCCCACTATTTATGTCCTCAATCGATATGAATAATTACGCTGCGGGGCAGTTCCTACAAATTATTGGGTGTAAAACTTTCAATAACACTTCAGTGCGTCCGAGCTCTACAATTACAGGCAGAGCCGAGCCAATCGATAATACGAAACGTGTCACTTCAACCTCTATAATTTAAAGCTTAACAGCACAGAAATCGGCGCCCGATAGAGATGGAACGAAATAGAATCACTTCGTACCGCAAACAAGAGAAAGCTTTCAATAAAAACCAATATGAACAAAAACGGTTTGCATCCGTCATTTTTTATTCGAGTGGATATAAAAACAAATAGATCACGTTTATTTACCCCCATAAATATTATATTTACGAGAGAAATAACTGCTGCGTGGCGTTAACCGGGCCGGTTATTCTGGACACGTTCGAAGGTGTATTTTTAAAGGAGGTAGAGGTGGCCGCATTAGGGATGCCGCAAGCTCGCCCGGGAACTTTCCTGCACCTTTTGAAATTCAATATACTGCGGGTCCTAAGCAATCCTTTGATGAGATGTTTTATGCAAAAAACGTTGGGGCACCGTTAGCGGGCGCGAATAAGCGTTCAAAAGTGAAACACATTAGTATTCGCGAGCCCGCCCGTCACCGGCATCCCCCTATTTTTGGGCGAATAAAAAATCAATGTTTATTCCCGCCGAACGCGGTTCGAATGCTAATTATAGGCATAACTAATTGCTCAGTATTTGCGTGGAAGTGCGATCGTTTTAGAAATTGCGCTTGACGCTCGCAATCCGGATTTGATTTGGCTCGTCCCAGAGCGTTTGAAATTGGTTTCGGCAACAATAATGGCTCACAAATTGAATGTCTCTATTAAGTAATTACTTTCAAGTTTCACGCTTTTAAGGGCATTTTTAAGGGCCCAGTTACTGTCTCTTGAAACTAGATCACCAGAAGTACTAAAGGTTTTCTATAGAATCAGAAATACATCTCTACGACAATTTTCTGAACTGTTATGAGTTTCTAACACACTTTCTCTTGACAGAACTTCTGAGTATTGTCGCGAATATAGCTCAATATGTAGACTAGTGTAGCTCAATATGTAAACTAGTGCAGCTACTGGAGGATGAGGTGTTGTAAACTATAAATTACGTAGTAAATTCTCTTCCGCAACTTTGCAATAAATATTGTTCATTTTCTTCCTACATGCCTTTATGAGACTTACGTAATGTTGATGAAAAGTTACTAGACACATTGTACTTTTTATTACCGTAAGGTATTGTGTGTAAGTTTTGTTCAGAATTGAAGTTAATTTTACCTTACGTCCATAATCAGCATTACAGTACAAAACTGCTTGTCATTCATGTATTCAATATCAGTAGCATTAGTTTGATTTCTCAATGCGGCACAACACAAACGTAATTTCTATAACTTTCTGTAGTAGGTACGCGTACCTACCGTATGGTTACGCTTAACCACTAAAACTACATTGACATGCTTTGACGTAAAATATGTGTTATGAATACACGGCTAAGAAACAACAATAGCAAGCTTTTTCCCTTAAATCATACTCTGTTCGCCTACATGGAAGTAACTTGCGCGAAAAGTTATGATTCCCCAGCTTGCATCAAGTAATACCTGTAGCTTGAAGGATGCCCATGTTCCCCCACAATCTGTATACCTGAACACCTCCACATATCATCCCACTGCTTCATGTTTATGGCAAAACTTGGACTCCATGCACTTAAGCAAATGGCTTTCCGATACCAGCAGGGTCCCGATACATTTTACGTTACTCACTAAAGTTGCTCGCGTAAATTATTTCGCGCATTATGCCTTATAAATAAACAACAACGAAGTTCCGTGTTCAACGATTTGTCAAAGAGATATTACGGAGTTCAAGCGGCCAATTTCTCACAACTTCCTGGGCAAGGAATTTTGTTTAAGAGTCGTTGTGATTTTGCAATTACTCAAGTGTACATTTTATGTTATAATGATAATAAATAATATGCTTCGCAAAAGTCGAAATATATTTGGTTTCTGTTTCTCGAAATTTGCTTCAATAAACACTTCATTTAAATAAGAATCTAGCGTAAAGAAAATTCGTGTACACGTGTCATGTACTTAGGAGAGTAATTGAAAATTATAGCATAGGTCGTCGTTCGTGTAAAGCCGGGAGTACACAGCAATGCACTAGGCGTGCCGCAGACAGCACCTGCTGTGCAGACAGACGCAGCGGGTAACTAAATTTCAAAACATCAAAGGCGCCAGTTTTGCAACCGGCTCATGTAATTATGCCATCAAATAGCCATGATGTTTCCGCTGGTGACTCCGGCCCGACTGTGAATTTTAAATCGTTTTTAATAGCTGCAACCCGCACCGCGTGTCGTCAAAGCGTACCCTTGCCCGAGCCCACAATTTGATTCTCTTCACCTATCAAACTTCAACTTTGGAAACGACTATTCAATTACGTGTCGTCACCGAAGCCCAAAATGTTTCGAATAGACCCCGATTCTTTTGTGCGTTAGAACAAACGTGTTTATAATTACGTTTTGTGTTACAAAGACTGTATTCGCGCGATACGTTAACATAAACATGTTCGTTTGTTTACAAAGGCGCCCTTGGTACTAAAGACTCTCGCTGTTGACGTCTAACTCGGGGAATTTAATTAACTTCGTTAACTTCTAAATACTCTTAACGTCTTTGATACCTCCGTTCCCTTCCATTGACAAGCAGGGAGGCGGGCGTGTGCGTGACAGTCGCTGTCAAAGTTTTATCAGAGCCCGCGAGGTTTTTGTACCTCGTGTACAGTCTTGTTGCTTCAACGGCAACAGTGATTCGAATTGGGCGTGATAAAGCAAAGGGTAGTCGTGTCGCGGAGTGCGGGCCGCATTGCGGGGGCATCATGTGCTCGTTTCTCATTGTCTGAGCGGCGGCTTCGCGCCGAGCACCTCTCGCCCGAAGTTCCGCCGGCAGCGCAGTTTAATGCATATTATAACGCGGTAAGCACTCCGAGCGGGCTAAGCGGGAGGTAATATCGCCGCACTCTCCCGGCACGAGCACACTCTTTATTGAAAGAGTAAACTGTCCTTTTTCACGGGACGCCTCGAGCTCTTTGTGACGCCGGAATTTCGTGCAACTTATTTTGCTGCTCGAGTGTAAATAATAGTGAACTAAGAGAGCTTCGGATTTTCGGACGGCTGCTCTTTTTCTTCTCTGCGGTTTGAATACAGAGACCGTTTTATCGCCGACCGCTGTCGTCGAGCTTTAAATAGGTGGCTGTTTTCTAAAACCTTCATTGTGTTTTAGAGTTGATGAATTGCGGTAAAACTCGATCAAACTAAGTGCCTGCGTTTTGTGGTATCTCAAAGTTTAAACGGTAGGTTTATGCATTGTTTTATTCAGCGAAACCGAGTTATGTGGATTAAGTTAGAGTGATTATCACGGCACGTGGTTATGGCACGGGAGGGAACGTCAAAGGTAACGTTTAAACAATTTAATATTCCGCACACATGCATTTGAAACGGCAACACAAACGCTCGCCTTTCGTAAAAGTTGTTCCGTAAACGAACCCCCCTTCGTTAGATATCTACGTGAGTTTAATCCAGTGTGCAGCCTCGCGGGTCGGTTGGGGGGGTTGCGGGGCGCGGAGGGGCGTTCGAGGAAAATTGGTGAAAATTGCAACAACATAGGCGAAAATTACCAGTCGGAGGCGTTGTTTAGAGGCCGGTGAATTTATGCGGCGGGAAGCGTGACGTGCGGGTAGTTGCGGCCCGCTGCGGTCTGCTGCGGCCGGACTACTACGTGCCGGCCGGCGCCCGCGCGACTCCCTCCAACCCCCGCGTGCAACCCGCCCTAGCCGCCCGCCCGCTAGACACCGCTAGAAATGAACGTTTAATCGGGGAATACACTTTTATGTATTCAATTACCCCGCTACATGAAATTGGTTGGCGTCGGTGCTCTTGGCACAGACACACTCCCCTTTGCTCTAAACACTATTAACATTTTGCTACGAGAAAATAGTGAAAACACCTTTCAATTTTCTTCATTATAAAATCAACGTATTTCAATTTAATTCACCTGTTTGTTCTTAATGAACGTTGCTTTGGGTAAACTTTTATTTGGTAGACTAATCTTATAGTAGAATGGAGAGCTATAAACCATTTTAAAAGCTTTATGTTTTCAGATAAAACAAAATTCCTGTACACAGCTATAGTAAAAGATTAAAACACAAAATGGGTATTTTGTTCTAAGCTTAAGTTTTTTTATGTTTTTCCAATGTGAGTTAAGCTTTAGTGCTAGCTTTTAGGTGTCAATAAATGGCGCTTGCTTTTTTAGTTTTATGGGTTAGTGCTAAACTTTCACACAGCAAAATGGTTAAAAGTTGACGTAAATTGTATATGTATTTGTTTGGCGTCTAAATTGAATCGCAGGTGCGTTTAGTGTAAAACCTGATGCATTCGGCTTTGGTTTTGTTAGGGTAAAAAAACGTTTTCACGTCGTTTTTATTTAGCGCGTGTCGTATACCTACAAAGGACTGACTGGAATTTGTGATAAAGAAAATAGCCCGAGCGGCGACTGGTCTCATCCATATCTCACAAAAGAATAGAATAATTTAGCTATGTACAGGTAGAGGAGCTCGAGTACTTCGGATTGGTCGTGGTCTGCCGCGGCGCAGCTTGGCACGTTTGGCGGAGTAGCTAAAAGCCTGGCAGTTTTCCCAGTCCGACCACTTTTACTTTTTAGTAAAAATTTATCTCTTCGAATAAAAGAATAAAAATATGTCGTACCGATAGCTTGCTTGTGTGCCTAGAAAATACTGGTCTGCCTGACCACAGCCTGGCAGTTTTCAGATACGACCACTTTTACTTTTTTTGAGAATTTTTATTTCTTCGAATAACAGAATGAAACTAAGTTGTAATAATAGTTTATTTAAAGCTGAACACATATCCCTTGGTCTGCCTGAGCTCAGTCCGGTAGTTTCTCCGATGCGATCACTTTTCACTCTCAGTAAATTTCAATTTTAAAGGACCCTGACTTTGTTCATTAGGAGTGGGCCTGGCCAATAAAATGAAAATTTGTCAGTGTATAGAAGTGAGATTTACAGAGCTGTAATCTCTCAATGTCCAGATGAAGAAAATGTTTTCCCAAGTATTGTATTTTTGAAGTAATTACTACGAATATATCTGAAGTTGTAGATTCTTGAAATTAACATACTTATTCTTCATCTAGACATTGAGAGATTACAGCTCTGTAAATCTCACTTCTATACACCGACAAATTTTCATTTTATTGACGGGGCCCACTCCTTAATAAACAAAGTCAGGGTCCTTTAAAATTGAAATTTACTGAGAGTGAAAAGTGATCGCATCGGAGAAACTACCGGACTGAGCTCAGGCAGACCAAGGGATATGTGTTCAGCTTTAAATAAACTATTATTACAACTTAGTTTCATTCTGTTATTCGAAGAAATAAAAATTTCTCAAAAAAGTAAAAGTGGTCGTATCTGAAAACTGCCAAGCTGTGGTCAGGCAGACCAGTATTTTCTAGGCAGACTTAAGCAAGCTATCGGTACGACATATTTTTATTCTTTATTCGAAGAGATAAAATTTTACTAAAAAGTATAAGTGGTCGGACTGGAAAACTGCCAGGCTGTGCCAGGCAGACCAGTATATATGTAGGCAGACTCAAGCAAGCTATCGGTACGATATATTTTCATTCTATTCTTCGATGAGATATTTTTTACTTTTTTAAGAGGGCATACTTTTAGCTACTCCGCCAAACGTGCCAAGATAGCAGCTGGCAGACCAAGATTTATAAGCTTTACTAAACTGCTCCTATCGCTACAGCCATGTCTCATTCTATTCTTCGATGAGATATTTTTAACTTTTTTCAGAGGGTAAACTTTTAGCTACTCCGCCAAACGTGCCAAGCTGCGCCGGGGCAGACCACGACCAATCCGAAGTACTCGAGCTCCTCTACCCGTACATAGCTAAATTATTCTATTCTTTTGTGAGATATGGATGAGACCAGTCGCCGCTCGGACTAAAAGAAAAACGAAATGAATTTATGAGTCGTCATTTTTAGTTTTATGGGTTAGTGCTAAACTTTCACACTTTAAAATGATTAAAAGTTGACGTAAATCGTATATGTATTTGTTTGGCATCTAAATTGAATCGCAGGTGCGTTTAGTGTAAAACCTGATGCATTCGGCTTTGGTTTTGTTAGGGTAAAAAATACGTTTTCACGTCGTTTTTATTTAGCGCGTGTCGTATACCTACAAAGGACTGGCTGGAATTTGTGTTAAAGAAAAGAAAAACGGAATGAATTTATGAGTCGTCCTGAATGAATATTTGAAAATGGAAGCCAGCGAGTGGGAGAGGGAGGGCAAACGTCAGAACGCGACGAATTATGGGCTTTATGCCACTTTCACCCATCGACGGTGCCTCGTTCACTCGCCGTGTTATTCATTACCGCGTTTTGGGGTTCCGTTTCACGATATCCGTGAAAATAATGTACTGTGTGTGGTTTTAACCTATATTTTTATTCTCACGCACAGTGCTATTTTCAGAAACAATATGTTTGTTTCATTCATGTCATGACATAAGACAGTACAAGCAGTGGACCTAGGTATCTATAAACTACTTGAAACTTTCTTTAAAAACGAGCACAGGTGTTGATCACGATTTTCAATGGGAAAACCGTAAAAATAATTCTTAAAACTTACGCTGTTTATTAATGAATTTAAAAAAATATTCTCCTTTGGTGCACAGATGTAGCAATACCCTATACTCCTTCGGTGGGCAAAAATCAGCTGATCGGGTTTTTATCGGATATAAACAGTGGACACTCGTCCTTTCCCGCACATCCCGTTAAGTACCTCGACACGCGGGCATTTTAAATTCCCGTGCTTTTATGAAATTTTTAAACCGTCACGTTTTGATTGTTTTCGGAGTTCTGAAATGTCTCTAATTGCTCACTTCTCTTTGTTTTTATGTATGACGACATAAAGGTCAGTTTTGCGTTGCTGCGATTGTTCGTTTCGTCTGGATTTTTTTAATTTTCTACTCGTAAATTGTATGGTGAGTCACAGTCTGGATATGTGCATCGTTTTACGGTTTGTGAAAGGAATGCTGATAGGTTTTAAATATTTCCATTAAAAATCTATTTACCAAGTCCTTATTGCTACGGCGTAGACACGCTACGCTGTAGACATATGCTACGTGTAATCGAAGTTAAGTAACTCAAGATATTTTTACTTTGTGAGGTAGATAGATAAATAAGTAGATAGATCGGTCTTTAGGTCCTCATTACAGTTCCTCAACTTTTTGAACAGTGCGATCCAGCAGCGTTTATAGTAGGTATGCGGTGACTCGGAATATCTAGGAATCAGATGATAGCTTCTTGAACATAATTGCCAACACTCATGCCTCGAACAGCAGTTAACCAAGCGTAGTAAATAGCCTTGAAATATTCGGAAACCTTAATACACCGTCATTTTTAAAATTTATCGATAGACCGATGACTTAATTTAGACGACGGCTAGTAGCGACTAAATGGCGATAATGGGAGATCGTGCGTTATGGTGTACCCTGCGTGATAACTATGTCCAACAGAGGACTGCTACAAACTGATGTGATGAGACAAGCAGTAAAAGTACTTACTTGTGCCAGCGTAGTAGATAGTGTAGTCCAGGGGATGCCCCATCATGTCCACTTTGACCCGGTCCACGACCAGTCGAGTGAAGAACAGGTCTCGTTTGTAGTAAATCGGTTTCTCGTTCTCGTGGGACACGGCGCTGTCCATGAGAGGATGTGATCTGTGGGCGAAATAGTGCTTTTAGTAAAAAATTGCTTAGAAAAAATAAGTGACATGGCGCTGGCCATGAGTGGATGTGATCTGGGGACCAAATAGTACTTTTAGCTAAGTTTTATACGCTTAGAACAAAAAAGTGTCTAGAGCATTGTTTCTTCAAGACGAATGAGCTTGATTTAGAAGAAGCATACTTAATACTTAATCACATTTCATCATCAATAATTGTCATCATTCATCTTTTGTGACATATGAATGAACGTAGTTGTTATAAAATTGTGTTTAAGAAAAATGTTACGCATTATTTTTTGCATTACCTACCCAAAAATAAATTCCCTGTAATGTAACAGTTAAAAAAAAAGAAAGAAGCAAACAACAAACTTTTAGAAAATTAGGAGATCCTGCGCTTTGAAATATCGTAAAGAACCTTCATTAACTTCAAAACAGGAACACGACGTTTGATAAATAAAATTACAGAACATTTTCGTCGTGCAAAGAAACGTAGATAACGAGACCCGGACAAGCATTACGATTAAAATAATAAAAAGGAAACGTCAAAAAATCCACACCTATTCAATTAAACCCGCTATTTTTTATATTATTTCAGTGTGATTCAGGTGACAGCCGATGTGGCGCAGTGGTCAGTATGAATGCCTGCTGGGGTCAATTCCCGGTGGCGTCACTCACAAAGTTGATATTTATCACTTTATGAATTTGTTCCCAGACTGGTTAGAACATTGCAGGCTGAACCACCTGATTGCCCGCAAGTAAGATGGTTCCGTGCTTCGGAAGAGCACGTTAAGCCGTCGGTCCCGGTTGCTGTCTAAGATGGCGGTCGTTACACAACCATGTCAGAGGTCTGCTACTTGCAGTAGGCGGTTGAAAAACTCTGACACCAGGGTTCATCGGGTCGTTGAACAACTCGGTGTCCCACACGAAAAGAGAAGAGTGTGATTCAGGTGGTATGTAAAATCTCAACGATTTCATGTTGGGTTAGTAGAAAAAATACCTATAATTGAACACTCAGCGGTGCGTCGGGGGTGTTAATTAACAGAAAGAGCTTTACGAACGCTTTTTATTTTATTTCTTACTCGTACCGCAAAATTTTATGGTTTTTTACCGGATCCGGCTTTTTGACAAAATCCGATTCCAATTCAAATCCATTCTCAAATATCAATGCCAAGTCGCAGCATAAAAATGCGACAGTGACAAGGTTGTGATTTGTATGTATAGTAGCTGTCAAGAACCACTAGCGTCATTTTAACACGGATTGTACTAAGGATTGTACCAAAACTTTGATGGCCTACCTGCCTCGTAAGCAAAATAAGGCTTGATTTTATTATGTGTTGGTATGATGTGAACCTAAGTAATAATTGTTACTGTTTATTATGTGGCACGTGATGTAAATTATTTGTTTTGTAACATTGTTTACTTAGTGTTAGCAAACTAGTGACTACGTGTGTTTACTGCTTGCATTGTAATAATAGTTTCAGTTTGCTTAGTCTAGATAATCTGAGCTTAAGCGGACTGTAAGACAGAATCTACAAGTTGATATCTAGTATTTAGATAAAGCTTAAAATGTGCATCTTCATGTTTATTATTAACAGTCTTCTGAGGGACTCTCAAACTTTTGGCAGACGTGGTGAAAATGGTCGTCGTTACAGCTGTTTACGCTCTGCCTACCCCGCAAGAGATATGTACGTGATATATGAACTATATATATATTATTTAGAGTTAAAATGATCCACCAACAGATATAATCATCAATAATTATCATCTTATAGAGGTAGCTAATCCACGTTGTAGATATGTAGGTATGTTTAATGTAGCCAATAAAAAATTCGTCCCTAAAACTATAAACATTATAGCTATAAGACCCTAAAATTGTACACTAAAAGTCATCTACCTAATTAGGTTTGTTAAATAAAGAATTAATAATTTAGTGGGTGTACAGAAAGAGATGTCGAAATGATAAGAGTTCCAGTCAACTGGAAAACCAAAAAATCCAGTCCTCGAGGTGGCTCACAGTGACTGTCTCTGAGTCTGACTCAAATTTCCTCTAAAAAGCAATTTTCCATTTTGTTTACTTCACTTTAGCCAGTGGAACAGCAATGGTTTCCTCTTTTTGTTCATTCGCAATTTGGTCTGGATGTTGTTGGGAAATTAATTTGAGATTTTCGGCTATTCAGTATCATGCTGCAAGATAAATTCGTAAGCAGTTGAACTCGATTTTTCAGTCGCAAATTCGTCTGGGAAAGTAACTTAAAATGGAGTAAAATTGCTTTTTAGGGTTTCGTAGTTTACTAGAAACCCTTATCATTTCGGTAAGTCTGTCTGTCTGTCTGTCTGTATGCCGCGCCCTCATAACTTCGTCAGTTTTGAAGCTATCGACATCAAATTTGGTGTGAAGATAGATCGTTTTGACCCAAATTCATAAATGTTAAGAATAAAATATTTTAATTGTTTTTGGACCCCCTTTCCATACATGTAAAAGGGGGGCAAAAATATTATTTTCTCCTGTAATATTGAGTAGGGTATCGGAGGAGGTCTTTTAAAACTTATGGGAGGTTTCTTTTAAACAAAGTCTCTAAAATGTTTGTGTCTTGAGATATTTGCTTTTGAAAGGGGCGTTTTTTAGCCATAATTTGTACCAGCTGTAACTTCTAAAGTACGCATGCTAAAAATAAAAAAAATATATGGAATAAGTTCGTAATATGAAATTACCATCAAAACTATAACGGATACTGTACCACTAAAGATTCAGGAAATATTAAAGTTTTTCAATTTGCGGTTAATAACCATACAGCTGCAAACAAACCAGCAACAAAATTAACTTAGTAATGCTGAAAGACCTGATATTTAAACGTTGACTACGAAACCCTATTTGTGAGCGTGTCTGACACGCTCTTGGCTGCTTTTTTTAATAATACTTCTTCTTTTACTGATCTCTTTTCGTTTATAATGTAGTTAGTGTCTTCAAGTGACTTAACCAGCGTTATCTCATCTCTCTGGTTGAGCACTGTTTCACGCAAAGAAGCGATATCATTGACACACTTCAGACAGCCAGGCAGTGGTTGAAGCCTTCTTGAATTTCTGAATGTCTCCGATGGTGAAGATGCAGATTATTGCGCCCATCATACCATATTCTCTGACTTAAACTACTCAAGAACGATATATAGACATGAAGGTGAATATACATATATGAGTAAGACACTTACCTAATAAAATTGAGCACTGTATCAGGCAGAGAAGCGGTATCGTTGACGCACGTCCCAGGTCTTGGGTCTGGCACCTTGCTGCTTATAACCGGCAGCCAGGCAGAGGTTGACGCCGCTTGCTCCTTGAACTTTCCGTTGAAGGCCTTCTGGATGTCCCCGATGGTAAAGGTGCAGATTGCTGAGCCCATCAGACCGGTGGAGGCTGTCGTGAAGACCCCGTAGAAACGGGTGTCGTCTCCAGGGACTTTGTAGATGCTCTCTGTTGAAGAAAAAGAGACGTTAGCGGAGAAATGACAATGATTTTGTAAGATAGAAATTACTTAGGGCCTGTCTCCACATCTGATACGTAAGACAAGAGACGTGATACATAGCTACGCTCTAAACCGTTGCTACATTGTATGAAACAACAGCGATGCCGTCGCATCGATGACGGCCGATTATTACTTGTCTGACAGATGTCATCTTACGTCTTGAGTCGCATGTCTCATGTATGAAGACAATGCCTAAAACTTAATAAACTAGGTATTATACAGAGAGATTGACTGATTCCACACTACAACAAAAACGTGACTCAAATTCGTTAGCCAATAATAATGATATTTAAAAATTCAAGAGATTATTGTAAACTTCGAAATAATAAATTTTCTTCTTCATATCTTATCTTAATTAGCCCGTGTCGTCCCACTGTTGGGCAAATGCCTCCCTCTTCTCTAATAATAAATACCTAAATAAAAAAATTGAGGTGTCTGTAACTATCCAAGCATTAAAATTAGCTTAGTTGAAAAGTTTCACCATCTTAGTAGATCAATCTACTAAAGTAATTTCAAGACCTTATTAGACTAGAATATATTTACTGATCTACTTTGTAAGTACTTTAATACTTATGTCTGTGTTCTATTTACTCAGACCGAAATAATCTAGATCCAATCAAACTTTAAATTAATTCAAAATCCTACACGAAGTCTTATCTAACTGTCAAGTGTTTATTTTATTACACTTTACCTAAATATTTTACTTAATTAGTAAAACATAGCACGATTCTGTTTATTATTTATTACTTCTATAAAATAAATACCTCGATATTGGTACAATCTTTTTCAATATATAACTTCATTCTACACAAAAATATTGGTTAGTGTCTAATACAGAATTGCGTATGTTTAACTAGTAAGTAGAATTAGGAAGTTACATTATAACCATGGCTGTAACTCGTAACTCCCCCAAATAGTTAGTTTTAATTAATCCCTACTATGTGATATGAATTCATAAGGCACAGCGGTTACGTACGAGTTAGATAATTAAATTTAATGTTTTCACTATAATATTGCAATTTTAAGACACACACACACTCACACACGTGCCGTATGATGCCAGCTTCGAATAGCATCAACCCGTGGGTGTCATATAAAGTGACTAAGGGATACCTACCTAAGCATCCGGGGAATGGGTAGCAGGGTTCCTTGTAAGTGCAATGCGCTCGCCAATCCGCCTACGGAGCGTGGTGAGTATGGCAGTACCCCCCGATAGGGGGAGGCCTATGTTCAAAAGTGAACTGTTGTGGCTGTTATGGTATGGTAAACATACTTAACATGCCTTTATAGCTGGCGGGTATTGCCACATCCGACAAAAATTTGAGGAAAATTTCAAAAAAATATGTATCATTCCCCAATAAAATTACGTATAAGATATGCAGCCTTAAAGCCTAACGCAACGGAAGACTCTCAAATCCACCTATCCATTTAAGGGATTTAATATAAGATGAAGTCTGAAAGTATTTTTCGAGAGAGGTAAATCGGGTGAACTAGTGGTTCTCAAACACTGCGAAATCTCGTATGGAATGATTTTTTGGAAATTCGAGAATGACTAAAACAGAACTGGTTTTAATAAAATCTGGTACAATCAGAAAAGATACTCACAAGATATCTTATTATCTCACTCAGCACTTTATGTCCGAATATAAAAATGTGCAATTTATTTCTTTAGGTTGCACACTGTACCGTACCGTATCGTAACAGCCACAACAGTCCACTGCTGGACATGGGCCTCCCCCTGGTAGCACTGCACACTGGCTGCATATTAATTAATATCCTTGGAAAAAATTATGAAACTGTCCGACAACTAGAGCAGCTTTAGAAAATCTTTATGACGTTACGAAGATCTACATTTTTAAAGGACAGTTATAAAATTCTTGACATTCTGCCTCTGTAGCATAGGCATATTTAGTGTATAAAAAAGTACCGCTTGATATTTTACCACTTTAGTATTTGGCTAAATTAACTGTTCTAGAAAGTACCACGCCTATAATATTCTTATCGTCATATCGGAGCCTGCTATCAGTATAGGCCAGAAATACCTAAACTTTGAGAAAGACTAGCCTAGACTTTTGTTGCAAGTGCACCTTAAATCAGGGAGCGTTCGGCAGTCAATATTTGCTTCAAAACGACGCTAGGGATTAGGGTGAAAGACTTTTTTACCTTTGACGGGTTAGAGCAAAGTTTGCCGTACGTTTAAACGTTTAGCGAACTGTTCAGGACTTCTATTGTAAACACGGGGTTGACTGCCGAGTTTTTTTTACTTAGTTTGTTGGAAGGCTTAGAATATTTTTCTATACTGACTGTAGAAAAAGGTCTGAAACTCATTTCAGAGTAGTACCTTTACCTAGTCCATTTAAACTGTGATACGTTTTCTCTGTCCACTATGAATCTGGAGGATGGAAAACGGAAGATTGATTTGAAGCTGGAGAAGGCTTACGTCAGTCGACTGGTATAGGCTGAGGTGATGTGATGTTTGATAATTATGATAAAGACCTTACGAATCTCTTTGCAATAGAACGGGAACTCTCCCACATGGTTTTGACTCAGAATTTTCTTTCGTCAGGTGTCCGCTTGTTAAATCTATAAAATATAATATGAAAAGAACACTTACGAATCTCATTGAAGTAGAACGGGAACTCTCCCGGTATGCTGCAATTCAGCCGCGCCTTCAGATAAGTCGCCCAGTTCTGGTTCAAGATGTTCTTTCCGCCAGTGTCCCGCTTGCAGACTCGCGCCACCCTCGAGTAGAACGCTTATTTAATCTATACTACAAGAAAAGAACACTTACGAATCTCGTTGAAGTAGAACGGGAACTCTCCCGGTATGCTGCAGTTAAGCCGCGCCTTCAGGTAAGTCGCCCAGTTCTGGTTCAGGATGTTCTTTCCACCAGTATCCCGTTTGCAAACTCGCGCTACCCTCGAGTAGACCGCTCATTCTTGAAATTAGTAGGTATAATATGAGAAAAGAACACTTACGTATCTCATTGAAGTAGAACGGGAACTCTCCCGGTATGCTGCAATTGAGCCGCGCTTTCAGATAAGTCGCCCAGTTCTGGTTCAGGATGTTCTTTCCGCCAGTGTCCCGTTTGCACACTCGGGCTACCCTCGAGTAGACCGCTTTGCCGCAGTTGATGTACTCCACGGCGGTCTCGCGGAAGAAGAACAGCACGTACTCGCCGACGTCGAATGACCCCACGAAGTTGGGTTCTGTGGAAAATAAATGAATAAATATCTTTGGACTAGCTAAACAGACACACAGCACTATACTGGGTGAAATTCTACTAGTGACCGATAGCAAAAACTCATAACTGGCTGGTGACAAGGAACAAATTTCCCCAAGAAACATAGGTCAAAATATGAAAAATAATTCCCTCCCATACAAAATTGCCGATCAACTAATTTGAGATACTATGGGAGGTCCATTGTTTTTTTTTTCTTGTTGCGACCTATGTTCCTTGGGGAAAGTTGTTCCTTGTCACCAGCCGGTTCTGAGTTTTCGCGATCGGACACTAGTAAAAATTCGCCTTAAATAGCCAGGCCTAAGCTAGGCAAAGCTTGTACATTGAGAACTAGTTAAAGACTTTTTAAAAAAAATAGAATTCCTTACAATAATGCGTGTGCTGTAGGTATGAAGGACGATCGAACCCACGATCCTTGGCTGAGCAGGATACTATCCCAGGTAGAGGTACTATCCAGTATTCCATTGAGAATAATACATTTTTGTCCTGATCACATCCTACCCAGCAGACCAAACAAAAGCCCCTCTTCTTATTGTAACAACTCTTCCAAAATTCAATTTTAAGGTGGAAAAATAACAAGTAATGATTTTGTAACTAATAATAGTGATAGTTACCAAAATAACTAGATATATAGGATGCAATTTTATTAGTGGCGGATCCTTAATGGATCCGCTTATTCAAAAAATTTTCGTATTTCGACCTATGTTCCTTGGGGAAAGTTGTTCATTTTCATTGACAGAACACACCCTTAACGGATCCGCCACTAATAAAATTGCACCCTATAACTAAAACCGAGAGAAAAATTGAATTAATGCAATTATTTATTCATCTACCAACGCATTCATCATTAAAAAGCAGCTATAAAATGTAAAAACCTTTCATTATTATGCTTACTTAATCAGTTTTCAGAATAACTTAGTTTTTATTGCTATTCTCATATCTGAGATCTAAAGAAACCAAGATATTACCGATAGTAGGTACATAAATTTAATTACGTTCTAAAGGTTTGCCTTTACCAGTTATTACTTTTTATGATATTTTCGCATTAAAGATGTAGATATTATAAAGCTTACGACCCCTTAACTAATAATAAAACGCGATGGAAGGATTGCCATAGCGATAAGCTCGAGTTATTCAAACTTCAGTTATTTAAACTTCAATCGGAATATATTGGGTGAAATTTTACTAGTGACCGATAGCGAAAACTCAGAACCGGCTGGTGATAAGGAACAACTTTCCCCAAGGAACATAGGCCGATATACGAAAATAAAAATTTGGACGTCCCATACAAAACATACGATCAGCTGATTTGTGTTATTATGGGAGGTCCAAATTCTTTTCTCATATTTCGATCTACGAGTATGTTCCTTAGGGAAAGTTGTTCCTTATCACCAGCCGGTACTGAGTTTTCGCTATCGGTCTAGGTATATCTGGGTCTAATAAACCTATATTTACCGGATATTTCATAAACGAATAAAAATCTGCTCTGATCATGCAGCTGATAGCACAGAACATAATTACAGAACAACATTAAAATATTAACATCCGCGCAATATAAAGTTAATTTACTAAATTACCTACATAAATTTGACGTACGCGTTCCCATGTTAATTCCCTGTATCAAATGACAGTTATTTTGTGTGATATGCAATAAATATTAGATGAAGCTGGTGGGTGTCAATTATGTCGCATACCCTACGCAGAACGATGGTATTCACTCAGACTGAATAAGGAAGATAGAGCGCTGCGAATACGCAAGGTGTGTGGAGGAAACTCAGTTATTACCTTATTAGCTTACACAAACTATTTTACTTCGTAATTTAGTTTTTATCAATCAATGCATTTTTCTATATGCGGACAATGTTAGTAATAAGCAGATGTATTAAAAAGCAAAAACCCGACTGCAGTAATTTCAATGTTGTATTTTGCGATTAAAAACCGCCATCTTGAATTTATGAAATTTTAAGATAGCCAGTGTCACTTGCGACACCTCATATGTCAAGATCCGCCCAGCCGTTTGAGTTTTATCTCGTGAAAAAGATTTTTTGTCTACACACATACATACCTACGTACCCACATACATTCATACACACTCTCGGAAAACATAACCCTCCTTCTGAGGCAGTCTTGGATATTGTCTTAATAAATGACAAGTTTTGTGACAAGTGTGACTAAATGTATGTAATCCTTAAAAAACACGTTTGTATTCGATGCTGCGTTTACATTAATTCCGTGATCTAAGCGCATACCCAGGACGGTGGTATTAATACGTACTTATTTGTCGGGCTCATAATGAAAATGGCGCGTGCCTAGGATTACAGAAGTATGACAGAACTTCTATATCTCTATTCGGAAACTATTCAAACCTAGTCGCATTTTGTGCTTAAATGGGCACGCATAGTATTAGAGTTTAATAAGTAGGAGCTTAACAGTTATTGCTGTAATAAATTAGACTTTATTGTTAATTTATGTAGGGGTATGTAAGATATATCTTTAAAAGCAACAGAAATAGATACGTCTTTATAAATAAGTAAATACCTGTTGATAAAGTTTTTGATACGATTGTTTATTTTAATTGCAAACCATATTTGTTTAATAAAATCAAGTACTAAAATTGATATTTTATTAGTTTGAGTCTTGTTTGATTGACCATTCACAATTTGTATTTACCTGGCAGACTTACATTTTGCATTTATGTAGCAAGGTGATACCCAGTTGATCCCAATCCCAATATTTAACACCTGTCACATCTGTAATCTTATCAATATTTTAGGGCTCGAAAATGTATTGGTCTTGAAAAGTTGATTCTTGAAGTATTATTTATTGAATTGTAAAACTTGAAACAAGCTCACAGAAACTGTATATGTTACAGGCAAAACCCTTAACCAGTCAATAACGTTATTGACTGGAAAAACCAGTCAATTACGTTATTGCCTAAGGACCTCAGTCAAAACCCTTATTGACTGGTTTTATCTATTAAAAGCAGTCAATAACGATATTGACTGACGTGCCCAGTCAAAACCCTTAATAGGTACTTCTGCCCCGGTAGCAGCAACCTAGACTGGCTGGCTGACTGTCTCGATCGCCGGTTGTTATTCCTGAGGACATGCCCAAGTCGCAGACGGCTCTTCACTATCTTATGCTGACATTAGCGTATACGTGGCTTCACCTCCTAGATGTCATAGACTTCACGACGGTGGTTGTTAGGCTCCCGCCTAGTTCAACCGGCGAGCGAGGCTGTAGGCTTTCTTCTAGCTGCGACCATCTAACGGTCCTGATGGTGATCTCAGACCAGCCAGGCAGTCTAGGTTGCTACCACCGGGTCGGACGCGCCTATTAAGTGTTTTGAAAAAAAAACTAACGGTCCTGATGGTTACTATGCAGTAACCATTGCGTTGCGGTGAGTTTATGTGCGATGCGGCGGGTAGCACTGCGTTGCGGTGAGTTTATGTGCTTTGCGGCGGAAAGCAGTGCGGGGCGGGAAATATTGTTGTTTGTTGCGGCGGGTAGCGCTGAATTGCGGTGAGTTTATGTGCTTTGCGGCGGAAAGCAGTGCGGTGCGGGAAGTTTTATTGTGTGTTGCGGCTGGTTGCGCTGAATTGCGGTGAGTTTATGTGCAATGCGGCGGAAAGCAGTGCGGTGCGGGAAGTATTGTTGTGTGATGCGGTGGGTAGCGCTGAATTGCTGTGAGTTTATGTGCTTTGTGGCGGAAAACAGTGCGGTGCGGAAAGTTCCGGAATGCGATGCGGCGAGTAGCACAGATTTGCGGGGATATTATGAGCGATGCGGCGGGTAGCTGTGCGCTGCGGCGAGTAGCACTGACTTGAGTTGAGATTATGAGCGATGCGTTGGGTAGCAGTGCAGTGCGGTTAGTTTAGATGCGATGCGGCGGGTAGCAGTACGGTGCGGTGAGCTACGGTGTGATGCGGCGAGTAGGAGTGGTTACTGCATAGTAACCGTCAGGATCGATATATATATTTTTTAAATAAGATAGGCTCGCATTTGTCTGCTATCTAACCAGCTGATAAAAGGAGTAATCCTAGTCAGCGACGCGATCCCGGAGGTGGAATGGGGATAATCAGGTCGTGGGACGATTGTGCACGCTCACTGAAATGCATCTTATAGAAGATAGAAAATGGAGGCAGTCAGAGTGAAAGTCTACTGTTTCACTCGCCGGTGGCACTGAGCCCGAGTCCTCGAGTAACTACCGGGTGGTCTATGACTTCTGGGAGGGGAGGCCACGTATTTGCTGCCATCAACATAAGTGAAGAGCCGTCTACGACTTAGGCATGTCCTTATAGAATAACAACCGGCGAGCGAGACAGTAGACTTCCACACTGGCAGCGACCATCTAACGGTCCTGATGGTGATCTAAGACCAACCAGAACATACCTATTAAGGGTTTTGACGAGGCACGTCAGTCAATAACGTTATTGACTGATTTTATTAGACAAAATCAGGCAATAAGGGTTTTGACTGAGTACCTTAGGCAATAACGTTATTGACTGGTTTTGCCAGTCATTAACGTTATTGACTGGTTAAGGGTTTTGACTGTAACATATACATGCCATAAACATGCTGTAACAGCCACAACAATCCACTGCAGGACATGAGCCTCCCCCTATCGGAAGAGAATTGCCATGCTCACCACGGTTGGCAGGCCGATTGGCGAGAGCAGTGCAAGATGTTGCATTAACAGGGAACCCTGCTGCACATTTCCTGTATCCCCTACTCGCTTTTGACGACACCAATGGGTAGAATTCGGGTGATGCTATTCTAAGCCGGCAAGTCACGCGGCATATCTGTCACTCATCATACCCAAAAACTGCGGTGCATTTCAAAGGTTTTCAGTTTTGATCGTGTGAATTCAAATGCAAAGCTGAAATTAGCACAACTATCGGCACAATACCTAGTTCGCCAATTGCCAACAAGAATGGTCCATACCTATTATTGTTGTTAACTATTTATTATTGCCGAATTGAGCATGATACACAATTGAATTTCAATTATTTGTAATGGGTGTCGATTTTAACGAGTTAGCCAGGCATTACTCAAATATTTCCCACCTGAAATTCATTGTGCCGAACTAATTTCGGTATCTAGCATTAAAAATTTAGAATTTATGTATACTTAACAGAAAGATATGGAAGAAAGACAAACACTATCAATAAAATATAATTTTGTACCCAAACAATATAATTCATTTACTCAAGAAAAGATGTGATTTGACGACTTTAATTTATTTTATTACAACTTCTAAGTGAGTCGTGTGCTAAATAAAATAAAATGACTCACAATAATTTACAAATGGCAAATAAAGCATGAAATTACATTCAACATTTTACATTGGCTCGAAAATGTACACCGTGTTTCAGCTAGTAATTAATTTTGACTGATGATTTACAATCAGCTGTTTTGTGTAAACTCACTGATTGCTGATGATCTATCATTTGATCAGCATCAGTCTTATTAGCGAACTGCAATTATCTATCGGATTTACTGCAATGATGACTGCGTGTTTGTTATGGCTTCGAGGCTATATCCATAGGTAATACTACTAGATGTTGCTTCGAGTCGAGCATCAAGGGGTTGAAAAATGCGTTGGGATCAGCCTGGCGCTAGTAGCTCAGTTGGCAGAGAGTTATGAATAAATAAAAATTTGAATTGAATTTCAATTATTTTGTATTCGTTGTCGATTGTAACAGGTTAGCCAGACATTACTCAAATTATATTACACTCTTTTGTGCAAAACTAAATTCGTTAGCATGAGAATAACTTATGTTTAGATAAGTATGCAGAAAACTAAAAAAGAAATGTAGGAATGTTCACAAACATTACAAATAAACCATTTTATTTCCTTAAAAAGGTATTAAGATTTTAGGAAAGGAAAGAGCTACTTTTTGCCTAAATGTAAACTACTTGGAGAAAGTGAGTTTGTGCAAAATAGGTTAGGTTCAGATGGAAAAACTTAAAATATTTATTGAATTATACTAAAGATAGCAAAAATGTTATTCATTTTAGGGATTTGATAAATCCCTATTATTTTCAATAATACTTAATCCGCATTAATTGCTTTTAGTAGTTACGTATGCTCAACTATCCAACGAAAATCCATATTATCTATGTTATAAACTTCCAAAAGCAATCGATACTCACTGTCCAGCCACTTGGAGTCATATTTGAGGGTCCGCTTGAAAGAGTACTCCCGCCTCCCCGTGGTCAGGTTGTGAAGGTCGGTCCTGAAGATGACGGTGTCGGCTTTCGTGAACTCTGCGTTCGTACCGGAGTACAACGCTGGCAAACCTAGGGAACAGAAAAGGAGATATTTTATGTTAATTTATACACTGATGAAACGGCCAGCTCCGTGTGAGCCATGAGGATATAATTATTAACAGTGAATACCAAATTTTATAACACTTATAGTGTTAGGTATACGTACCTACAATTTATGCGTTAGGTGGGCAAGACGAACTTGCTTAATTTCGTAATTGAGCCGCGGTAGCCCAGTTGGTAGAGACAAAGGCATACAGATGCCAAAAGTCGCAGGTAAATCTTACCTGCGCTACGGTTCCAAAAAAATTTACAATCGAGTTTAAGAAATCACATTCTAAATCTAGAAAAATCTAAATCGTACTTCGAGACGAGCATCAAGTGGCTGAAAATTTCGTGATCTAGGCATCGGAAGCTAAGTTGGCAGAGCAGTAGGACGGTACCCCACGGTACCAGGTTCAAGCCTAGGCCGACACCAATATTTTTCCTACTTAGATATTTTAAACAGTCTTACCTCCAGGGTTGCCTCGTTCCACCCAGAGAGCCGTAGAGTTGTCCGCAGGGTCGTACGGACACTTGGCGACCCCCATACCGATGCCAGGGACGAACTCGTGTCGGGGAAGGTGTGTCAAATTGGACTGCAACAAACAAAAAGTATAAATATTCAAATTATTATTTGATTTTACAAAGAATTTTCGTATTTGACAGATGTCAAACCCATACTAGAAAACATGTCAACATTGATAAAAAGTAGAAAAAATTCCAGTTGTCAATTATGGCCTATGTAAACGGCCATACTGTAGATAGTATGTAGGTGCTGTGATACATGCCTTAGGTACAGGATTGCTATATAGTAGGTGGTGTGTTCTGTACCTACTCTTTCCACCCAAAGATGAAAATGTGTTGTGTTCAACAATCGCTATAAAAAGGTAATTTATTACACCTTGGTTAAATTAATGTCCGATTTTAAAGATTTATTTCGTTTGCTATCTGAAGTAGGATGTAGGCAAGATTACTCTTAAAAGTAGGTCAAGTCTTGAGGTAATCTTAGCCATAATTTTCACACGATACCCTTGTCTCGTGTTACTCAAACTTTTTCTACTTTGCAATATTTTATATTTCAACAAAAACAAACGATATTTTAATGGATGGCCCGAAACACAATTTCGTTAGGTTGAATGAACACATTCGTCCGTAACAAATTTACCTATTCGGACCCTCCACAAAAGAACTGCCATAAAAAAGTTAAATATTAAAAATTTTACGCATGAACCTTAGATTTTATGCACAATTAATCAAAAACATTCTAAAAAACAACGTAACGAGTGGATTTATGCGTTCCAAACTCACTCACATGCGCCCCCATAGCGCCAAGAGCCCTACAACTCAACAACACATCTGCCATTAATTTTTCCAAAAATTTATGTCCGCCACGTTTGACGGTTTATTTACCGGCAAATTATTTCGAAGGCATTTTTTTTTGGAACTCGTCTATTAGTATAATGCGATGGGTGGCGGGTTTTCGGAATTATCATAAAATTACTAAATGTAGCGTACAGGGTAGGGTGGGCAGCCGCGGCGAGGATTGAGACTTTATGTAAATTTTAACGACGCTGCGACCATCGGCGGCACCTGTGCCCCTTATCCCCGCCCTCCCCTTCACCTGTCGAAAACCTATGTCGTTTTTATTTCAATAAGTCGGGATTAAATTAGGCATGCGCGAAACCCTCCGACGCCGTCCCGAGCGCCTGCGGCTATGTGTTTTTCCTCAAAAGGGTCTTAAGAAAATGTTCTTAGACATTCCACTCTTTGTGTACCTTCGCACCTCAAACGTAGCCTTACAAGTTACATACAAGTATAAGCCATGTTAACCACGGCTTGACATAAGCCGATCAACGGAACTAAACACAAATTCATATTGAACACGATATAGGTAATATTAGTGCGATATTAATCATGTAATACAAACATATCGTTGATTGGTGAAATTAGAGTTATATACCTGACTACGAAACTATGCCGAGATCTATAGTTGATATTGATTACCTACCTAATTAATTATTAGGTAGGTTTCCCAATCTCATGAGAGTATATAGGATTTATAATGTAGGATATTGAATTAAGTTTATGTAACTCTAGTCTACCCTGTCTACCTAAATCTAAGATTCTAATATTCAAATTTTTTTGGTTTGCTCGCTTTCGGTTTTTGGGGGACCGTGAGTCACCGAACGAAAGACTTGACATAAGCTACTTTCAGAGGCATTTCCAAGCGACATGAATTTCTGAATCTGGATTGTTTATGTGTTTCTTTTTAACATGGCGTTTCAATACAGAAATCTTCTAGTACCTAGCTATACCTAGGACATACATTACATATCGGTGTATCTCATATTTTCCGCTAAAACTGCGGTATTTCAACGGTGTAGTGTCAAAGTCAAACAAGTTGTTTGAAACTGCATGTAGAGTGCGGTGTAGTTATCTCAAATGTCAAATGGCTGTCAAATGCATCGTGTAAGCAAGTGTGATTTCATAGACATGTGATGTTATGCATGGCCTGATTTCACGAATTAGGGAAAAGGCGGCGCACATGGCGCCTTTACAGATGGTTCACTCAGTACTAGCGACGATTTTGACGTTAATTAACTTTAACTCAAGGTATCTAAGATGGTTTCCACGAACGTCATAATTTTGAATGAAACTTAGCTCAGACGTTCTTGTATTAGATTTTGCTGTTTAGATATTCTTCTACTTTGAGATTTTTGACAGTAGTAACCCTGGCTATCGCAAGTGACAATCGCGAAAATCCTAAATAGTGTCGTGTGAATCAGAAGGTCTTGTAATCATTTTGGGATAATTTACTGACTGGCTGTCAAATGCAACAATTTCGTGTGGCGAATGTGATTTCATAGACTTGTAATGTTAATTTTTGTTCTGTGTGTTAAGACAAGTGTAAAATTATTTCTCAAACACGATATTCAGTTGAGGTTAAGAAGTCAAGCTGTCTGTTCCAAAGAGAGCCACAAATTCAACATTAAATGCAGATAAAGTTTTCACTCGCAACAATAACAGCAGACTAGATGCAGATGTTACAGGCACTTTGGTCTAACTTAGGGTTGGCTTACAAAAATAAACAACAAGACCAACTATATTGTGACCAAGATACTCATAAACAACGTACCCCAAAATTTAAAGCGAGGAACACACACAACGTCGGTTCATTCGATTCTCCACCCTATCTGCATATGAATACGGTTTGTGTCAAACGGCATCGCACAACGCTGTGTTGTCTGTCAAATCGTTTGACATAAACCGTATTCGTATAAAAATAAGGTGGAAAATCGAACAAACGACGCACAAACCGACGTTGCGTGTGTTCCTCGCCTAAATGAATGAGGTAGAATCTAGAAAGTATCTGCGCCATTTTCGAGTGTGCCTTTCTGTAAAATGTGTCAATGTCAAATTTAAGTTACTTCTTAGTGGTTGTCATAACGTCATTTAGGCACACTTGCGCCTGCTGCAATCTGCAATAAGTTTACCCCCTCATTACTTTTCGTTTTTTTACTTCATTATTTGATCTATTCCGGACAAAATGTGACGGCAACATACACAGGCTTAATGCAATTGTAGAGAAGAGATATAAAGTAAACTTATGTAGTTATCTTTGCAGTAGGTGGCTATGGCTCGTGATGGTGATGATGGGTGGAAATTATAACCTTCTTAGTACCTAACTTAATTCTACTCAGAAACGAAAATTTATTATACCTAAAGTAATATCTAGATGTATTAGATTAATATACTTATAAAAACTTACATTAAGATATAAAACAAATAATTTTTTTTTCCTGAAAAGATTAACTGACATCGATTTTATATGTAATATATTTTCGCACAACCCTAGTCTAAGAGTCTAGCCTAGCACACACTGTTTAAATAAATAGCCACCACTCTAGGCTGTAAACCGTTGTTTTCTTTGTCTGGTGTTATTTCCCTCTGCTATATCGGGGCCGTAAGTCCAGAATAAACAAGCAAATGGGTCGGACGGAGGCACGGAGCCTTTCCTTTCCTTGTGGACGGAGAGCTGGCTACGGTATGAGACGGTTGATGTTACTAATATTTTTGGACAACCCTAGTCTAAGAGTCTAGCCTGGCACACACTGTTTAAATAAATAGCCACCACTCTAGGCTGTAAACCGTTGTTTTCTTTGTCTGGTGTTATTTCCCTCTGCTATATCGGGGCCGTAAGTCCAGAATAAACAAGCGAATGGATCGGACGGAGGCACGGAGCCTTTCCTTTCCTTGTGGACGGAGAGCTGGCTACGATATGAGACGCTTGATCTTACCAATATTTTTGGACAACCCTAGTGCAAGTCTATTGGGATTGTAATGCACTCACAGTGTTATATTATTCTCACAAGTGAAAATAAGAAAAAGAAAAAATTACATACATCGACCGGGAATCGAACCCGGTGGGGCGTTTACCCATGCGGCCCGGGTTCGATTCCCGGTCGATGTATGTCATTTTTTCCTAGTGCAAGTGTCTAGCCTGGCACACACTGTTTAAATAAATAGCCACCACTCTAGGCTGTAAACCGTTGTTTTCTTTGTCTGGCGTTATATCCCACTGCTATATTGGGCTATTTCGGGGCACGGCCGTAAGTCCACAATAAACTAGCAAATGGATCAGACAGAAGCACGGCGCCTTTACTTCGCAGTGAGAGAAGAGCTGGCTACTTTGGCATAAGACAATCGATTTCACTATCCTTAGCACGAAGTTCTATAGGTACCTAGTTAACAAACACATTACTACACTCACTTCACACGTTTATGCTTTTCTAACCTGCAAATCTAACCCTCTAATCTCCTCAACTAAAATTAGGCTGGCAAGACGGTATGGCGTTGGTCCGCGATCTATATAGGTACGCTTCCTATCTTCCACATTAGAGCGTTAATTAAATAAAAATATTAAATAAAAATATCCATTTTTTGCTCTCTGCTTATTTTCGTAAAAGACGGTAGGTAACGCGCTATGTAAAATTAACGCTTTGCTGTTTATTTATGACATTCAAAACGTCAACAGATTAAGAAAAATAACTCAGATTTATTGCTCGTTAAATCCCACTTCCTCTGACGTAGCCAGCTCTTTGACCACTCTCTTGCCTCCCGGGCTTCCCCTTGCTGTGGAAGAAAGTTTGCGCAGTCCCGCAAGGCCCCTCATTAGGGCCCTTGCTTTTGGTTGTTTACGAAATTAGCATCCAGAAAGCCTTTCAGCGAGGCCGTTGACGAGTAATGATGTGGCATTGATAAACTTTCCGGGGGATTTGCATCTTTTGGAGACTTTGCATTTTAATGACGACGTTTCGATCGGAAAAGACACGTGTATCGTGCGCGGAAACGTACATGAAAGAAAAAAGTTCTGCGAAATATTTTTTTAAGTAGTACAGTTTGAGAAGGTAATATCTGTAAACAAAGTGCTTAACTTGCATATAAACATAATTTTTGAATAAATTGATTTACTGATTGTAAAGGAAGTTTATATCTAAGGTATGACAGCATTTATGAAGCAAGCCTGAAAACTAACTTTTTTGTCACTCTAGGCGATAACGACCGTGTTTTTTAAGCCGTTAATGCCCTTCCTACCCCGCAGAAGATAAAGGTGTACTTATGTATCGGGAATTTAATGCACTCACATTTCTATTATATATTATTATTTTCGTTTATAATTAGTTCTTATGTGCGTATGTGTATTAAACCTACTTAGGCATTCTGGAATTGTATTGTGATTTGTGATGTAGTGAGGTATATTATATCGATGAGTATGCTTGTTGAACCCCTATGTGGTAGACAGCTGAACCATAATCATTAATGCTAAATTACTTACGGGTGGTTTAACAAATTACAGCTCTAAGATTAGCTCATAATTAGGATTAGTTTCACAGTACGATCAATGTTTATCTTATGACTATCAATAATGCTTATATCTCAGCCTAGCTTCAAAGTTGTTTAGGACGGAAGCACTTGTATTGGCACTCTCAAAAGTCAAAATTATCAGAAACATATTCCTGCGAAAAATAAAAATTTAATCTCCTATTAGCAAAGTTCGGGGCAAGCTTCACAGAAAGACGTACAACGTAATGCACATAGTGACATCTGTCAGACAAGCGATCGTTTGCCGTTTTCTATGGGACGCGCGTCTCACGTGTGAAGCTTTGTTTCTCCAGTTTCATATATTTTATATGGAAACGGTTTCAAGCGTCGCGATGTCGCACGTCTCACATCTCCAACGATCACTAGTTCTACAGATGCCATCTTACGTCTCACGTCTACTCTGTGAGGCTCGCGCCTCAAATAAAAAAAAATATAACCGAGATTATAATTTTTTTACGTCCTTTATCGATTGTGAACATTAAGGCGTGCATTTAAATTAGCACGACTCGGTGTACCATACGAAGAGAGAGAGAGAGCACCCTGTATGTCCTATACAGCACATTCTTTACCATGAACTCCTTCAAAACGACAGTAACTTTAAACATGGCAGAGAAGCAACGATGGGGGTGTAGGTAATATGTGTGAAACTTGAAGAGTGGCTGTCATAAAATTTAACGTGTACTCTGGAGCACATCTAAACGAGTGTGTTTAAAACTTTACACCGGTTTACAAAGTAGCGTAGTGTTCGCACCTGCAGAACGTGATATATGAAAATGGCTTTTCGATACTTATTATGCAGAAACTTCAACAAGAAATGATGGAATGTGTATTTTTCTGGTAAGTTGACACAGCAAATAAGTATCAAGTTTGTCAAATACCTATCGCCACAGTGTGATAGTAGTGTAATTGATTAGTTGACCTATTTTATATTATAAACTGGTGTTTTCTATTGTTTAATTTTGTTTTTATTATTAATTTTTCTAAGCTTAGGACAAGTGAAGAGTACTATTGCGAGCAAATCCACCTATTCATTTCAGACCCATCGTTAACCTATATCCATTTGCTTAATATTTGTATGAAAAACCATTAAAAATTGGTCCCTGGATTTGCTGACGATAATGCCTAGGGTTGTACTTAACTTACGAGTTGATATATCTGCAAAATCTATCACTGGATTGTCACGTTACAAGTACATACCTATAGGTACGTTGTACAGACACAATCACAAACAACAATAGGTACCTACCTACCCTGCGTATAATTTGTCACCCCTGCAAAGATTAGATCGACCTCAGGGGTAACACAGTGTAATCAAATTCAAGTTTCGTGATTGTAGTATTATTGCCTAGTTTCGTACATCTCCTCGCGACTGTCGAAACTTTCAAACGCACGGCGCTGGCGGTACAGCAAAGCAAAGTTGGGACAAACGTTCTCAAACTTTTAATTTTGTAAAAAATATACTCGTACAAAACTCCCATGCCGTGTGCTTCCGGCTTAGAATAGCATCACCCCATATCTAACCGTGGGTGTCATAAAAACCGACTAATGGATAAATCCAGGGAGTGTGCAGCAGCGTTCTCTGTGAATACAACACCATGAACTGCGTTCGCCAATCTGCCTGCCAAGCGTGGTGAATAAAATGGCAAATACTCCCCTTATAGAGGGAGGCCCATATCCAGCAGTGGACTGTTGTGGCTGTTATAGTTATACAAAATTCGATGACTGATAACCACTGATGGGAGACGGTTATCATAGCTTGCAACGCTGGAAGTTTTTTAGTTCACAAAAAACATAGCTTTCATTACTTTGGATTAAAAATAAATTGATAGTATTTAGGCTATATCCACACAGTGATTTTCTTTCGCCATTTCTTTTTGCACTTTTTTGTAACACATTGAATCATTATATGCAAGTTTCCGCACTGAAGGAAAAATATAGCTTGTCTTTTCATACGAAATAAAATATCGCGCAAGGAAAAAAAACGTTGACGCGAATAAAATTCTACAGAAAATATTTAAGATCGCCACACGCAACTCTCGTATACACTCAAGTACGTAACACAATACATTTGATTAGTACTTAGGTATATTCTGTTTGGTTAATTATAAAGCTACGATCACTTTGAGAACCACAGACGAAGTAAACTTGTGACAACCCTGTCACTATCAGACATAATTTGATCTCAGTTTAAACTATGTTACACGTACTTCGCCTAAGAGGTTACGTGGCTGGGTTTAATAGAGAGCCGTATGGATTGAAAATTGAGTGCTTCAAAGACTTATAGGTATATTAAGTTGGTAGGTAAGAGGACCTGAGGACCTAGGACCTGTCTTATCGTCGTTTGTAAGTAGAAACCTGAGAAGAAAAAGATTTTTCTTAAAATATACAATAAGTAGGTACCTAACCCACGTCTACTTAATATATAGCAGCGAGATCGAAATGAAGACCGAATAGCCAACCCATTACGTCATTATTATGACGTAACTTTTACTAACGATTTGAACTTCCCAAATGTGTTAGTAGTGTTAGTACATAAACATAAGTAGAATTTAATATTTCTGTGTAGGTAATACATAAGTGATTCAACTATGAGACTATTGTAACTATTACGTTCGTAGGCTTGCTATAACAGAATGATCCCACAAAGACTAAAGCCGCATACGATACAGCGAACCCGAAACACCGTCGCACCAGAGAGAGCAAAAAGCACTTTTCACACCTTCACACGTTCGCCCATAAGAGCGGAATTGCTACCGATGAGACGCCACAGAATAAAAATAAAGCAACAGACGGTACCAATCGTAAAGCGAACGATATTGGCTCCTAATTCCGACTGGGATAGGTAGTGCACCTGCTTCCATTGTTACACCTGATATACGGGTCTCGAATTGAGATAACTATAAAAGTTATGGCGTTATTGCAGTGGAAACTATGAAACTACACATACGTGTGCTTGGGTAAGTAGTTTCTGTGGTGGCGTTGGGAATTGAAATTGAAATGTATTTTTATGTGTAAACATTTTATTTAATTAACACTTTACGATTTTATTTTATTAAAAGATAAATTAGCTTGTTGATTACACATGTGATGTCAAAGCTATGTTAAACGCACACACATGAAGAAATTATCTTTTTTATGATTAGTAATAAATTGGTGATTGTGTCATTATTTTTACGAAAAGAAACGTTTTAGGGACCAACATATACTGGTTATTCATTCATTACTGGTAAAATCGAAAAGGAATAAGTTCATCTTTTAGATGAGCTGGATTTAGTACAAATTGCGAAGTTTTCCAACACAATTACTCAAAGCATTAATGAGGTTATAAATAGTATTTTATGCTTTATAATTTTGTTGGCCTTTTTTAAGTAGATTCAAATCTAATGAATAAAATAATGTGTTCAACAACAAGTACCAACTGCTACGACACGTAAAAACTTTAGTGGAGTAGAAACTAAACTAGTTATTATTTTGTTTGATAGTTTGGACTAGAAATTGGCTTGGGAACCGCTTTCAACCCAATTTGGAGAGTTGGACCACACTGAAAAAAAAGTTATAAGCGGTGTAAGAGAAAGTGTACCGAAATCAGACGTAGGAACTGAACAATTTTTTATATGAGGTTAGTAACGATGAAGAAAGTTCAGCCTCCCATACGAAATTCCCAATTAACTTTCGAATGACTTCCTATGGGAACACGATAAACTTTTTCCTTCCCCAACGGCGAAGAACACACGCAACGTCGGTTTGTGCGTCGTTTGTTCGATTTTCCACCTTATTTTTATACGAATACGGTTTATGTCAAACGATTTGACAGACAACGCAGCGTTGTGCGATGCCGTTTGACACAAACCGTATTCATATGCAGGTAGGGTCGAGAATCGAATGAATGACGCACAAACCGACGTTGCGTGTGTTCCTCGCCTAAGGCTCTATGCTATATTAAAAGTTGTTCAGATTCATGGTGTGATCAGGCCTGCAACTTTTTCGTTACACTGTCCCTTACACCCGGTATACTCAAAATAATAGCCAATGCATGGAATCTACGAAAGTGCATTTTGCGCCGAGGCACGTAAAATAATAAACTGCGATATTTTTCGAATCTATTCGCTCGTTTATGGAATTTTATATCGACCGCGAGTATCTATACCTAGGTATTGTTCTAAATCCTTTGGAATTTGGTCTGGAATAGTCTGGATAGTCCGATACAAGGCGTTTTCGGGTGCTTTATTCACAGATACTTTACTTCTACAACTAGGTTCTTATCAAAACATACCTACGCAATAAGTATCAAAAAATATGTTTGCTAAAGTAAGTGAAAATAATACCAAATAAAAAAACGGATTTAAAACTCCAGTAGGCAATATTAGCTCAGCGACAAAACTAAGAACATCAGCTACATTTCACAACGTACCTAAGTCTTTGCGGGTGTCACACGGTACGCACAACTTCCCGTAATGTCTGTGCGCAAACCTTCAAACTTTGCCCACTGTGTGCCCGCAAACTTTATCCGCCCGTAAACTTATTTTAGGACAAGATCTTTACAGATTTACAGAAGCCAAGAGGCTTTGGAAATGTAAAGAAAAGAAACTTACGGCCAATAGTTTTGCGAGTGGGTTGACTTGGATATTTACTTAGGCCGATTTGCTTCGGTCTTTTTGCGAGGTAGCATCTCAGGTAACTAAACAGGTACGCGGGTACACACACTCGAGACGTCTGGCTTAAGCCAAACATGCATTGGTCAACTGAACTCCAATAACATGTTTATTTGCCATTGTATTGGAGCTAGCATTAAATCGTCGTTACAAAGTAACCACTTATCTTTAAATCGATTGATGTCGTTTCAAATAACTAGGATGTCAATTTAGTGACGACAGACATACCTGAAAACTACGTAGATATGCATTTTCAAACAATTGACTGATCGGTTGCTGTCTTTGATTGATTACTTAGTAGGCGCTTTGAAAATTCTGAAACCGGATTCATTTGGTTGTTCATCGAGACGATGTCTCACACGATAAAAGAAGATTTGTGTTGTCTATTCATCAATCCTAATTATCATGAACAACGGCCACTTAATGATTGTAAAAGTTAAACAAGTAGATGTGTTAAAAAACAAAAAACCCGACTGCGGTAATTTTAAATTAGTATTTTGCTGTAGTAATCCGCCATCTTGAATATATAATTTTTGAATAATAGCCAGTGTCATTCGCGCTTCTTAGACAAATCTAACGACACCTCATATGTCAAAATAAAACTATCCGTTTGGGCTGTAGCCCGTAAAAAAGAATTTTCTTGCCCACATACATACATACATACATACTCTCGAAAAACATAACCCTCTTTCTGAGGCAGTCGGGTAAAAATAAACCTAAGCCGCATTTACTTTAAAAAAGGATCAACACCAATTCAAAACCGCTTAGGCATCGGTAGCAATACCGATAAGTAATCAGGCAAAATCCCATCTCATCACAGTAAAACAACAATGGAGCCATTTGTACATCAGATTTAAAACACATCGTTTATCTTGTTCGCATATTAAGCTGCTACATATTGATTGTGCCCATTTGCGATGAAAAGGCTTCATCCATTTTTCGTCACAGAACGAAATGAACTGGAAAAATAAATACGCAATCGACTTTGATGAAGCTGCTTTTGATTCCCGAACGTATTTAAGAATTTCGTCACTTGAATAAGCTTTTAAATATGTGGGTAAGTGAAATAAACAGTTAAAGTTGGATTAAATTGATCTTTTTCTTTTCGTGTAGGACACCGACTCGTTCGCCAAACCAATAAACGCTGGTGTCAGAGTTTTTCAACCGCCTACTATAAGTGGCCAATAGGTTATTTAGTTACAAAGTGAAAAAGTTTTAAATTGTAAGTAAATAATAATTTGTACAAGGCGCAACTACTTACTGATAGTACAACTATTTACTACCTTTGAAAGAATTCGTATCCATGTCGAAAGCGAGTACTTTCAGTCGGCTTTGTTTTCGAAAAAGCATTAAAATTGGGAACTTTTTAATATTCTTTTCAAATTTTGTTTTTAATCAAAACAAAACAGAAATTGTAAGCCATGTATAAGCAAGACTCATAACTATTTTCAAGGACCTTACTGAAAACAACACTGCGTATAAATGCACCTTTACAAAATAGCAAAACAAACGTTCGATCGATTCCAAATTTGAAATATGACTTTTTAACACTGGCCAATAATCGTCAAGTGTTTCCCGCTACTGTCATTTGTTTCCAATAGCCATCCAATCGCGAACAGCCATTTGTAACAGATATAAATTGGCGGTCGGAACAAAATATGAATCGGTCGGTTTGCGCGGGAATGGTGCTTCTGGTGGAGTCAACGGCAGGCGTGTTTTGATTAAAACTATGGTAGATAACTTTATTATAATAATATTTAATAAACAGAAGATTATCCCTACATTAAACCAAAATCTACCAAGAATGAAGATAGATACTACGTATTTAGAAATGTTTTGAGCGCCTCTCCTTGTTGGAAGCTTTTATATTGCTAGAGCCGAACAATGATTACTTTTAGCAAAATTATATGAAAGTAGAAAAACGTTTCTTGCGCTTTCAGTTTCTTAGCTGATCTACGTAGCCCTCCTAACCCTATAGAAAAATTTGGAAAATGCTTTCCATCAAAACATTCCACTGAAAATAATAATACGCATTACAATTCATGTAGGGTGAAAAGGGTTGAAGTGTAAAAAGTCGTCGAGATATACGGGCGAAGCCGGGGTGGAGAGCTAGTCATAAATATTTGGGATGCTGACTGTATCGTGCCCTATCAATTGCGTACATGTGATTTCACTCAATTTTTGAAACTGACGCACCCTTAGTCCCTCCCTACCCTTGAGAGGGGTGCGCGAGTACCTATTGCTAAAATACAGATTTTGATACGTAAGTACACTATTATGCCTAGTTGTTGACTACTTGAGAAAAAATGCAGAAAGTTTATAGGCCCATTAACTATTGGTATGTAGGTAGTCAAATATTAAAAGTTGTCAATTCAAAGTTGTGGACGAGCAAATGACAATACGAATAACAAAAAAAAATAGTAACATTTAACAAAAATAAATCATAGCTATCGATATCATAGAAGCGTAGAATCTGTCAAATTTATGTGACCTATGACAACTAAGTATAACAAGAAAAACCTATTTATTATTGTGGATAACTGTAGATTATAAACCGTGTACCTAATGGTTTAGCAATACCATTTGACTACAGATAAAATAACCGAAACTGAATTTCTCGAATTTGCCAAGGACTACAAAGCTCCAACTATAAAAGGCGGCACTATCTCTGTTTTGTCAGAATTGCTCTGCTCCCCGCGCGGGAGGAAACATCAACATTGTAGGCTGTGTTGCTCCTGCCCACACCACAGGTTATGATTTATTTTCAATTTCGAACACCTATTAGCAATATCATTTGACTATAGATTATAATAACCGAAACCGAATTTCTCGAATTTGCCAAGGACTACAAAGCTCCAACTATAAAAGGCGGCACTATCTCTGTTTTGTCAGCATTGCGCTGCTCACCGCGCAAGCGGAAACATCAACATTGTAGACTATGTTGCTCCTCCCCTCACCACAGGTTATGATTTATTTTCAATTTCAAATACCTATTTTCTATAGCTTAGGATATGGGACGATGTAACGAGAACTTTGCAGGCGTGCTCAGACCATGCTGCTGAACAACTTTTTCTATGGAACATACGGAGGTAAACGGAAATAAATTATTTACTTCCCATTCAAAGTCGGTCAGCTGATCGTAATTTTTTTATGGAAGGTCGGTTTTTTTCGTTTACCACCTTATCTTCCACAGTGGCCTGAGCACGCCTGCAAAGTTTTCGTTACATCGTCACGTCACTCGTATATTTTTCATCTCAAGTTGCACTTTTTTTTTACCCAACAAATATTGGCATCAGACTTTTAAAACCGCCATCTCCTTCTGCTTGGAAGCATATTTTATTAATTCTATTCCAACTCAGGTAATATGGCTCAGCTTACGAAGTAAACTACTAGATTGGATACTACCTATAAAAAGCAGTTCAGTGCATCTTCACACCCATTCAATCTACTCTTATCGTTCGTTCAATACATGATTTCAAAGGATCCAACGCAAACAGGACACTAATACCCTTTTATAGAACATTTTATGCTCAATAAACTCGTCCTATATCTATACTTTAAAGAAAAAAATTTACAATAACATTACTGCTCTGAAATGCGATAAAATGTGTGAAGGGTCAACGGGTGTCGATACATCATAAAATTATATGAAAGTCGAGAGCAGAGAGACCAGGGAAAGTGAGGTGAACAGGTCACGGCGGAATTTATGGCGGTCTGCATTGGATACCTATTGTGGAAAACGTTTTATGACTTTTAAAAATAATTTTATGGAAATAGCAGCACTTATCGCGGCCGAGGGGAGCTCGCGGACATGCCATGGTCACTCATGATTAATGCCAACGGGGATCTTACTCTACAACATAACAGTAGCTGCAGTGAAATTTTCAGTTAAAGTTTGGCAACAACTTTGGCAGTAATTCTATCGCTGGAGTGACGGAATTGATTTTCGATCTTTTGCATCTCACTACTTATCACTGCAAAATATTTTATTTTAGAATGTTTCCTGCGTCTGACGGTAGAATTCTCATTGGAGGCAAAGCTTTAGAAGTCGTTCGGTTAGAAATTTCCGCCGTGACGTGGAGGATAATCTTGCGTCTTGCGGCGGCGCGTCATTTGGAATCAGAGCCCGTGAAATTTGTCGAGGTGCTGAGCCACTGCATTAAGGGGTGCATTCAGTCGCAGGAAGAAAATCTCGGCTGAAAATCTGTCCGTCTAGAGAAGAAAATTTCGGTATATTTTGTGAAACGTTTCACGGATACGTACTACAATCCAAAATACTTATTTTCAAATTCGCACATGAACAAACAATCTGGGAAAAATGGTGCAATGGAAATCTCTAAAGCTCGTATTACTAAACGAGGCCGTTCTCATTGGCAAAGTTTACCCCTGTATCGCTGACATTATTATTTCCAAGTGCACCACACGAGACCTGTTGGGGATCTGTTGCGTCCTGGCGCTTGTCCAAACCTTCTGTAGGATCAGCTCGAGCGGAGTCTGCGTGTAATGGATCGCCGGGCGCGGGTCGAGATGGCCTTGTTAGACGCGCAATTGAACTTGTGTATGATACAAGTTGGTTCGTTGTACGTTTGAAGTATTGAGTCTTGCTGGAGAGATCGAAAAACTTGCTCGAATTTTACGTGTATAGTTTTCGTTCTTTATTCTTGGTATCTGTTGCGCCCTGGCACTTGCCCAAAGCCCAAAGGCTGTGTACGATCAGATAAACTTAAGACGGTGCAGTTTTTAGATAATTGCCGAGATAGCCTAGTTTAACTTATAATTTATTATCATCCCAGTGGCGCTTGTTTGAAGTGGGTTTCAGAGAAGTAGATTATATGAGTTGTGTTCCTTATGTAAAGTACCTCTAGATATGGAAAGAAGAAAACTGTATGGTTAAGGCCACTCGAGCGTCTTGTGCTACTACTTTTGTGTCCCTTAAAAATATGGCGTTTATTGGCGATGTCATGAAGTTTTTGTCAAAGTCGTACCTTTTTCTTTTTTTTGTCAAAGTAAAAGTTAAGGTTAAGTTGATATGTATTTACCTGTTGGTGAACCTAATAAATAAATAAATAATAAAAAACAGAATGTACTTACATATAACACCCAATCCTTAGGGCTGTGTGCGTTGGTGCCGCACACGTAGAGTCTCGAGCCGTCGCCCATTGGCTGGATCACCCTCACGTGGTTCCGGCAATCGAAGTGCTGCACAAACAAATAACGGATTTTTAAAATACAGACACAAATTGGGGAAACGGCGCGCAAGGCGCCAATACAGATGGCTCACTCAGTACTAACGACGATTTTGACGCTTACTAATGAAAACTGGAAAAAACCGGAATCTCAGGGGAAGTCAAGGTAACTAAGAAGGTGGTTGACACGAACGTCATATTTATTGGATTTAAAATTGGCTCAGAATCATATGACTTTCTTTGTCAGATTTTGCTGTTTTGATATTTTTATACTTTGATAATTTTTACAGAGGCAACCCTGGCTATGTAACAAGTGCCAATCACGAAAATCCAAAATAGGGCCGAGTGAACTTTTTGTAAACTCTCTATTTTGTAATACATTGTTTTCCATTACTCATTACTCATCAAAACATTGTTTTCCATTACTCTAGAATAATAAATCATAGCGAAATGCATATTTATGTACGGAACATAATTATCGCCATGCCGAAATTTACAGATGTTTTTGTCGTTATTTTGAAAAAAAAAGCAGGCAAAGACGCATTCGGTGAACAAATTTTTAGAGTATGCGACTGGAAAATCAATCTCAGCCCTCACAAAAACTTTTCGTACCGCACTTTTGCTGCATCAAATACCTATCATTCATTCATGAGACATCAAGGTATTAAGTACCTATGGTACTGTAAAGTAAGACAATGCAATAATAAATTACCAGGTAATTGTCTTTTGGAGGTGCCTAGTTATTTTAAAGCATTTATTTTTACACCAAATAAATCAAATCGAGACGAATGAAAATAATGGAAACTTTTATTAATTGTTATAGTTCAATAAACAATTAAGTGGTTATTTAAAATAATACAGACACCGAAATTGGTATGGTTTCGGGAATAAATCAAATTAATTTGATCGATGCAGAATAAAAGTGCATTCGTATTAAAATTAAAAATGGCGCATTCCGCACATCGCGCCCGAGGCAAAATTCAATGGAATAATAGTTGTTCGTGCGAGCGCTGTATGCGTTCTCGTTCACAGGTTGTGATTATGCAAATTTGCGCCAAACATAAATTATTAAAGAGCATTAATATTCTGAACGACAGAAATATGCATTGCTCGCTTTAATGGGTAAACCGGCCCATTGGACAGTGCTATGCTAGTTAATATCAGTCAATTATAAGTCAGTTCTTTAATCATTCCCAGTAATTTTTGCTGGAAACTTTCAAAATAGAAACGAATGATTCGTTTTTAGCAGACTCACATAATACCTATTGCAGATTTCCCAAAATAGCACCAAAAATGATACCGTGTTTAAGTATTCATCTATGGCTCTAATCTCTCCCAAAACAATTTAGATTTTCGTTAAGCGGTAATATTGTCAATCAACGAAACAGTAATCGAATACAATTTCCAATACTTGAATGTTTAACCCTAGGGGATGTCTTATTCCATCGCCTATCAGTAGGGTTGCCAGGTCCTCATATTTAAAAGCCGGGCAGACCTACGAGTTTGGTCTAACATTTGGGTAAAAGAGACGAAAATCTCAGACTTAGTGAAAAAAAAAAACATGCGACAACATGAGCTCGGCCGACTAGCTGAAAGCTAGCGGATACTGCTAAGTTTGGTCAGACATGCAATCAAATGTCCGGCTTTATCCGGACGCCTGGCAACCCTGCCTATCGGTACTGCCAAAGTTGTCTAAACTAGTCGGGCTGATATTTCTAACTTATCCTTCGGCCAGATTTAATAATAGTTTGCTCTTGGGGAGTTTATTTGACAAACTTCTTGATGTGCTAGACCTTTCGAACTATTGTGAGTACGGAAATAGCTCGCTTATTTCTATATCAATCTTAAAGCATAACCATTTTACAGTTAGAAAAAATCTTTATTAAATATGAACGCAACGCATTTTTCTAAGCAGTTTAATAATAATAAATTCTTTATTGTTCTCCATTAAATAAACATTTAAAAAGACAATTAAAAACAAAGGTGAGCTTATTTCGAACAGGTAGTTCATACGCTCGTATTCATTCTTATGTGTTTGGTTGAATTAAACATTCATGTTATTGATTTCAAAGAAATCAACCTACCAAGATACAGTGAAGAAAAAGTAAATGAGGAATTGAGTGAGCTTGTAATGACTAGCGTAATGTCTATAATGAAACAAACAATTAAACAAAGCCTTTGTTTCTTCGTAAAAACTTGGTGCTACTTGTTCGTAGCCGTGGAAGTTTGCTCGGGATTGTTCTAAAGTAATTATCGGATTAATATAGCTGGAACGGCGAGAGGTACTGGAACGCTATTTTTAGATTTCCGCATGCGAAATGCAGGTGCTGGTCAAGGTTGTATCACACGTTCTACTACACGAATTCATTCACTCATAAACATTCTCACATACTCTTAATTTAGAAAAAAAAAACAACTAGGTAATAGAAATTGAAATCCCAGTTAGCATACGACGCGCAACTTATAAAATTTGTACTTTTTGACACTTCTAAAATCTTCTCTCGCGCGATATTTGTCTTTTTGCGGTGTGCATGTTTCGTGTGCAGGCATTGCGGACTTCCGTACGCGGAATCGAAATACGACTTTTCAGAAATGGAGCTCCTGGCGTGCCCAGTGACGAGAACAGGCACTGTTGTGCTCAGAAACAATCAGAATTAAGGCGAGTACAATCAGGCTCACGTCTAAGTTTCTTTTAACGGCACTTACCGAGCGCTCGCATAACTTTACTGCGAACTAATGCCTTCGATTGGTCCATTTCGTTAATTATTCGCCACTTTGTACGTAAGTAGATTTACGGCCGGCTTTCCTCCAGTTCTCTGCGAAAAGGTTTTTTTTGGCGCTTATTTTTCTACGACTAAAATGGCTTTTATTAGAATTTTAAGGGCATTGATTTGCAATGCCAATGTGAGAAAGTATTATTGGGATTTTATTTCTTTCTCGGCTTTGCACTTGAAAATATTAAAAGTTTGCCGCCTACGCTAGCCAGTTATTGCAATTTTAGAAATTAAATTCAGAAATAACTTACGGTAGCTGTTGCGTCTTACCGAAAGCTGACTAAAGCCGGAAAAATTTACGCTTGTTTGCGGACAAAGAATGTACAATGTACGGGAGAGAACGCGGTAAGTTACGTCATAAAAAGCGCGCCAGCCCGGATTGCGGGACATGCATAATTTATTTTGAAATCTCCAGTTCTGATTTGGCTAGCTAGTGAAATTTTCCTTAATAGCGTCTCAAAGAGCTCGAACTTAAAACAACAAGCTCGGTCCGTAGACAGAGGTGCCTTGAGGAATTTCGCCGTCGGCATTTTCTCAGCCTTTTTCATGTAACGACATCGTGTTTAGAGCAAGGAAAGCTCGCCGACAGCGGGGAACTTTGATTATAGCCTTACGAGTGGCCGTTCCTTCCGCGATCGAGGTGATAGACTCGGGGATATTTCTTTTTTATTATCCGTTTTGATACCAATAAAACAAATTCACTTTTTTCTATTGGCAGAGTTAGAGTAGAGGATATAGGTTTTGGGAACCTGTAGAAACTTCATCTTTAGTTATCACTAGTTATTTATCCGAGTTTACCTTGATATTTTTGTTTCGTGCTTACTAGACATTTTCTGGCTACGTACTTTACTCACCTTTTATAGAAGGATAGAAGTTTACTGCTTTTCGCGCGTTCATGACGGTAGGAGTATCTACATTTCGCATGAAACGCGAAGCGTCCCATTTCTGGTTCCACACTTTATGACTTTCTTATTAGGTTTGAGACGAGTCAACTTAAGACGCAAGGATAGGTAAGGCTTAGATCTATATAAAACACGTATCATTTGTTACTTACATGAATATCATAGCAAAGTAAAAGAAGAAAATAAATCTAACACATACAAAAAATCAATGGTAAAATTGTTAGGAGAGCGAAGAGAGAAAAGCACTCAACCGTGCGAATGGTTCGCAGTGGGCATTATCGAATTAGTCGATCGCGCCTGATATAATCGTCTCTGCTAGGGTTGTAGCGTAACCGCCGAGAATAAAACAAATATTGCTTCTACGCTGCGATTGTAAATCAAAATTAACGGCCTTAATATAGCGGGGCCACGCGGGCCAACGTGGCACTAAGCTCCCGCCGTGAAATATGCTGCCTCCCGCCGCTCACAGTTAAAAATGGGATTAACCCTTGACGGAAATAGTGCTAGTTGCGAGTAATTCCGCAAGTAATAAGCAAGGTTTCATTAAGAAATATTAAAGCGAGCGCCGTCTGAGCAAACTTCCTGGCGATATAACACACTGTAGGTGGAGAAACTTACCTCTGATTTGCCTTTGGATACGCATTGCGCCACGTTGCTTGGCTCCAAGTTTATTGCGTCTCTCTGCAAATAAAACAAGGCACGTTATTAACTAAATTACATCAAATTGGTTTCTTTACTAAATTAAATTATCAAACTTCATTTTATTATGCTTAGATCTGTCTAGACAAGAACAAATTTCAAACAAATTAAGTATAAATCAACAAATACTGAAAGCTTACCTCGCAGTGCGACGAACTAATATTGTTCATATTAAGTCGATACAATCGATCCCTGGAACAAAAAACAAGAAGTTTACTCACAAAAAAAAACCTTTTACGGGAATAGAGAAACTTTACTACTACTGTATAACAAAAATGGCCGACGTCGGCAACCGAACAACAGGAACAACTACAGAAAAGTTCAGGGAAAGTTTACTCTATTTCCCGATTGGCATCGATGTGGCTACAATGTTTCGACAAAAGTATATTAGGGATATTACACAATATTGTTCCATGCTTTTATGGCTACAAATTGTACCGTTGAAACGTAATACAAAGTTACTGAATAACTTGATTCGTGGAATCAATTTGATTCTGTGAAAAGTGGAACCAGCGGTGTAATTTTCTATGTTTTTACTTTATAATGTTATCAATATCATAAAAATTGCATCATAAAAGCTAATTTTCTATTTTTTTACTGATCCATTAAAACGATTAGGTAGCCTTTATGTCAGAATCGAAATTTAAAATAGATTCTCAAAAATATTTTAAAATATAAGACTTACATCGCCCCGACGTAGAGGGCGTCTCGTTTGGAATCCACAAAGAATGTTCTGTAGTACAGAGGGCCGCACGAGAATTCCCGGACATGATCTGCGAAAAGAGAAAAAGGAAACTGTTAAACTACGTACGAAATTTTAAATATTTTCAACGTGAAATTCCGAAGAGTCTTTATTCATGAAAAATAAAAAATAAGAAGGATTTACTTTATAGTTTCATTCATAAATTAGCTTAAGGGGTGAAACAAAAATTGTGCACTTAATTGGGATGAGGTATTCAAATTTTTTTCCTGTATGTATAGATTACAGCAATATATTCAATTAAAGAAAGAGCTTCAAGATCCATTAAATATTATTAAACCTTTTATATTAAATATCACAGTTCAAACAGAGCCCATAATCTATGAAAGTTCCACTAAACAGGCGTTTTTCTTAAACACGAGCCGAGATCAAAGGGTCGAGAGGTCGCATACTGTCAGATACGTTTGAACCATTCGACTCAGATCGAGAAGACATCAAAGCAGATACGGTACTAGAAGATATTGAGACCCCACATATTATATACGTTTATGTACGTACATAGCATATAAGTATAGTTTGACAAGATTATGGCAAACAGAGTGAAAGATTTGATTCGTCTCTTGGTCCAAGACATATTATGTCAAATATTTCGTACAATTATAACCTCCTCCATACCCTAAGATAGCGCCGCTCTGCCAATGCCATTCCCTAAAGTGATTCGTATGGAGTCGACTTCTACACCGACAAAACAAATTCAAAGAGCTTGCGATTTGTTTTTACAGTACCTACTTTCTATATATAGTACGTATATAACATTCTTTACACGGGTTTATTACAACCACTTTCAAGTTTATTGTTGAAATTTTATTCACTGTCTTAAATCAACCATTCCTCTGAACATTTCTTCGGGGCTATAAAGAGTGCTTCACGCACTTTATGTTTTACTTTATTTATTATTAAAATTTTGGTCCCGGGCACGTTTGGGTCGCGTGATACCGCTTTGCCGGTTTTACTGTATCTAGGGTCAGTTGGGGATCGAGTCACGCACAGAATGCGATGTTTACTTTTATGGCATCCAACATTCGCTGAATTTGGGAACAAATTGTCTAGATATACGTGATTGCTGATCGCCTGATATTGTTCTGCTTTTGCATATGTAAAGTGGTGGTTGTCATATCGCATATTTCTGAATTTTCAAAATAAGAATTCGTCTTAAAATTATTGAACTTTCATTATTTATGGGAAGGGTTTTAATAGTTTTGATAATGGTTAGCAAGAAAAAAACAAACAAATGTTTGTCTCGTAATTCCATATCGAAAAAAGTTTCATATTATTATCTTGTGGGTGAATATGCCTGATTTTTATTTCCTCTTAAAACCGTCTTCAACTTCCACGATGTGTATTTTCCGAGAGATTTTAATACATTATCCTAAGGCCGTCGTCACTGTCTTCTTTCTATGCGTTTAGACGTCGAAAGGGGGAAGAGCTTTGAATTAAAATGGTATTTTGCAAACGTTCGGCCAGGCGTGAAGATTTGTATGCCAACTGAAGGTATCGTCTGGAGAAAGGTTTAGGGAAAATAGAATATTTATTATTCTTTATATTTTTCTTTATAGCAAGTTTGGGTATTGTTAAAACTGGTCGATGAATGTTGATGTGGGTTTAGTGGGCAGTTTCCGAGATGTACGTATACGCAGCGGGACCCTAAGCCAGAATGGAATGAAACTTATGTGGTCTTGTAGGTATTAATTTGTACCTACAGAAATGTGAAATAAAAAAATTTGTACCTCTGTAAAAAAAAAGTTATGGACCAATTTGCAAAACGTCAACCCAGCGGGACCCCACTTAAAATTACAGTTTAGACTCAAAGTAAGCATATATTCGGAAAGCCCTGAATTTGTACCTTCCAAATATTATTCGATCATTCTCCTGAAGCGAATAGTCTAGGAGCTATAACCGATTAAAGCCAGCGTCAAGCCAGCGGGACCCCATGTCAAAGTACAATCCACACTTTAAAAAAACATATTTTTGGAGAGCCCTGAATTTGTACCTTCCGAAAATACCTTTATACAGCTTGTAATATTAATATTTCACGAGATATTAACGATTGAAATTTTATAGTCTAAGAGTCAGCGTCCAAAAAATATTTGGTGATTTATAGTTACCATCTTAAGTTCCCCTACAAACAGAGTACCAAGCTAGTATTCTAAGAAGGAATACTGACATTTTACCGTGACAATCGATTTAAAGGATAAACTTCTTCTGGTTTGTCATACAGCTGTAAGAGTAACCAGTGTAGTTTGATCCCAGGTAATAATATCACGAGGCAGGTTCTGTTTATCATCATGACATGCAATGTACGGGGTACGGTTACAGAAGTAAGAATATGTGAGGAAGCAACCCTACATAGATGAAAGAAGGCTAAAGAATAAGAATAAATAATAACACTAAGCTGAAAGCTTTGAAATCTCGGGTTTATCCCACCGTGTTCATTTTTTGTTGAAGATTTATTTTTGTTAGATTGGTTTGGTATCTAAAAGTGCAATTATCTCGAAAACCGTGCGTCGTAGAGCATAAATAGCTATCGGGCGGGATTTTTCCCGCAGGACCAGTTGTACCATTGGACAGTACCATTGATGGTACAACTGGGACAAAATTATCCCACCTGTACCATGAACAATTTTACAACAAATCACACCCGTCTTTACTCGCATTTCGGAATTTCGGTTATTTTTTTTTAAATAGGTCTTAATGAGAACTTAATTTCAGATGACAAGTTCCAATTTGAAAACTCAATTATCTTCGAAACTTTGCATGGTTTCTTATAGAAAGTTGTCGGTTTTGACTAGACCTATATTTTTGATGACAGCGGTCTGTTTGGGAATGTTGTAGGCCTTGATGAAACCTACATTTTAGGTGACAGCTGTCAAATTTAAATCTTGTTTTTCTTGGCAATTATGCACTGCAGACTATCAGTTTGTTTGGAAATGTTGTAGGCCTTGATGAGACCTACATTTAAGCTGACAGCTGTCAAATTAAAAACTTGTTTTTCTCGGTAATTATGCATGTTAGACTATTAGTTTATTTGGGAAAGTTGTAGGCCTTGATGAGACTTACATTTAAAGTGACAGCTGTCAAACTAAAAACTTGTTTTTCTCGGCAATTATGCATGCTAGATTATCAATTTATTTGAAAAAAGATGACAGCTGTCAAACAAAAAAATTATAGGTTTTGAAGTAATCTTTGACATGACAGCTGCCAAATAAAATTAGTTTATCTCGAAAACTATAAATCTTAGACAAACTAATTCTATATTTTCACGGCATCCTTTATCGATGCTTAACATACTCCGAAGCTGTGGCACGCAATTAAAATAACACCCTGTATGGTTGTTGGTCTAATGGTACAATTGGGACAAAATTTGGCTCAGTTGTACCATTGAGTGTAAACAGGTGGGATAATTTTGTCCCAGTTGTACCATCAATGGTACTGTCCAATGGTACAACTGGTACTGCGGGATATTTTTGTACCTCGCTACACGGATAACTTTCACACATGCATTTTCCACATTGGCTAACTTTCCCATTAGGTTCATTTTTCCGTTCGGTTAATATCTCACTGGCTGTAACCCGTGGCATAACTGTTATAAAACGTACCCCCTCCTTTCGACCCGGTCAGGAAAAACATAATAGTATCTTAAGTAAACGTCATATAATGGGGGTCATTACAATGTGAGTGTCTTTTGAAATTAAACGAATATTACGAGGCAAGCGTAGTTAAAAAAAATAAGTATCGGCAAGCTTGGCAAAGGACTAGAACATAATACACTAAAATAATAACTATCTCGGTTATCTATACTTCTACACTAATATAATAAAGAGGAAACGTTCGTTTGTTTTTTGTATGTATGTAATCGATAAATAAAATAAAAAAAAATATTTTTTATTTTATTTTATTTATGTAATCGATAAAGTCCGAAACTACTGGACCGATTTCGAAAATTGTTTCACCATTAGAAAGTTACAACAATTCAGTGTAACATAGGCTACTTTTTACCACGGGAAAATTCCTCATTCCCACGGGAAAACGGTTAGCAACAGGAGAAGCGGGAAAGCGAATATTACCCAAATTAACCAAACCGCTTTACCGATCTTCAAGGCCTACAACTTTCCAGAAGAAACTAATAGTCTAGCATACTTAATTTCCGAGAAAAAAAGGTTGTAATTTTGACAGCTGTCACTTGAAGTGTAGGTCTCATCAAGGCCTACATCTTTCCTAAATAAATGAATAGTCTAGCATGCATAGGTTCCGAGAAAAACGAGTTGTGATTTTGACAGCTGTCACTTGAAATGTAGGTCTTATCAAGGCCTACAATTTTCCTAAAGAAACTAATAGTCTAGCATGCTTAGTTCCCGAGGAAAACGAATTTTAAGTTGACAGCTGTCACCTCATATATAGATATAGCAAAATAGCAAAGACAAGATCTACAACTTCTTCTAAGAAAATACTTGAGGATCGTTTCAGATAAGTCGTGACTCGTGAATCCTATAGCGACAGGTTATTAGCGTGTAGGCTAAAATTGTAATACACATGAAACCCTCAAGTCGTCTCTTACGAGACCCTATTCGCAGTTAAGTCGGCGAGTCGTCGAAGTCGGCGCGGCGGAACAAACATAGTTCCCGAGATAGACGAGTTTTGAGTTTCGCACCCATCATCTAGATGGATGGAAGAAAGAAAACGTATACATATATTAAAGTACCTACTATATATTCATCCATATGATTCGTTCCGTATAACTAAAATCGATTGTCACGGTAAAATGTCAGTATTCCTTCTTAGAATACTAGCTTGGTACTCTGTTTGTAGGGGAACTTAAGATGGTAACTATAAATCACCAAATATTTTTTGGACGCTGACTCTTAGACTATAAAATTTCAATCGTTAATATCTCGTAAAATATTAAAGTTACAAGCTGTATAAAGGTATTTTCGGAAGGTACAAATTCAGGGCTCTCCAAAAATATGGTTTTTTAAAGTGTGGATTGTACTTTGACATGGGGTCCCGCTGGCTTGACGCTGACTTTAATCGGTTATAGCTCCTAGACTATTCGCTTCAGGAGAATGATCGAATAATATTTGGAAGGTACAAATTCAGGGCTTTCCGAATATATGCTTACTTTGAGTCTAAACTGTAATTTTAAGTGGGGTCCCGCTGGGTTGACGTTTTGCAAATTGGTCCATAACTTTTTTTTTACAGAGGTACAAATTTTTTTATTTCACATTTCTGTAGGTACAAATTAATACCTACAAGACCACATAAGTTTCATTCCATTCTGGCTTAGGGTCCCGCTGCGTATACGTACATGTAGGTACTTTTGGTTTTGCCTTTTTCTGACTTGTTTACAAATAATGTGACTTGAATAAATGTCACAAATACGAAATCATTAGATGCCTGCACAAAGCGCATACAATGTAAACGTATCTGTATCTACCCAAAGTTTCCTTGCACACTATTCTTAGTATGACGATGTTCTTGAATTTTACTTTACATGTCATCACGCGCACTTGAGCTCTGCCACACTTACATTATCAGTCTTCATTGAATATGCATCGTGCATACGATGAAGGCAGGAAATGGGATTACCGTTTTATAGCATAAAACCTTAGGAAGGTGTGAAAAGAAAATAAAAGGCGCGAAAAGCTTCGACGTCTTTAATGGAGTCTGTATTGAATATCGCTGTGATGTTCATGCGATTGTAATTTGTGAATATTTGATTTCATGCAAACGCTGTACCAGTTAAGCGTATTTACGTCGTGATAGGAATCCTTTTCATTTTCACACAAGAGTGTAATAAGTAAAAGAATTGCAAATAACTTGAAGTCGACAAACTAATTTATGGTCTTACACGTAGTTGATGTAAAACATGTCAACGGCATACAAATAATTGTAACCACAATTGATAGCCACAACCTGGCCTAGCACAGCAACATTGTGACAGCGCAGGCTATCGAGAGTAATAGCACTGAAGATAAAGTGACAATGTAGCCCAAATGAAGTTGGAATAGAGAACACGGCGCGAGAGTTGCAGGTGGTGTATCCGAATCAGCATTACCGGCAGACACCGTTGGGACAATCTCTCTACAACGTTGTATCGACTTTGCATATGCTGCCTAAGTGATGTACGATCTAGGCGACTACTCTGTGTGAGTTATGTTGGAGTGACATGTAAGTGGCTTTAAGACTTGGAACGGAACTCACCTGCGGAATTCTGAATTTTACTAGATGCGTCATCTTGAGCGGAAAATATACCTACGAAGTCAGATTCGAAAAAGTCTCGGTCTTAATATCATTACTCTTATATCACAGTAATTTCATACGAACATTTTCTTGTCTGATGGCATTCCATTAGACTAAGCTCAAATAAAAGTTTTATACTCATGTGCGAAAATGTTTGGCATTTTAGAAACTCGACAATTTTATGACTCAATCTGTTTTATTGAGTTAGCAAGTTGTGATGCTCTTATAACAAGAAGGCAAAATGTACTTATTCGTTTCTTTGGCAGTAGTATAAATGGACAAACATACGAGTAGGTAGATATAACAGATAGACTGAATTTCGACTGACTTATTTCTGTGTAAGGTATTCAAACTCGGAATATATTCGCAACGGATACGTCACTATTTCGTTATGCGTCGCGTCGGCATCGACACGAATATTTCCCTGGCTGAGGCATTCGACACTATGAAATACATATTTCAGTGGCGTGGCGCGGTTGTCGCACCATCTTTCACTGTGACTCTTGTCAGAATCGTATATTCAGTGGCACTGCATTTTTCATTATTCAATCTCCTGTGCGGATCACAATAAACTTTGTGAATACGTTGGGTGTACCACAGGGAGGCGTGTTTGGTCCACAGCTTTAAATATGATGCAGCCTTGTAACAATTGTAAAGAATTTAAAAGCTGTATTGATAAAATAACTAAAAGTCGATGAATATTGAAAAATAGTGTCTTTAAGTAGATCTATAATATTGTCGTTGTAGGAAATAAACAAAGTTATTTTGAAAAATAACTGTGAGTTATGTTGAAAAATATTGCGACAGCGGTAAAAGAAAGAAGAATGCACGAATCACAAAGGTAATTGTAGAAGAAGTTGTACTAGCAGAGTCGGTAATAGGCAGTATAATTAGTGGAGCCGCCGGTATCAAGATCCGCGAGCACGACACGCGACCTCTTTAGCAACTACATGCCAACGCTGGTGCCTATCTGATAAGTGTAATGGCGTAACTATTGTTTAACTGTAAGTTTAAAACCATCTAGACTTTAAAGTAAATTTCAAAATTCACAAAAAATACTGAATGAGTGTGCAGATGAATTACCTATTATTTGTTGACTTATATTTTGTATTTCACTTTTTAATAATGTTGACCCGCATTGTGGCTTAATTTCGAGTAAATTGGGCAAGGTAATTTTATTACGAATTCCGTAAAAGTTTCGCAATTTTTCGGGAATCTGAATTTACGTGTAGCGAACTCGACTTCATTGGGGTAATTGTTTTATCGCATGAGCACGGCCACGCTGCTGGGCAAGTTAGGGGGGGTGAGGTCAGCTGAGGGGGGAGGGGGTGACGTGGACTCTCACAGCTGGAGTTCTGCGGAAGAAAGTTATAATAAAGCAGCGCACGTTCCAAGATCCTATCACACTAAATTATTTTGGTCAAGGATAGTTAAAGCAAACAACGCTTTCTATTTTGAATATAATTTGTAACACAACCCCTACATTCGCCTCTTTATTGGGTCAACGAAGCCATAATTGAAATGTTTCCATTTTAACATGACGAGTTCCCAACAATAGCATCGCGATATCAATTTGAAAAAGCTCTTTCAGAAATGAATCTTGGAGTATTTTGTCACGGCTTCACAATTCTGATTTCTCTTCAGATTTCTCAAACGATTGCAATCAATCAGAGTGAGGATTCAATCGACAATAGCTCATACATCAATCGCATGGAAATCGTGACAATCCGTAATAGGGCCGCGCCGGTAGGCAAAGCGGCGGCGCCGTTTCATTTGATGAATTACATAGCGATTACAGCCGGCAGGAAATCCGCGTATTTTTCATTTGGCAATTGTAACGGTACGATATCAAAATATCGTTGTACAAGGCACCGATTAGATTAACAGCGCACAATTGGCTTACATGAAAAGTTTGGTCGATTAGCTTTGTTTGTTCGTACCTGTTTGAAGGGGAGCTTTGCGGGTGGATTAAGCTGATTGTGACTGAAACTGATGGATTCGCTAAGTATGGCTTGGAAAAACACCCAGTTTTGATGACATAAATATTACTTTTGCTTTCACAATTGTCATATAAATGTTTTTTTCTTGGGCGAGTGTGATTTGACTTTTTAATATCTTGGTAATATGGCGTATAAAATAAATATTGTATAATACCTATTATCTTAATTGCTCTTCCATCCATGTATTTATATAGTGCTTAATATATAATAAAACCATCCGACCGCTTATATATTCTGGGCGACTTTAACGCTAGGGTCGGACAGGACAACATTGCTTGGCCAGACTGTATAGGTAACCACGGTATAGGGAAGCTTAATGAAAACGGCCAACGTTTATTAGAGCTTTGCTCTAAACACCTACTGTGTGTTACCAATACCTACTTTAAAGGCAAATCAACTCGCAAAGTGTCCTGGAAACATCCTCGTTCTGGACACTGGCATCAACTGGACCTTATCCTTACCAAAAAGAAAAATCTCCGCGAGACCCTGCACACGCGATCATTTCACAGCGCTGATTGTGACACAGATCACTCCCTGGTGGCATCACAAGTTGCTATAGCTCACAAAAAGATCCACTTATCCAAATTGCCTGGTAGGAAGAAGCTCGATCTTCCAAAAACCAGAGACGATGAGGTGGTCCAAAAGTATGAAGAGCTGGTACGCGACGAAGTTGCCACCTGGGATGTAGACGCTCCGATAGAGGAGGAATGGGGCAAAGTAAAGAAGCTACTTACAGAAGTAGCCGGTACGGCTTTCGGTCATCAGAAAGCCAAAAACCAGGACTGGTTCGCTGAAAATCTCGAACACATTACACCTCTGCTCGAGTCTAAACGACAAACTGCGCTAAAACATCGCCTTAACCCATCTGAAAAGACGCGTATCGACCTATCGAATGCAAAATCAGCTTTACAACGCACATCACGGTACTTCGCAAATGCATACTGGACCGAGCTTTGTCAAAGCATTCAATCATGCGCTGATATGGGAAACTTTGGTGGTGTTTACGCTGGGATTAAAAGGCCCTTGGTCCTTTTCCTTAAAAAACAGCCCCCCTTAAAGAAGCGGACGGCACTGTTATTACAGATGCTCAACGCCAACTCGAACGATGGGTAGAACATTATGTTGGTCTCTACTCAGAACCAGTGAACATAATGCCAGAAGCTGCAGATTGCATGCCAAAACTAGCTACCTGGACTGAGTTAGATGATCTTCCTACCATAAGGGAGTACCACAAGGCTGTAAAGCAGCTTAAAATTGGAAAATCACCTGGAAACGATGGTACCCACGCCGAAATTATCAGGCTCAAGTGCATATTACCCATCCTGCACAATCTGTTGTGTAAATGTTGGGAAGCGGGATATATACCACAGGATATGCGCGATGCTAACATCATTACCCTATACAAAGGCAAAGGTGACCGCGGTGACTGTAACTGTTATCGTGGAATATCCCTTTTAAGTATAGTAGGTAAATTATTTGCTCGGTTAGTCTTAATAAGACTCCAGAAACTTGCTGATCGTGTATATCCCGAATCGCAATGTGGATTCCGCGCCCAACGTTCCACAACAGATATGATCTTTACACTTCGCCAACTGCAGGAAAAGTGTAGAGAGCAGAAAACACCTCTGTTTGTGGCGTTCGTCGACCTTAACAAAGCCTTCGACACCGTGAGCAGGGAAGGACTCTTTACTGCACTTTTAAACATCGGGTGCCCTCCAAAACTTCTAAGCCTCATTAAATCCTTCCACGTGGACATGAAAGGATCTGTTGTTTTTAACGGCAATACATCCGAGCCGTTCGAAATGCGTAGAGGTGTTCGCCAAGGCTGCGTGTTGGCTCCTACCCTGTTTGGTATTTTCTTCTCATTGCTTTTTAAAGTTGCTTTCGGCGATGACCAACAGGGTATACACCTGCACACTAGGGCTGACGGGAAGCTGTACAATATCTCGCTTCTTAAGTCAAAGCGTAACCGCGATGACTTATTCGTCGATAGCCTTTTGTTCGCTGACGATGCAGCCTTCGTTGCTAATTCTCAAAGTGAGCTTCAAGACATTGTTGATAAGTTTTCCACGCGTGTTCTCTGTTCTCAATGTCCATTAATGCCAAAAACAGTAGTGCTAGCTCAAGGTGGAGAAACACCACGTATTTTGCTCGGTGGCGTTCCCTTGAACATAGTTGACAAGTTTTGCTACTTGGGGTCGACTGTGTCGAACAATCTCACCCTCGATGCTGAGATCAATACTCGTATCGGCAAAGCGGCGACCATGTTCGGCAGGCTCAGTACAAGAGTATGGAATAATAAACACCTGACCACAAAAACCAAGATAATTGTTTACCAAACTTGCGTTCTAAGCATACTCTTGTATGGAGCTGAAACCTGGACTTCGTACGCAAAACAAGAACGTCGACTCAACACATTTCATGTGCGCTGCGTAAGAAACATCTTGCATATAACTTGGCAGGACAGAGTCACAAACGAGCGAGTTCTAGAAATTGCACAGCTGCCTAGCTTTACCGCTTTGCTTAAGCAAAGACGATTGCGGTGGCTAGGGCATGTGTACCGCATGGAACCTTCGCGTCTACCGCGGCGTGTCCTGCTTGGCGCCGTAGCTAACGCCAAAAGAGGAGTTGGAAGACCGATGCTACGTTTCAAAGATTGCGCCAAGCGGGACATGGCTGCGTTTGACATCGACCATCAAAGCTGGGAGAAGCTTGCTGAGAATAGGGATGTATGGAGAAAGCGTGTGTTTGATGGGCGTAAAGCTCACGACGATGCCTGGTTCGCTGGTCTCGCAAACAAAAGGCAAAAACGACATCTAAACATGCATGTGCCAGTCTCTAATTCCACCTTCGTTTGTAGAGCGTGCGGAAAGTCATGCCGCTCCCGTATCGGCTTATACAGCCATGAAAAATCTTGCCTCAGACACTGAATAAATCGTCTGTCACAGACGTATGAGGCCAATGATGATGAATATATAATAAGCATTAGCGTAGGCTAACAATACCGACCAAAAAACGATTTGTTCCATGCTTGAAATCAAATATTGTAATGTTCATAATTCATGTGAGGTAGTCGGGATAAAAAAAATCTAATTTCCTATATTTTCCTTCACCAAACCGCTGACCTGAAAGGAAACACGGGAAAACCACGGAAATATCTAAATATCCATCATGTTTAGTTTGGCCACATTTGGGGCAAAATTTTTCATTTGACCGGCGGCCGATATCGGAGCTAACACGGCACCGATTAGATTAACGGCACACAATTGGCTTACATGAAAACCAAGCTCTGTTGGCCTGTTCTGACACGCTCCGCATGGTTTTCCGGTTTTTGACGAGTTCACGAAATCGTATACAATACAAATTCGTCGCATAAATATGCGGTTATCACAGGTTTTCTTTTATATCGTGGCTGTCAAGTACTAAAATATTGTCCGATGCATAAGCGATTCACTTTTACCATAATAATAGATATGGTTTGTAGGTTTAATATAGGTAGTGATATGCAGCATTAAAAAAAGATAGGAGCGGGTACCCAAGATAAACATATAAGTATTCTGTAATAATAGTTATTTATACTGTTTATCCTTCACTCGAATTAGTTCTATTATTATACCAACTTTGTGGTGACAAAAATATAAAATGTCTATTTTATTATAAAAATATTATTGCGACATTTTTGCAAGCTTTTTTTTCTTGACTAACATATTAACTGGCATTACTGGCTTTTGGGTTACCTACAAACCATTGGGTTAAATTAATCCGGAATTCACCTCAGGGCCAAAAATCCCCGGTTTCGTTCTGTCTTTAACAATAACACGCAGCCCTAATTAAATATTTTACTTGTCGTGCGATTTAGGAAAGCCATTGCCTTCTTGTGTAAATGATAGGGGTTTTATTGTACCTTGGCTGTGTACAATACCGTTTCCTTTATACTTTGTTTCTTTTCCTTTGGTTGGGTTGGTATGTTTGCCTTCGGATTTCTGTTTAAATGGGAAACTGTCCAGGGCCATGTAATTGAAAAGAAGATATGGATCGTGCTCTCTGGTTGCTTAGTATTAACTTTTTAGTGCATACTATTTTTTTTTTTCGTGTGGGACACCGAGTCGTTCAACGACCCGATGAACCCTGGTGTCAGAGTTTTTCAACCGCCTACTGCAAGTAGCAGGCCTCTGACATGGTTGTGTAACGACCGCCATCATAGACAGCAAACGGGACCGACGGCTTAACGTGCCCATCCGAAGCACGGAACCATCTTACTTGCGGACAATCAGGTGGTTCAGCCTGCAATGTCCTAACCAGACTTGGAACAAATTCACAAAGTGATAAATATCAACTTTGTGAGTGACCCCACCGGGAATTAAACCCGGAACCTTTGCGTGGCAGGCAGGCATACTAACCACTGCGCCACATCGGCTGTGCATACTGAATTGCAAAGACGGTCCGATCAAAGAGATAATATTGTAGTAATACCTAAGAATCTCGAGAGCGCCATCTTTATTTTCTTTTCAATTCCGTCGCCCTGGACGGACAGTTTTTTCTTTGGACGGTACGCAGGCATGCGTAGCCTCGTAGCTGTTTGCTACGGTTCGTAGACTAAAGTGTAGATAACTAAAATAAGGGTGTTATACTTAAAAAACCACAATATAATTCTAGTGAGCGTTTTTTTATAGACTTAATATTTATACCACTAACATTTTATCTACAGATATTATTATTTAAATATTTAGGAGAGGCCTATGTTCAGCAGTGAACATCCTATGGCTGATATTTTGATAATTATTATTATTAAAAAAAATGGTTTTACAAGATCAGAATAATTAAACATTATTACTTCCTTCCTAAAGTGCCTTCATACGTTCAAATATTGTACATATTTGACATCAATAAATGCCTTGAACCGTTGCGCACGTATCTCTCTGAAATCTCTCTGGAGGTAAATTACCGCTTATGATACGAGATTTCAGTCACGACTCGCGTTGAATACTCCATTACTTAAGAGGAACTCTGACTAACAGCTAATCGCTACACGTGTTAACACATTCACTGCGAAACGGAGGTATTACTGACGGGAGAATTATTAAGGTGTTCAACTAGTTTCATTGCGCTCTGTTTGCCGTATGGTGCCGGCTTAGAATAGCATCACCCCATTTGTTTACCGACAGTGTCGTAAGAAGCGACTTAGGGTTTTAAGAGTTGATGTGTATTGCAATTTTAGGCGACAGGCTGACAACCAGTCGCTAATAGCGACAATTTTGACGTTAACTGGAAACAACCGCAATCTCAGAGGAACTTACTGAACTAACTAAAAAAATGGTTGCGTCATACTTCTTGCATTAAAATTGGCTCAGTATCATAATTACGTTCTTGTATCAGATTTTGCTCTTTTGATATTGTTATAGGTACTTTGAGAATTTTGAATGTTTACTATTTTGTAGATTTTTTCACAAGATCTTGGAATACTTGGTGTTGGTGTACAGTGGCGTGAGTTTTTTTCACTTGCTTCGTTTGTATTAACTTTGTAACCAAAAAGTTAATAACTTGAGATTTTTGATAGTAGCAACATAATGGCCATGTAACAAGTGACTATCGCGATAATCATAAACAGGGTCGTGTGATACTTCTGCAAACTCTTTATTTTGTGATACTACCTACTATAACACCTACCAGCCAGTCCACCTGCGTAATACTTTACTTAAAAACTTCAAATATAGTTCACTTATAGGTGTCTGAACCTGCTGAAGGTTAGTTTAAATTTTAAACTCCGCGTCATATTAAATCCAATAAGTATATACCACAACATTCCAAGAATTATCGATTTTCTATTAACATGCGTGGAAAGTTTAACTTCAACTTCCAAGTTAACTTAAACTTACAAAGTACTTTAGCACCCTTAAGCTGGTATTAATAATTTAATTTTAATATATTTAGGTGTAGGCAAGTTAAAGTTTGTTATAGGTTTAAACCTGACTAACGTCAAAATGATTTCGTTTCAACACTACGTACCTTAATTTAAATAAACTGTATGAAGCCGTAAGTAAAGCCGCAGACCGGAACACTAGTTTCCTAAATAATTTAAATGAAATCGAAAATATAAGGGGTATAAGAGACATCGTTATGAATTCTGACAGGGTGCATTCAGGCAATGAAAGTGAACAACTCGCCATAACAAAATATTTTAGATTACGTAAAAATAGACCTCCCTTCCCATACAAAATCACGATTAGCTAACTGCATTTAGTGTGTTAAGAGAAAAAGAAATACTCTCTCTCGAAACATTGTAAGTTATTTAGTTTCCGAATGCACCCAATCAGTATTCGGAGATAATTTTAGTTTTTAGTATTAGGTTTTAGCCTAGTGTATTAAGTCACTTAATGTTTTGTAAGTTTCTTTTTAAACTGATAGTCTTATAAACAAAGCTTCAATAAATAACAAAAAAAAGTATTCGTGGAGCTGTCCCTTACACCCTGTATAAAAACTTCACCAATTTATTAAGGTGGCCAGATTTGATATTTCTTGCGTTTAAACAAAATTGAAAATAAAACGTTAGCTACAGAGAATACGTACAATAAAGGGGGATCCTCGATTATGGAAGTTGAGCGATTTAACCCGGCTATAATATTAGTCGGTCGGCTGAGCACGCTTTTCGAGCTGTATTTCTTTAACGGTGATTTCTGAAGTCGTACACGGATGTCCGTAACGGCTTGTCTAACGTCTTACCTTACCTTACCTTAACAGCCACAACAGTCCACTGCTGGACATGGGCCTCCCCCGTATTGGGGGGTATTGCCATACTCACCACGCTTGGCAGGCGGATTGGCGAGCGCAGTGCAAGATGTTTAATTCACAGGAAACGCTGCTGCCCATTCCCTGGATAATTATCCTTTAGTCGCTTTTTACGACACCCAAGGGTAGAATTGGGGTGATGCTATTCTAGGCCGGCATCACACGGCAATATCTAACGTCTAACCACTCGTATTGCACTTTCTACTACTTGAATTTGTTAATGTCTAAGATGTGTTTGAATTGATTTGGGTATGTTGGGTTGGGTATGTGGGGTTGATGTGCGTATGGATTCGTGTAGTTAGTACAACGTATGACAGAAGGACAATCAGTGGTAGATTTTAGAGATGCAACGAATATTTGGCAACTTTTCGGCAATTTTTTGATATTCGCTATTTTTATTCGTCCGAATACTTGGCAATGTTCGGCTGAATACCGAATACCTGACTTATGGGAAAAATAATTACCTCAATAAAATGTAATATTAAGAAATGTAAAAATTGCAGAATCATTGACGCAGGCAGGTATGCGAATCAAGCAAATATTTTTAGGTAACAAGAGTGTGTGTCATAAAAACACTTGGCCAAATACTGAATATTATTATTCTGAATATTAATATTCGGCTTTCGTCACACAACCGAATATTCGGTATTCGGCGAAATAACTATTCGTTGAATCTTTAATAGATTTCCTCATGCCAGAAATCAAAAATAGAGTTCTTGTTCCGACCGTTTGCTCTAGGAATCGGCGCTTCAGCTGCAAAAACATTCCCTTTAATTTTATTATTACGAGGATTTCTTAAAAGGATTTGTTCTTACTTAATCAAATATACGTAAAACACGGAGGATGGTTAGGTATTTGCTTTAATAAAATGAGAAGTATGCCGAAAGGTCAGAAGGTTACCTAATGTAATAAAAAATATATGATATTTTAAAGTGTTATAATTATATTTATAGGTAGGTATACAGTTCTGGTTTTAACCTATTTAAATAAAGCTAATGCTATCCACCTACCTACATGCTAATCATAATGGACCTAAACCTATCTAAAAAAGCGATAAATAATTCCAGTATAAGATATTTCAGCATTATCGTAAAAACTAATACCCAACTCAAAATTTAATAATAAATCTATGAATCCACTCAAATATAAAATTTTATAGGTTCTTAAAAAAACTCGTTCTTTGTAATCCTTTCACCATTTATCTTGGGTGACACGAAAAGGCTTTTGCGGAGCGAAGGGGGGAGCAGAAGTGGGGGGGACTAATTCCGAATGCACCTCCAATCGTAAAAGAAAGTCGTAAAGCATCCCCCTCTTGATGCAAGAATCAGGAACAAAATAGTTGATTCCTTATTGATGTTTAGTGATGTTGCGGATACTACTTCTTATCGATAGCACTACAAATCAATGTAACAGGCAATCAGTATTAAGTTCGTGCTTGAAATAGATAACTCTAGTTGCTGCTAATATGTAGTAGCCCGTTGGCTTCCGAATTGATAAAAAACAAGCTTAAACTTAAAATGTCATTGTTAACAAAATTAGCATTTTCATGTAATTACGAACCTTCTCTACCTTTATGTACTAAAGTTCTAACGTATTTAGAATAATGTAGTGCCCAGTTTACACGAAGGACACAAAGACCATCACATGCAAATATATGTTAAGCTGGCGCATAGTCAAACGCCTCACTTAAGTCACTTCTTGTAGTACAACTTTATCGATAAACTCTGGCACAGCACTACGAAGTTTCAGATTGAAAATTCGCCGTAAGGACATTGGGACACCCCTGGTATTAAGGGTGGCTAATAAAGAAAACTTTGCGACACCGTATTTTTACAGTCAAGCTGAATTCTAGCGTTATTAGTTTAGTGAGTAATAGATTAGAAAAACGCTCGCGGTCGCCGGTTTGGCATTGCTGCAAGTAAGGCTTTAAGTGGAAAAGTTTTTCACTAACTGAGGTAGAGACCGAGAGAATATCAAGTGCTTTTTTGCTATTTCTAGGAGATTTGTTCTGGTTATTGGAAGGTCTCAATCTCAAGACTTCAAAAAGTTGATCACTTTTGTGCGAAAAAGTTTAGTTTCCATAAATTGGTAGTAATACTCTTTGAAAGTTAATTAGATATTTACCAATCACCTCAAATATACCCTTTTGTATGCTTAGTTAAATGTAAAAAAGGGGAAGTAATAAGTGATTTTTAGAGAAGACGTTCTAAAACCATCCGTCTAACGTAAAAAATCTAATTCTCATATTTCACTAGGAAAAGTGCTACAGATAGCATCAACGCCCGTCTGAATAGAGGCGAAATTTATTTTAATAAGAGTCCGGGCTTAAATCAGATAGCTTTTAGCGTGAGATAAAAATGAGCGTGCTCGGGTAGTGAGAGGCGAAAATTGTGAAATATTGTGCACTACAGAAAAGATAGTCTGTCGCATATATAACAGTGCTTGAAGTGAAGTACGTGCTTCTATTTAATATGAAAATTGAATTACGCCTCGAAAAGACAAACTGCTTCTAATTTACTTGTCACATTGAAGCTACTCCGTAAACAATAATAACTATGCATTTCAAAAGATTAAGTAGGAATAACCGACTGTCCTGACAGCACAAGACAGGATAATAAAAGATACTTAGGTACTCAAAGAATAATAAAGACAAAACACAGCAATAAACACGTCGTGCCCCGGGAGCATGTCGGGGCGTACACACGGGCCGCGGGTAGACTCGGGGTGACGTGAATACCATTTACATAAATTATCTCGCGCTCGTCTATCCGGCCCCTGAAGAATGAAGAAGAATTGTACTTAGAGGAAACATCGCGAACAACAAAGTGAAGCACCGAATTTCATTCGTTACTCGTGGAATTTACGCCCGCTTAAACATTAGTATCAGTACTTGAGTAACCCATTTTATACCAACGCTGCGACCTTGGCATGTTTTTTTTTAAATGTGATAGAATTTTCCTCGCCTCTTTTTTTCTTGTTTTATGTTTAAGCTACAAATCTGCGTTTAATAATATTCATACTAACTTACTTTGAAAATAATGTTAACGTAAAATCAAGGTAAAAAAATGATTTGGTAACACAAGTAAGCAATCATGCAACAATTTTCAAATACTTAATCAATAGCAGTGCGTCAAATCTGAGTGAGCCGAATTATTTTCAATCATTTATCTTGGTTGTTGGCAGAGTTCCTTCTAAACATTACTCTGCTTCGCTCTGAGCTATCACCGTGTTTGCACGACAGCGACACCTACCGATCGTCTAATGGGACTCATTTACTAGGTGCTTTTAAGAATTAAACACGTTGGGGAGGAGTTTTAATAGACAGGGGAACGTTCCGCCTTAAATAGCATTTTGAGATGAGGTTCGTTTGAGAGGTTTCGATTTACAGAGTTTAAAAATTCAATCAACGCAAGTTTAGTTGGGATCTTTTGAGAAACCAAGATTTTACAAGATTAAATAAGAAATAAACACTTAAGCATTTAGCGAATTCTTATGGCGCAGATTTTTAAGATTGATAGACTGATGTCAAAGGCTCGCGTGGTGATTTACGTTGAACAAGGCCACTGTTTTTTTTTATTTTCAGCAATACAGTGTTTTACTTACCTACCTAATTAGTCACTCTAAGTAGATATAGTTTAGAATATTATGGCAAAACAGTAAATTGAGGTGTTGTGCGACGTAATTTCAAACACGCGCGACTCATCGTTCAGCGAAATATTAAGGAGAATAAAATTTTATTACCGACATTTTCTTCTTAGTGAGTCTTTCTACTCGCTCTATAAACATTTTGTGTCGCGTTTTTCCTCGGTCTCCCCTTCAAGCAACTTTCGTCTCTGCTTATTTCCCTCTAATGCCACATTTGTGTCTTAATAACAGATGGTATCATGTTACCAGCCGGCGTATTGTTTGATTTTCAATCTCAAGAGATTGCAAATTTCCTTTGCTAATGGTCTGGGTTCAGGAAATGGACTTTTCTATTATTCGGCTCCATTATTTACTTAAATTGTAATTTCTTTTTGTGGTTTTGCTTGTTAGGTTAACAAATCACAGTGTAAGAGCCAAATTCTGCAGATATAGGCAAATGTCTCCCTATATCTTCAGAATTCATAAAACTAGTTCCATCTTATGCAAGTTCACTTGCGATATCATAAATAGGTATGAAATTCAACAAATTAGGCTATCAATCTTTGATTACACAATTACAAATTCTAAGACTAAACCAAAGACAGGTTGCCTATTAAGAAAAAGCTTCATAATCTACCTATAAAAGCGCCATAAATGTGTCTCATTTCTGTCTGTTTTTGTGATTTTCTTTTGCATGTTTTATATTTCATCTTTATCTGAACTTACTGCAGATGGAACTTGACTCAAAACTATCAAATTGGAATTTGAGTTGAACGAATTCAATTTTTATTGAATTTGCAATTTACACTTTGCACTTAATTTTATCTCGCAAAGTGATTTCGAATTATGAAGTCAAATGAGTTGTGTATTTTGGAGCGAACGAGCGTGGATATTGGACTTGCATTGCATATATTTGAATAACAGCAGATTTCATTAATGCAATTTTAAATTATATTTATACTAGTGATTTTATTATTGTACATGTTAATTAATGTCCAATGATTAATTAGCTATTTGTATACTTTTGGAGACTAATACTAAAACTACCTATTTATACGTTAAAAATATCTATATTTTAAAGATTGATTTTAGTGGTTTACTTAAATTTAAACACTCACGCAAAATTAATTTGACGGGCACTACCTATGTAAGGATGTATTGTCAACAAAATAGTCTGAAATACACATTTTTTTTTCATTACGTTTAACATGACTTCACTAGTGGTTATTCCCTGTTTTTCTATTCCATCGTATCCTATCGTAAATGTAAACATATGAGTAAGGGACTTTTTCAATATTCGTAGCATGAATTGCATCGTTTTCGTAACAGGTGCGTATCACGTACACGAATTTATTTGAATGAAGAGAAACAAAATATTCCATTTCTTTGCTAAACCGTAGAGCAGGCATGCTCTGTGGCAGTAACTTAATAAATTAGTTCAATACAAATTGTAAAGTATAGTCGAGAAAGCCACTCGCTGCATTCACGACCGCGAATGGCACTCTTTTTCTAACTTGAGCTTATGACCACGTCGGAAAGGGATATCGCCATACGGCTAAAGGCGCCTCGCGTCTCCCTAATTTGTAATACGGCGGTGGATGCAGCGAGTGGTCTTTTCAACTAAAATAATATACAATTGGTTGTCTCTATAGTTGCTACGACATTCTCGTAGCTTATGTAGCAATTGAGCTTTGTAGCTCCGAATTGACAACAACGCTACGAAATATGCTACAGGTACGACTATCAGTTACACTAACAGCTTTTTCTTAAACAATCCGTTCTCAGATTTCTCTGGAAAAATAAAATTAGTTCAACTGGCGATTAATGTTTGGTTCACAATATTAGATGAAACAGACGAATAGACTAAGCTTCCAAGTCATATTTGTCTACATATACCTACCTACGTAGATTGTTTATTTACAAACTGCACGCTGTGACACGGAAAAATCAATCTTAACGGTGTGATTCAACGTCTTTATTTGCTTCGATGGAAGTAACTTATTGGGTTCGTGGCCGGTCGAGCGCAAGAATCATTTGAGAAAATCAGGCGAAGTTTGGGCGTACCGGACGCTCTCTCAAACCGTAGGTCACAGATTTGTTATTGTAAATATGCCGTAAATAGAAAACGCCCATATTCAACAAGAATATTTGAAAAATGACTACACAATCAAAACTAGGATAAAATTAAAGTGTTTTTTCCTGGTCAGTGTATCAAACCTACCAAAGAATATACAGTGCACATTGCAAAGAGATTACGTACCTGTAATAATAACTGGAATAATATTTCGAACTAGCTTTCATATTTTTATACACTTAATTATACTGGTGCAACGTTCTTACAAGTTTTATTGAAAAATCTGATGTATTAATGCTTGCCGCCTTTGGCTAGCCTTATAGGGGTCTTAAGGGGTTATTATTCCACTACGTTGGATTAAGTATATTTAAGAGCCAACTATACGTCAATACGAGTAGCTTTAGTGCCGAGCCCGACAACAAAATCTTTTAAGTAATAAAACACTTTGTCCAATTAGCGCCATTTGTGAAAAACTTGAAAATCTGTTACTAAATATCTCATCTTTCTTTTAAATTAAGTACAGTTCTCCAACTAACAGTAGCATCACGATCCCACGCATCTGCAAATCTCAGGTAACTTAATTATTTACAAATTGGTGACCTCTGTGCGAGTATTTATTGTTATGGCCTCCCAATCTAGTCGAAATCGAATCAGGGCTGTCCTAAACAAATTTCAATTTTCAATTATAAGGCGGGAGGGTTGGGCACTTGGGTTCGGACTCCAAGGACCTGTGACTTATTGCCAGCTAGTAATGTATTCTGAATAATTGTCGGACCGATTGAATTCGCTCCCTGGAGGCTAAATACGTCACTGATTTATTGTTACTGTATTGAGTAGCTACTTGTGATTTTGGGCGGATAAAAGGGTAAGTTCCCATTACGTTCGCGTAGACAGTTTTTGGAGAGAGAAACCGTGCATACTTTTTGGAGGGTGCTTTTTCGAAGTTTGATCTTTATTTTTATTTTTTTTATATAACTTAGGTACCAATTTAAAGCACTAATAAGGTAGATGAGTTATAAAATGCACAAATTCGAGAAATGAACATAGTTCTTCACATATCGGTGCAGTTTTCGATATTTATTCCTAAACTGAAGTGTAAAAAAAAATACTTCAAAAATCTAATATTTCCAAAGACCTAGCTAGGTGTAACTGAATACCTACAGAAAAATAAACTCCCCGATCACTTTTAATATAGCTTTATTTGTATAAGTTTTATTTGTATAAGCCTACGATATCACGAAATATCATTTCGCCAGGTTGTAACCATAACCGTCTCATATTGATTCTGCGTGGCAATAAAAGAATCCTCGACCTTAGTCCCCCATATTCTTTTTCCACACCAACGAGCGTAAATTGCCATAGGATTCCGTACGGTGGATGCCCTGGCTCGGGCATACCCGAAAATGTCCGTGTCACTATCGCTAAGAAAATAAACAGTTTAACTTTAGTTTAATCTAAGTAATATTATAACGTACTGAAGTATTTTAGTTCCGAAAACACGAAACTATAAGACTTTTAGTAATAATATTTCAGAAATATAGCTCTACTACAAGAACTATTTTCGCCAACAGATTTGTTAATTTGAAGCTTAACCAGAGGTTCATCATCATCTCATCATATTCAGCCATTTGTTGTCCAGTTATGAATATATCATCTAGTTCCTACTATGCTAGTTGCTAGGCGATCTTGTGCCCTTCACATCCAATCATTTCCTCCGAATGATAGGTTAAGAGAGTTTTAGTGTCTAGATTCACATTTAAAAATGGAAAGAGTGGAGGTCTTATCAAAAACGATACTAAGGCAAAGACCGGATAAGCTTTTTCAGAGTGGTGAATTTGCACATAAAAGCTATTGCAAAACTGTCACATCAATTCACGCGGTTCGTTTGCAAGAGCAAAATAGTGTCGGGAATTTATTCCTCACCGAATGCTACCTTGATACACGGTCTCACTAATGCAGGTGCACTTATGTATGAGGGGCATCTCCCCTTTACCTTGGGACTCATTCCACCCCGCAGGAGGATATAACTCGAGAATTTACCCATCAGGAACGTACTGCCCATAAACTGTATAAACTTCGTACCTGTACCGATAGACCCAAGAATGTAGATAGAGCAATCCATTAAACATTAAAGTAAAGCTTAGCAATATAACCTAGTATGTTAATTGGTATTGCGTCACAAAGTGGTAAGATGATTAGTTTTTTTTTTCTTTTTTCCAAAATTTCATTAGGACATTGCAGACTGAACCACCTTATTGTCCGTGAAAAGAATGGTTTAGTGCTACAAAGGCCACGTCAAATCTCTCGTTTGCTGTCTACGATCACTTAGTAAGACAGAAACTGCTGTAGGCGATTAAAAGAGTCCCACACGAAAGAAGAATTGCTTTTTGTATTTTTTTTAACCTGTGTTGTAGATTTAGCTTTACTTTATTCGTTAGCATTGCCGTATCTAGCTTTTTATTTTGTCTGAGAGCCGTACCAGCGGCTGTAGTAAATCTATAGCAATAGCAACGAATGGCCGCTGTGCTACGATTTATCAAAATTGAGCGCACAGTTATCATTCGTACGGCACCGGCATTACCTACTGCGGTTAGGTTAGCTTGAGAAATAGTGATTGCAAAGCGCACTGTACATATTCATGTGTGCTTAGGAATAAAGGTGAACTGACGGACAGACCAACACACACTAAAAGCGTCAGACTTAGGAACATGAAATTTCGTTCATAGGTTTTCTTTAAGTATAGCGTAGGCTTCAAAAGTTTTGAAGTACAAAAGTGAAATTATAATTTGCAACCTTACAAATATTTTACTTACAGACGGTTAAGTAAAAATAAGGAAAGCCACGAAAAGACACGTGTTTAAAATTTACAATATGGAAAATTCAGTAAAGATAGAAATCCTTTGCGTAAATTGCGGTTAAGTAGAAAAAGAAGATTATTCTCAATATAATAAGAAGTGGAAATAAGGATTTACCTCTGGCCGGAGTCAACTGAGCGTTATCACTTTGACAGACCCAATGACAGAGACAAAAGTGTTCACGTGAGCGAGCTATATTGGCAATATCCAAGAAATCCGCCGATACAGACACAGGCACGTATTATTAGCCGGGGGATCCGAGGAGCACCCCCCTCGCTATCATTCACTCACCTATCGGGGGAGACCCCCTCGACTAATCACAGAGGATGTGGCATCGACGCGCTATGCATATTTATTGTAGCCCCCGAATACACGTGGCTGTTTTTCATTTGGCCCAGCTATTTATTTAGTGAGGTCCAGGTACGGCTCAATGTTTGATGAGCTCAGATTCGACCTCCTTAATTTCTGCACGAGAAATCTCGTCTGGTCACGTCCTCCGCCTGTTTGCCGCTACGTAAGCGAATCGAAGGGATCGAGTAAGCCGCACTCGATTAGTTCCATTTTCAATATTCGGCGCTCCAGATCCGGACGCAGGAACAAAAGCAATTAATGTTTGTTAATAAATTATTCGAGCGAAATCGGCAAATTTGTATCGTGGCAGCGAATGTGAGCGATATTAAGACCGCAACAAACAATTTGCGTCCGAGAACGACGGACGCAGAGCTCTAGTGGCAGGGCGACGCGCACGGGACAACGTCCATTGCTCGGTTTCACTTACAATGAAATTCACTTCACCCACTCAGTTATTCGATGACAATTTGTATAAATCTCTCGTGAAGTGACATTTTTATTCGCACAAAAATAGTCCGAGTAATTAAGAATTTGTAGTAAAAAATGCAATAAAAAATAATTACGCTCTTCTCCCCTTTTGCGTGTGAAGGATAGAAATTAAAAAGTGTAAATAAACAGTTTTTTTTTTCGTTCCGAGAGTATTAAATTGCTGAAGAATGCTAATATTTAACTGGGAAATTCTTGTGCAGCTTAACAAGGGGTGGTCCAGGGAGGGCAGGGTTAATTAAATATGCCTCGGGTTGATTTTCTTAGAAGTATTTGATGTTGGTGCTCCAGTCGGCAACACGGCTGCTCGGTACAGTCAAAGATCATGGAATCAAATTTAATTAACCTAAATAGAATAGAATATATTTGTGCAAATTATATTTCATCTTCAGAGATTTATTTGAAAATCTAAAAAAAATATAAACCAGTCAATTAATTTTGTACTATCTAGTTTGTGAGAAAGATTATACTTGGTAGGTATTTTCATGTGGAAAAATGCATCAAACGTGCCTGCATCTTCCATAAAATATTTCAATAATTAAAAGTTTTGAGTGGTAATGTTATAAATCAAACTCCTAACCAAATTATTAAACGATTCCCCCATTTTCTAAAGTATTTAATTATAATAATTTTAATCTCCATCTTGTTTCCCCCTATGTAAGAAGCCAAACTTTTGATAATTAATTGCAGGCCTTTAATCGAAGGGCCTCCGTTTGTAAGTAATGTTTTAGACCACTGCACTTGCCAGCCCTGCCCGTCATTATACACCTTTATAAGGGCTAATTGTCGTGTGATGCCGGCTTAGAATAGCATCACCCCATTTCTTTCCTGTGGGTGTCGTAAGAAGCGACTAAAGGACTCGAGGGTGTCATGTGTATTGCAATTTTAGGCGACAGGCTGACAACCTGTCACTATAGCGATACACGACAATAGCTAAAACGGCCCTCAAATATGTGTCGGACGTGGCGATAACGACCGTACTTTTACGGTCGTTGACGCTCTGCCTACCCCGCAAGGGATAAAGGCGTGATGTATGTATGTATGTATAAGGGCTAAGTTTCACTTAGCGGTATGGCGCCGGCTTAGAATAGCATCACCCCCGTTTCTTTCCCGTGGGTATCGTCAAAGGTGACTGAGGCACTCTAGGGCATCGTGTATCAAAATCATAGGCGACAGGCTGACAACCTGATTCTATAGTGATACACGATTTTCAGAAGCAGTCCTGAAATAGTTGTCTAACGTGGCGACAAAGACCATATTTTACGGCCGTGACCTCTCTGCCTACATCGCAAGGGAATAAGGTGTGTTTTCACGAAGTAACGTTAGTTACCATTCCTAACTAGAGTATTTTGTAACAAGCCTATTATGAAAACTCTGGCATTAACTAGATAGCTTTTATTTAAACGTCAAATAAGTTTTACGTGAAAGTGACTCAATAACAAAGAAAAAGTTTCTGTGTATGTCATAATTATGTCATATCATTTGATACTATTGAGCTCCATCACAGATCAAAGAAAACCTTCGTTGATATTCATATATAGTTTTTTTTGAGCAAGATATCCAATCGTAAACGAATAAACAAGGCAAAGAAAAGTAACTGGCTCATTCTCCTAAAGCCACGGAAAATTCTAACTTCCATGTCTTTTTTTAATTTTAGATTTTCTGGAAAATATTATACAGTTTATCAAAGTTTTCTTCATTTCTAAGATAGAATTTAAAAGGCCCGGTTTTCGGACCACTGGTTTAAGAGTAATTTGATGTCCACTATTTGCGAACATGGACGTTAGAGAATTCCGTGGCTTATTTTCTTTTTGTAAATAATGAAAAAATTAAAGTGTATTTTAAATATAAAACTAAGAAGTAATGTTGTTTAGAGCTTATACAAGGTATTTTTGTGAAAATATATAACATATTACTATCAATAACGGAAAAAATGCAGGCCACTATTTTTTGACATGGAAGTTAGATGTCCACTACTTGGTACGTCGGAAAACTAAACGAAATACGTTTTATTTCTTTATACAAGATGTAAAAAATCAACTACAAATACTTTAAGGGGTGAAGTAGCCCGTGAAACTGAACAACTATCCTCAAGGAATATAGGTCGAGATGTGGAAACCAATTTTGGACCTCCCATACAATTTTGGACTCCCTCGGGTGGCTGCTACAATTTGAATTGTACCACCATTATTATTTTTTTCACATTACGACCTAACGTTCCTTGTGGAAAGTTGTTTAATATCATGGGCTGATTCACGCCTCATAATATTTGCAGTTGATTTTTTAACACATTACAAAACGTTTATTTCGTATGTGATATCGGCGGCTCAACAGACAGATATGCTAGTTCCTGCGGTGCGATATTCAAAACTTTAATACTAAAAATATTTAAAAAACGATTAAGAGAAACAAAGTCACCAAAGTTTTTGCAAGGCACCTGTCTATTGGGCAGAGCCAGCTGACAAAGCTGAAGACGGAGGATGGGAGTGTGGCATCCATGCAAAGAGAGATACTGTGGGAGATCAAACTGTTCTGTGGACAGCTGTACACTTCAGTAGCAAAACTCCAGTAATTAAAGTCTTTCAGAATCTCTTTAACTTTGTCTTGTTAGGAGGTGTGACGCCAGAAGTACGAAACAGAAGCGTGGTGTTGCTTTTCTTTAAGAAAGGTGATAAGACCCTCCTTAAGAATATTATAGGCCCATCTCGCTTCTGAGTCATGTTTACAAGCTTCGAGGGTTATTACAAATCACCTAGCTCGCAGACTTGATGACTTCCAGCTTCCCGAACAAACAGGCTTCCGAAAACGGTACAGTACAGTACTGCAAGCTTTACAGCAGTGCCACATTGACAACAGGTATATCGAAGTGTTGAAATATTCATAAAGTTATAGGCCCATCTCGCTTCTGAGTCATGTTTACAAGCTTCGAGGGTTATTACAAATCACCTAGCTCGCAGACTTGATGACTTCCAGCTTCCCGAACAAACCGGCTTCCGAAAACGGTACAGTACAGTACTGCAAGCTTTACAGCAGTGCCACATTGACAACAGGTATATCGAAGTGTTGAAATATTCATAAACGAAGAAAGAAACGCCACAATGTCAGTTCGAATACAAGATCAGACCACAGCGGCAATTCCATTGCACAGGGGTGTAAGACAAGGAGGTGTATTATCTCAGAAGCTCTTCACCAATGCGATGGAAGATGCCTTCAAGGTCCTGGAATGGGATGAACTTAGCATCAATATCAATGGCGAATACATCACTCAGCAAAACGCTACAGGACTTCAATGGAGGTTTCCCAACAAGTGGACCTCAAGTTGAATATGGACACGACGAAAGTCATGGCCAACTCTCATGTAACGCCCACCCCAATATCCGTAGGGACCTCGACACTCAAAGTGGTGGACAAATACGTCTATCTAGGACAAACAGTCCAACTAGAAAGATCTGACTTTGAGAAGGAAGTCACTCGGCGAATCCAGCTTGGCTAGAAAGGCGGGAAGTTACGCAGCGTCTTCACGTCCAAAATTCCTCACTGTCTCGAGACGAAAGTTTTTGAACAGTGTGTCATGCCAGTGATAACCTACGGTGCGCAGGCATGGTCGCTAACTGTCGGCCTCCTAAATAGAGTAGGAGTCACTCAGTGAGCTATGGAAAGAGCTATGCTCGGTGTTTCTCTTCGTAATCCAATCAGAAACGAGAGGATACGTAGACAAATCAAGGTAACCAACATGGCTAAAAGAGTCAGCAAGCTGAAATGCCAATGAGCAGGCTACATTACTCGAAGGACTGATAATCGGTGGAGGAGCGGGGGCCCGCGGCAGGGAAATGCCGGATGCAGGCCGCTTCTAATCGGTCAAGGTGGAAGTATTTAGTGGACTCTGATGTTCAGTAGTATACTTCCTATGGCTAATTATGATGACGATGACAAAAAAAGTATGAATTAATTCCACAAATTTTTCCATTAAGACACGCATTGGTTTAAATTAAGAAAAAAAATATATCAGTTAAAATCTTTGTCCAACATTGGGGCCAAAAATTTAATCATTCTCTAACGTCCATGTCATTTTGTAACGTCCATGTCACCGCGAAACATGGAAAGACATGGAAAAAAGGACATGGACGTTAGAACGAAAGTTTATTTTGCGTTTTACGAAAAAACTATAAGACCATACTTTTTACAATACCACCTCTTGTTTTAAGCATAACAAAGGTATTAACCAGAAAAAATATCAGTATTACCTGATAACTGAATACTTGGTTATCGATGAGCATGGAAGTTAGGTGGGTACTGAACCAAATCGTAAATGTGTGGAAATTACCTTCGCCAGCAAAAATGCAGCAGCGAGAGGCACCTGCTTCTCTTATGATATTGTCGGCAGTACTATCCGCTACTCATGTGTAAATAAACTAGACAGATAGCTTTCACCGTAACGAAAATATGAATGAGAAGGTAGCGCGAGGAAATTTAAGCCTGAATCAGGCTTCAACGCTAAAAACCATGTTTTAAAATAAATTCCGACGTCTTTTACTTTTAAAAACATCTTGCAAGATAGAAAATATAACTAGTTAGAAGATAAGAATGATTAACATGATATTACCCTGATATTTTAGGATCTATAACAGTTTATCTGTCACAAAGTAGCAAAGTTCCTCGCCATGGACGTTAGAGAATGCATGTTTGACAGGAATTTTACAAAAAACTGTCAACATATTTGAGTATTTAAATGTTTGACCATGTGTAAGACAAGCTGAAGTATATTATAAAAAAAAAATATAACCCTCTTCCCACAGAAAGCTGCACTTTTTCAGCGGAATGTGTCAAAAATGTGGGCGATGAGAATGTACCAACTATACCAAGGGCTCTTTAATTTAAATCTATGGACTGTTTTATGTTCTCAGTAGGGACTTAAAATTTTCTAATTAGAAGTGAACTTCGACCCTTACGATCTTATGCGTTATAATTATAATAATACAATATTTTAATCAGGGGTGTGCAATATTAATGAAATTATGCAGGCTGTCGTGCACACACCACGATTATAATAAATAGTTATAAATCTCTAGGGTTTGTTTAGGCGTTGCCTATTCGCCATTATTTCTGCCATTATTTTAGGGTAAAGTACGGATAGATGCGCCGTTGGGATAGTTGCGCAGGTTTCGAAAACACTATGTTCTAGTGAATTTCAGCACTATTGCTTATTAAAACATAGTAGTCTTCCTCCTGAAAGCCTAAGTACCACGTTAATTATTGGAGTAATTGCACAATTTACGCCAGTTTAAGCAAAAATCTTCGGTAGCGTGGTCAAACCGGGCGTCGAAATTATTTTAGCACATTTTGTTTTTCGGGTATCTTTTCTCACGATTGTAGAATCGCTCACATTTTTATTTCCTCATATGCACTACTTTATAAAGTATATGCCCATTTATTAATTATTCCAAAACATCAAATCTTTATTTTTTTAATTAAATGCGCAACTATCCGTACCAAAAAGGATATTTGCGCAGGTTTTTTGGACGGATAGTTGCGCTTTGGGGGATAGTTGCGCAGATTGATATTTTTGTTTATTTTAGTATATTGCAGATGGATAAAATGCTTCTAAATTACAGTCTAGATATGGACGTTGTTTAACATACATTTTTATGCTACCTACGCGTTGATACAATTTTTTTACTGAAATAATAACTTAGCACTCAATAACTTTAAAAATAGTAATAATATTAAGGTTCGGAGGCCCATTCGATTTTTAAAATAAGTATTTAATCAAATTAATTCAAATTGGTTTGATTTAAATAAAGTACAAATTTCATAGTAAGTCTCCTAGGTAATCTTCAAAGCGCAAGTATCCCCCCATGATTTTTTAGTGCTGCGCAACTATCCGTGCGGATGCGCGACTATACCTTTTTCAAGAGGTCAAATAAAACTGGATTTACAACAAAACAATAAAAATTAAATTCATGAATTAGGGCTTTAATGAAAGATTAAAGATCAATCCTTTTGTCAGTAAAGATAATTTTGTAAATAAGTTCTTAATTATTGAGTTATAGAGCATTTTCCAAAAGGTGCGCATCTATCCGTACTTTACCCTATGGTCCGACTCACATCTGACGTCCGTTGCTACGCATCTGTAACGCATGCATCTGTTAAATGCAAAGAAAGTTCCAATTCCTACACTAAAGTTGAGGTCAAGGTATCGAAAAAATTTACGTTATTTAAAAGACTGATTTTGTCTCTGTTACACTGATGTATTGCCGTGTGGTGCCGGCTTAGAATAGTATCATTCCAATTGTACCCGTACGTGTCGTAAAAAGCGACTAAGGGATAACCATTCAGGGAATGGGTAGCAGCGTTCCCTGTAAATGCTACATCTTGCACTGGACTCGCCAATCCGCCTGTCATGCGTAGTGAGTGTGGCACTGTGTGGCAATACCCACAGATAGGGGGAGGCCCATATCCAGCAGTGGACTATTGTAGCTGTTATGGTATGGTATGATATACTTAGGTATTATGGTAGATGCAATATAACTATATCGCTTTGCCACTTACCGACGTCAGGTGTGAGATGCGGCGTACAGTAATAAACTCTAGGCAGGCTTGCAGTCTGCAAACACTTGAAATATCTTAATGGGAGAATATTGTTCGCTTGATTAAAATTATCATTTTAATTACTGTTTCGTCTGGGTCTTTACCCCTGGTAATTTAGAGACATGTGGAACAGAGTGCAATTATATGCTTTTCTATAGTTTCACGAAATATTAAACGTGTTTCGGAATAAAATAAATTATACACCGTGTTAGTTTCAAAAGCAGTTCTTTGCTGTGAATAAGAACATTTTTATTGAATAGTGTAGTACTTTGTGTGATGAATAAGTCATGAAGATTGCATGTTATGAAATATTACTTTTAACGCAGATGTTTTTTCATGACAGTAAATATTTTCGATGAAAAACTAAAAAGCATCGAAAAACCTCAAAGGCTGCCCAGAATTTATTCATCCTTTATAATACATTATTTTACGTGCGTTGAATTTAATCTGAACTTTAGTCTAGCTGTTGACCTGAGGTGAATTGAAAGGCTTGTATAATATTAATATTATTGTATTTGAGATTATTCATTATCGTATAGGTACTAAGTAGAAGAAAGACATGCGTGATGCCTCTCTCTGCATTATTTTAGCGCTGCACAACACATGCAATGTTAGGTCAATACAAATTTGACCTTATTCCCATAGAAATATGGTTTATTTCAAACGGTTTGACAAACGCATACGTCGACGTAGCGTTGTGCGCTGCGCAGCGCTAGCGGATGTGTCTGTCAAAGCCTGTCAAACCGTTTGATAGATAAAATTTATATGAAACGGAAGTTTCGTGTGTTTCCCGCATTTGTTTCTACCTACAGAGGTTTTAGTGTTCCACCTTCAATTACTCTAATTTTCGTCTCTAACTTTCAACTTTCAATCGGAATGAGCAATTCTACTAATAGCCGAGTCCAGTAATCCAAAAGTTGGTGTTGGAGACATGCAGACATTTTCCGTGATTTCCTGCAGCCGTGGTGGAAATAGAACTAATGGTCAGGTTCGAAGGTGGAAAACTTTCCCGTCGATAATTACTAGAGCGTGAACGGGGCGTTGCGGTTATGGCTCTAGAGTAAAATTTGTAGCATAGCCCAATGCGCTGAAGTTGAGAAACTCAAATCACTGAATTTACAGAAAAAACTGAACTAAGTTCCAGGGCGTGTTGTAAACGTAAAACTGAACAGTTTTTATGCATTAGTTTGTACGAAATACGAAAAAAATGGTCTTTCCTTAACAAATGACTTTGTTTTTGAGGAGTCCATTATTTTTTAAAATCGGTGACAAATGTGCTAAAAAAGAACACGCCCTGTCTTTTACAGACATTCTATCTAACACACAAGCTGAATTATGTATGTATGTAATGTATACATCTTCTTCTCTTCTTGTGGGAGTCGTCCAACGACCTGATGAATGTATGCTATGGACAATTTATTACTCTGTGTTGTATCCTAAGATTGCATTTGCATCTAAGAATACGGCATCAGGCATCGCTCCGTAAACAAATGTCACCGTACTCCCGTAATAAAACTATTTCGGTGCCTTTCCTCCAAATAAAAATAGATTGGCATAAGTATACGCGAGGCGCTCTCCCCACTCCCTGAATTATAGATGGCGGTACCGCGCTTTGTGATTTCGAGACAATCTGATTTTGTGTTTTCCCCGTTTTGCCTGTTGAATAGTTTATCACATCTCGCCTGGTGTAGGCCCGTCTAATGGTCTGCGGTCGTCTTATTATCTCGGCTTGTTTGCAATCTCGAGCTAAATCTACAAGCGAATTGATAGGCTGGCTTCGACGTTCATCGGAATTGGATGTTTAAGATTCAATACCTATTTCATCACGTTTTAGGGGGAATTAATATGTATCGGCCGAAACATTTGTTAGAACATTGAATTGATGTACATATACGGGGTGTTAGCGACGGTGTAACGAAAACTTTGCAGGCGTGATCAGACCATGAAACTGATCAACTTTTACTATGGAGCCAATAGTGGGAAACGAAAAAAATTCCGACCTCCCATACAAAGTCAGTCAGCTGATCAAGAATTGTGTATGGGAGGTCGGAATTTTTTTTTCGTTTCCTACCATTGGCTCCATAGTAAAAGTTGTTCAGTTTGATGGTCTGATCATGCCTGCAAAGTTTTCGGTACATCGTCCCTAACACCCTGTATCTTATGTGTAATCAAGAAAATGTTGCATTAAAATTCGAACTCTTTCATTATTATGAGTGATCTAAGTATTTTCATTATGTTTGTACCTAAGACCTACCGACTGGATGGCAAAAACGGGAGATAGTGCCTTATGGCGTTCCCTGGGGGAGGCCTACGTCCAGCAGTGGACTGCAATAGGCTGAAATAGAAAAATAGAATTGTACCTAAGCAAGTTCAATGTAATACCTACGGTATAACCATGCACTGTAATAGGGTAGGTATTCAGTGTTCTTGTTAGCGTTTCAGATTTGAGGGGAGGGACAATTTTCTACACGCTTGTTAACTCAAATAGCTGAGTCATCGTATTTCCCAAATTGACCTATTAGCTGATGGTACCTAGTTACCGTAGCACTTTATTCATGTTTTTGTTAGTTTCGGTACGATTTCTTTTATTTCTATACTGAACAAGACATTTTGTTAAATATTAAAAGACGAAATCATATAATAGGTATCCAAGGTTTCTATCGTGGAAAATTATACTTACTCTACGAAAATATCCTCAAACAACATAAAGCGAAATCTCGGCCATCCTCTGCCCACATTACACCCTTGCACCTCATAACCGTAAAAGTTAATAACAATACCTCGAATTATAAACCGAAATTTATTTCCTGCCTAAATAGATTAGGATTTTACAATTTTGAGAGGCACTTTCAGGGGTACTCGGGTCAGTATTGTTGGGAATTGAAGGTATAACGTTTCCCAAGGCGGTATTTCTATACGTTGTTAGTGGACATTGGACATTTATTGGTGGATGAAACAATAAGGGTGGTTAAGCGTGTTTTAATGTGAACAAGGGCCTGGACAACGGTCAGCGATTGGGGTCGAGAACTGCCCGCTGCAGCTTACCGTTGCGTCTGCTAGTGAGTGCGCCCTGTTGATTTCAATTATCGATGTTTTTGAATACACAGTAAAGTTCAACTCTGCAAAATTTTAGGTAATTTTTTCTAATTTACCGGTGTGGTCTGCCAATGGGTGATTGGTTAATATGAAGATTTACGAAAATACAGTTCCAATCATGAGGATTGGAGTAAATCTTGAGATTTGGCATGAGGAGGCGTCCAGATGTGCTGTTTCACGACTAGCCTTAGGTTTTTTTTGCGCCATCCCTGATCTGTTAGTGGACATTGGACATTTATTGGTGGATGAAACAATGAGGGTGGTTAAGCGTGTTTTAATGTGAGCAAGGGCTTGAACACTGGACAATGGTCAGCGATTGGGGTCGAGAACTGCCCGCTGCAGCTTACCGCTGCGTCTGCTAGTGAGTGCGGCCTGTCGATTTCAATTATCGATATTTTTGAATAGTAAAGTTCAACTCTGCAAAATTTTAGATTATTTGTTACTAATTTACCGGTGTGGTCTGCCAATAGGTGATTAGTTAATATGACAATTTACAAAAATGGCTCAGGCGTCCTGCAGCAAATCTTGGCATGAGCCAACGGCTCTCAATTTCTTGTTATTATGGCGTTTTCGTAATGATTTCGCCAGTGTCAAGTTTCGACGACCAACGGCTCTCACGACAAGCCTTTGGATATTCTTTTAAATTATGTTACTGAAAACTGCCTTAGTTTTGCGCCAACCCTGAATCTGTACTGTATGTTACATATAGATTCTTTGACTGCCATGATATTCAATAATAAAACTTAGCTAATATGATAAAGGTTTAGATCGAGACACAGTGGTCGTAGCGGAAAGAAATCATAAAAAGGTTTTATCGATAACAATATCGGGGTTCAGCTATTGCAGGGCAACGTAGGTAAAGCAAGAAACACAAATAACGTCCATTTCTGCGTTATTTTTGCGCAGCGCTATCACATGCGTAAGGAAAATTTAATTTTCCTACTTCTTCTTCTTTTCGTGTGGGACACCGAGTCGTTCAACGACCCGATGAACCCTGGTGTCAGAGTTTTTCAACCGCCTACTGCAAGTAGCAGGCCTCTGACATGGTTGTGTAACGACCGCCATCATAGACAGCAACCGGGACCGACGGCTTAACGTGCCCATCCGAAGCACGGAACCATCTTACTTGCGGACAATCAGGTGGTTCAGCCTGCAATGTCCTAACCAGACTGGGATCAAATTCACAAAGTGATAAATATCAACTTTGTGAGTGACCCCACCGGGAATTGAACCCGGAACCTTTGCGTGGCAGGCAGGCATGCTAACCACTGCGCCACATCGGTCCTACTTATTTTCATACATTTACGGTTTATATGAAACGGTTTGATAGACACATCCGATAGCGCTGCGTATCGCACAACGCTGCGTCGACGGATGCGGCTGTCAAACCGTTTGCCATAAACCGTTTAAATTTGTATGAAAATACGGTCAAAATTCATATTCTTCTAACGAATTCGTTACCCAACGCAAAAATAATGCACAAACGAACGTTACGTGTGTATTTCGCTACAGTAATAAACGTACCCGCATAAACGTTTGAATCGCTGACCGCGGCATCGATTCGCCTTTGTCTGTGTCCAGCCGCAAATTGTTTAAGAAATAAAATAAAATCTAATTTACCGCTGTGCTACGTTTACGACTAAAGTTTATGAGTGACCCTCGATGACATGTTTAATCTTACCTCGAAAGGATCGGTCTCGGAATTAGTGGTTTGTATAAAATATGACAACATTTGCCAAAAATATTTGACATTATATTCAAAATATTTAACATGCTGTGTCAATTTCGCAGATAAAAACTCTTATCTCTATATCTCCTAAACCTATCTCTATAAATGTTTTAATTCTGCGGTTTCCGCCCAAATTGTTATTTTCATTCAATTTTAAAAGTTATGTATGGACTGACTACAGATGGGTAATGAACCTTCAACTACAGTTTATTTTGAGATTATTTTGTGATGCTTTACTTTGTTTGTGCCTATGTGCAAGTCCTTTCATATCTGTTGCATTTGAGTAGGAAAACATTCGCTAATAGATAAAAATATCCCCCTACTCAGAACAAAGTAAGATGTATAGCGCATAGACATTACTTCTCGGAAACCTTGTCTCCTCTTGGACTCATTCTTATTTATATTCATACTTCTGAACACTCTGGTACTACCTTATTCGGTGACACTAAAGTTGATATTAGAATGTATTTGTTCAGAACACCACTCAGGCCAGCCACTCACATGCATCACACGGACAATAGAAATTGAGAACATATTTTGGAGATAATACAGTTACCAGAACTGAAGGGACAGGGAACTGCATTCTCCACCAAAAATGGCCCCAAGCAAGCTGCAAAATGTCCCGAAAATACATTAGTCGCATTAGAAACGCCATTAAGGGTCGCAGCCCGATAACAATTAGGGTGGTAGACGCCTTAGAGGGAATTAACAGGCCATAGAGCGTTAACACTGCTTTAAAATTCTTTTTCTCGTCTCTTTTGTTGTTTCAGACGATTAGAGACTCAAGAATTTACATACTGACAGCAAAGGTTATGTTCTCGCACAGACAACAAAATTCATTCAAAATAAAAACATCGTCAAGATAAAAGGTACGAAAGATGAGACAGCAACGCCGAAAAGACGTAATATAAAGACGCCCGAAATTTCTTCTAACCGACACGAGCGAAGACTCCTACAATATGCATAACTTGTTGAGAGAGTAATCAAAAGACGATATAAAAGTGAAGTGGAGGACACGGCGAAAGGCTAAAAATGTAAACCATCTCTTGGATTTCCTGAGGAGAGGCGAGCGACCCTACGGCAAACTTGCAGTAATGTAAGATGGGAAAAATTACCGAGCCCCGAGAAACTTTTTTCGATTTGAATTATGAATCCTTATTTTATGCTTCGTCCTTAGGAAGTTTGTTTTACATTGGCCCGAGCTCATTCTTCGACGTTACACGAATATTAATATTTTACGTTGAATAGATCGTGTACGTTGTGTTACGTTCCATTGGAGCGAACTTTCCAATGCTATTATTAATTTTCGTCGTCGTTTAAGGAGTTTCCAAGCCAAATTATACCTCTGCTTTTAATATCTGACAGTGATGTGTTTATTATGTTTTCTTTTCCGAATTATTTGATTGAGAACAAAGAAAATGACTCTTCTCTAAATTTTGATATGTCAAAACTTTAACTAAGACATTATGTGCATAATTCAACATTATTTAACAAAAAATTTGGTGTGCAGTGGTCCTTAGTACCTACTAAACGAATGGCCCACGCCTACAAGCTCAAATAAAACTTAGCCCCGACAGACGGGGATTATTGCCTCAGCTTTGACTTTCAACTTTCTAAAGAGTTTTCTTGAATAAATTTTCTGTATTAGCCGTGGTAATTCGATTTGAGGGAGTCAGTGAAGACACTGGCCGTCTGAACATTTTACTTGATTTTCACAGGAGAAATTTGAATTTAGAAATTTTAGATGAGTTGCAGAAACGAGATATTATAAAATCTCAAACTAAGTGGCCGTAAGTAGAGTTTTGGTAGTTGACGCTACTTGAGCTAACGAAGTTCAGAAATTTGATGGCCAAGTTTGGATACTGATGTTTAAGTAATTTTATTTGTAGGCGTTCTGTATTAAAGTGGATGCAATAAGGTACTACGTCATACATCTTCCAAGTGTACTTCTCACTTAGCGCCAAAGAAGATCAATAGATCCAAAGTAACTGCGGCATAGTTCCTCAACTGACTTTGAAGTTCTAAGTAGTATTATTTCACTCAGACAGCGCTACGCCGTAGGCGCACCTCTCGTCTCGCCGGAGAGAAAATATGTAAACTTTTAAATCGTATTTGCATTTCATACAAGCGGGAAATATTGGGTCTAGCCTCACAAAGACTGTGATCCACGAAAAGGGGGAGGGGGTATCCGGTTTCATCTTTGTTTTAAGGGATACTCGTATTACGTGGAGTTTTTGTTTGATATGGAAATTAAGTAGGTAGGTATTTGAATTTGATCAAATTATATTTCAATTGTAATTTTTTGTAAAATTTAGCAATCCTTTTTTCTGCAGTTATGGTGGATGACTGATAGGCAGAAATTAGTTATAAGTAATGAAGAAATTAAGCAGGTACTCGTTTCTACTTTGACGCGATCAAAAAATAATATTACTCGTAAAAATTCAAATTTGCGATGTTAAGAGCCAATTTTACGAAAATGATTTTTATAAATTAGGTTGATTGCGCTTTTGAACCGCATAAATTAGTAATTTATCTGCTAGATAGTATTTTGTTACTATCTCAAGGTTCTTTCATCAAGAAAAAATATTTTGCTCGAAGTAAATTTTGAATTGATGAGAAATAAAGTTGTGTACTTAATTAAGTAGGTAGGTATTTGAATTTGATCAAATTATATTTCAATTGTAATTTTTTGTAAAATTTAGCAATCCTTTTTTCTGCAGTTATGGTGGATGACTGATAGGCAGAAATTAGTTATAAGTAATGAAGAAATTAAGCAGGTACTCGTTTCTACTTTGACGCGATCAAAAAATAATATTACTCGTAAAAATTCAAATTTGCGATGTTAAGAGCCAATTTTACGAAAATGATTTTTATAAATTTAAGATGATTGCGCTTTTGAACCGCATAAATTAGTAATTTATCTGCTAGATAGTATTTTGTTACTATCTCAAGGTTCTTTCATCAAGAAAAAATATTTTGCTCGAAGTAAATTTTGAATTGATGAGAAATAAAGTTGTGTACTTAAACTACAGCTGGGACCAATTTAATAAAAGAGTTTCTAAACTTAATGTTTAAACGTAGGCACCTACATGTATATTTTTTAGCCATTGTTTATGACATAAAGTTACTTAATAATATTAAATTCCTAACAAGAAACGCCTTTTCTCCCCTATGGCAATAAATTTTAGCTTCCCTTCGAAGGCCTTTGATTTAATATTAATTGTTATATTTACCTCAAAAGCGAAGGGTCTGGTCAGTGGCGACCTGGCAACCTTTTGTGACCTTTAGGTGGTCATAACGTTAAGGAACAAAACGGTCAGGATTGGTCCTAAAGGTACCATGGAGTATACGGGAAGGGTTGCGTATTTATTACGGTTTAATTTTGAGTCAAAAAGCCCTTAATTTGACTGCCTCATTCGTACTGGACTCAAGATATAAATTTTTTATGGAAATTTGAACCTTCGTTACTTACGGACTTAATTGTTTTAGAAGCGTTCCCTATATGTAACATGATGAAGCTTACCTGAAACAAAAATACGTAAAAATTAGCTAATTGTTAAGAAAGTTCCTGTGTTAAAAGTACCTAAATGACAATTGCATGGAAACATTGACTAGTCACAAGCTGGTAACATTTGGGTATTTCTTAATAACAAATAGATGATGACCTAACGATCTACGGTAATAAATTGTGGAAACAAAAGTTCTTAAAATAAGGATGTTTCATAATAACAAATAGGTAATATTAAATGACACGTTTGACTTTTACCAAATTGGTTTTTGCAAAGTATATGAATAATAAATATTGTGCTGGAGTCAAACCCACGCGCGGCAGCTAAGGTCTCCAACTGACTTATCGAGCCCGTCAAAAATTCAATAACAATATCTCACTGACCACTCACGCACCTTCAAAGTCGGTTTCAACCCTAAAAGACCAGGGGTTCCCGTTACCACCCTGCTTTGACCACCCCAGTCAAAGGCCACGGGCTCCCGGGGGAAATTATTGTCAGGATTTAAAGGGCATTGCTTGTAGTAATATTAGAAAAAAAAACAACAAAAAGTAGTGCAGTTCTAATCGAAGATATTTATCGGGTCACGTGACTTTTATTAGTATTGATTGACAGCTATTGTTAGAGCTAATAACGAAAAAATCGCAGATTTAGATTGTTTCGTACTTATGGAGAAGATTATATTGTGACTTAATATTAAAGACTTAATAAATACACTACTCTGATGGCTACTCAAAGAAATATTCTTAACTTTTTTAAAGTGTAAGTAACTAATGAAAGAAAATGTGAAGAATGAAAACTCTGTGCACAAGTATTATGATAAGAATCAGAAATGTGGAAAAATTATAAACAGTTATTTTGTACACTTCTATAATGTCATATTATTCTATCGTCAGACATCGTAGAAATTGTATCGACATTATAGAAATATGTCATATCAAATAAATATCATGTTAGTTACCGTGTACCTATGTAGTGATTCTCTGTTCAAAGCCAAACGATTCTATGAAAAAAGCTTTCTGCAACCGACAAAAGCTTTCCCCAAACAACACATCTTACGTGCACTCACGTATTGTCGATAAAACGCACCCCAGCATTGCCAAAATTTCATTTTCATACACACATTTACGGATATACTCGTCAAACAGTATCAACGTCGTGTTGGTAAACAAAGAAGAAAACTTGCAGTGACACGTTACAAGACGGCACAAAATCATTGTCAGTGCCAATAAAACAACTGAAATTAGATTAAGGTTCAACCCCTCCCTCCCCAGAATCGCCCTGAGATAAAAGGCCCAGGCGACGGCTAAAACCGCACTTTTGATGGCGTATTTTTAAAAGTTTAGGGGAAAAGTTGACACTTAGATTTAACCTTCCATTGTATTAATTATTCAGGGCGGGGCGTCACTCATATACAGTAGGTAGAAAAATCTTTGGACAAGAATATAGGTACTTTAGAAGACATGGCTAGGTATTAAATGACCGATTGTGCTTAGTCAAAAATCTGAAATTGAAGACACATTAATTACACACGCTCTAACAGAATAACATACGAAAAACAGCTTATTCCCAAATTACGCTTTCTGTTGGTGGTAAAAAAATAATGTCAAGTCTTGCAGAACTTTTATCGATGATACCTTTCTTGACGAAAATTGTTTTTACCTCCTCTACCTTGTTTTACAACACGCTGTACTCGTCTACAAAAAAATGTCGGAAGGTACGAGCCACTATGATGGCACCTCCCTCGTAATTTGTTTTTAAAAAAGTCGGGGCAAAGAATTTTAGGGTAGATGCAGCGAATCTCGTCACTTGCGAGGGAAAAGTTTAATAATATTGTTTCGGAATGCACCTCCGAAGCGCAAGGTAGAGTGGCCATCGATCGACAAACTTTGGAGAGATTTTATCGACTTAGTTTATCTAGAGTACCTTTAGGAGTGTTTGAAATAAATTGAGGAAGAGAAGTTGTACGTACAGTATTTTGAATGCAATATTTTACTCCTCATCAAAAATCGAAACACTGCAAGTTTAGGTTTCGTTAGAATCAAATGATCAGAGAAATTTAATTTAGGAGTACATTACAGATAAAGTTTAATAGTGAGTATTAAAAGGTTTTTAAATCAATGCAAAATATCTCAAATTCAAATTAAACTCTCATAGGTTTAGTGTTGTTTTTGACTAAGCAAACGAAAGTGTCTCGGTTTTTCTGATGAGAAGTGTGGCATTTAAATACTACACTTTAATTGTAGAGCAGGAATGGTAGTGCTTTGTACTAGCTATCTATTCTGTATTTTAATTTATGAGTTCGGTTTTATATTCTTGTAAGGTATCTATTATTTACACGCACACCAGTGTTGTCGTGGCGCCAATACCTATTTTCTGTTATTACGTGAATGACTATTATTTTCAGAAAAAGGTTGCTAAATTTAGAAAGCTAAAGAAAAATATTTTTATGTGCTTTGCTTTCAACAAAGATTTTTAAGATGCGTAAGATCTGTCTATTCAAAATGCCTTACCCATGGCAACTTATACAGACACGACGCGTATCAAGGAACATAATTATGGGCTCACAATGTATTCAAGTGCGAGTGCACACAAAAGAATACTCCACACCAATCTCATTTGTACGGGGGAGGCCCGAGCGGCATTCTTTAACTTTTCAATTGTAACTTTTGGTGGGTTTTCGATCGCAGTAATAATCTGTTCCGCGATGGGGTGCGCGAATCAAACGCCTTCTACAAAAGGATGGCAATTTTACGCGCGAAATTGAGTTACTGCTCGGTACATTATTCACATCTGGCTTGCACCTATTCCATGTTTGAAATTAATTTTCGACACGATTCATCCAAAATGCCGATTGGACATGGACACGATTGCCGATGTCGTAAGAAGCGATTAAAGGATTCGAGAGTTTCGTGTCGACTATGATATGCGAAAGCCTCTTATCTACATAGGCTTTCCATTGTAGATAGGAGGTTTTCATATATCATCGTCGATGTGTATTGTAATCTTAGGCGACAGGCTGACCACCTGTCACTATTAGCGATACACGACAATAGCTAAAACGACCCTCGAATATCTGTCACACGTTGACGCTCTGCCTACCCCGCAAGGGATAAAGGCATAATGTATGTATGTATGTATTCATTCAAAAATTGGGTTTGGTTATGATCAGAGTTCACCTTAAAATATTTCGGAATTTGGATTGTCTGGATCTGACATCTACGATTTTCCGCGTGAGTTTAATATTTTATAGCTATCATACATTTAGAGTTTCCATACATATACCTAACCGCTATCAAAATTCTGTGACTACCAGGTATATGCAGCTAAGTTCACACCCTAACTAAGGTAGATTTTACAGGTTTTCACAATAAAACAATCTACGACACAATCCAGTATATCCACAGAACATTAATAGGGGATAGAACCAAATTACACCGAAATGTCTCCCCAAACAAAAAATAAAATGATATAGGGAAATAATTTATACAGCCATTAATTTTTACCAAAATTCAATTCGCGCTCACATTTTGCGGGAGATAAAACTCATGAATCAGAAGTCCATATGTGAAAGGAGATGTAAGTAGTATATTATACGCTTTTCTGTAAAAAAAAAAACGCAGCCGGCGGGACGCGAGTCGAATTTCCTGCCAGATATGAATCTTCCCTGCTCGCTTTAAGGTGATGTATTTTCCTATTTCTCCCTTGCTGACTAACTGGTCTGTTTCTTGATGGATAGCAGACGATGGGATTTGGTTCGAGTGTTTCAGACACGATTTGTGGGTGAATTTTGCTTTATGTCAGTTTCCAATTTTATGGTACGCCTTCATCGATTTGTAATGTAGCCATTTGGGCCACGCAAGGCCCAGCTGATGCGATTTTCATGTTATCGTATAGCTTTAATAATGAATATCAATGTGTAAAATTTCAGCGTACTTTCCTAGGTGCTTATTTTGTACCAAGTTACAATTTCAATAATATATAGTATACTAAACCTGACGGGAGCGTAAAGAATAAATTCGAATCAAATTATGATTAACGTCTCATGTAACTCGTGTTCAAATAACTTAAAAGTTGATTTTGAATGAGTTTGCTACCTTGTTACGTTTACCAATAACGGTACATCAAATCACCCAGTCCACGTAATACCAAAGACGATTCCCTCCCATTTCATACGACCCTTCGTTAAATTGATTTTCAATTCGTTTGAAATGTGGTCCGCGGTGCATCAACTAAAGAGGCGGGATAGCGGAAAATTATTCCAACGAACTTGCCCTTCACCAAATATCTCCTGTAAGTTGGAAATCACATTTGAAGGCCGTCGCTGCGATTTTGTAACGCATGCGTTGGAAAAGACGAATTTCTACCTTATTTCCATACCGATAGGGTATCTCACAAACGGTTTTACAGACGCATCCGTCGATAAAATTATTCGTAGTCGACGTTAACGCTGCGTCAACGGATGCGTCTGTTAAACTTTATGAAAATATACGTGTATGTGTGAGATTAAGGTGGAAATTGGCCTATTCCAAATGCATGCGTTACACTCCGTTAAAAAATTGCAGCAACGGACGTTAAATGAGATATCCGCCTAACTGCAGCGAGCATAGATAGTATATTCAGAGGACGGCTTGAAAAAAAAAGAGTGAAGCAATATAAACACATCCAGATCAATACAAACCATGATCAATTAAATTAATTGTGCAGTGTTTTGTTGGAGCACGTGTCAAATCTGGGTGAAATGATTTTTTCCTTGCTTCACTTATAGTGTTGTACTCAAGTATCCCTCTACAGTACTTTTTTCTCTCTTTCTATCTGATAATGTAGATGGACCCCAACTTTGTATGCTGATGACGTCGAGTGATGCCCCCACAACGTCAATCTTATACTGATTTGCTTCGTTTAATCTTGTGGTTTTGTATTTTTTTATACTTGAAACTATTTGTTCACTACTCTGTTGTTATGTAAAGAAGATACTTATTTATTGGCTTTTATAATAATTTGATATTCTTTTCTAGATATCACTCTCAAATATTTTATGGTCAACATTTACTTTCAGAAATTTCTGTTAAGTGTTTTGCGAGCCAAATTGTTGAAGGATTAGAAAACTAAACAGAAGTTTGTAAAATATTTCTTTCTTTTTCTCCTGACACAGCACGGGACATGTTAATAAAGAAAGTTTTGAATTTAAAACTCTAGTTTAATTTGCACACGAGTGTAACTAGTTTTCCGCCCGGCTGCGCTCTCTTGCGACAAGGTACATAAATTTTACTAGAAACAAAAACTTTTACAAGATTTCAGAACACACGGAAATTCGAGGATAAAGAATTTTAAACACGTAAGAAATAAATAATTATTCATTCAAAGAAAGAGTATCACAGAAGTGTCAAGTCTGCTTTAAGCATGGCCTAGACTTTGACGCAACTCGTACTGACTGTACTCGTACTCGGTACCTTTGAGACGATGTCGAAAGGAGATGTCGATTTTGACATTATCATTATTTTCGACTGCTATATTCTATCTTACTTTCGTCTACTGGTATTTTTTTTTAACAGCGTCGCTTGCTTTACCTATTTCATAAAAATCCTTTTACCAACTTTGATCTCTGCAAACTCTAAACGCGTTCGTCCCATCAAAACCCTATAAAAAATTCATTACAAATCCTTCATACTCCCTAGAGACAAAAGTTTCCATTAACTTCTTGGTAGACGTTGTCTCGCTCCCTTTGTCAAGTGATAGGGATTAATTCCTCTGACTTATAACTGTCATATATCCAACCTGGGGTAGTACAAAATAAAGTTTTCCTGCGATTATATTAATAGCAAGCTGTACGTGCAATGGGGAGGAGATATCAAGAAACAAGGAGATGTACTGTCAAATCACCCACTTTTCAAAGTTAGTAGACTGTGTTTTATTTAAAGTTAGCTTATGAAGTGTGCTTGTGTCGTGTAAACACGATCTTGGATTAATATTATAATCATCAACAAATGAGACCTACTATCTCTGAAAAACGAATATCTTAGAAAATGTTTATACGTTAAATGTGACGTTAGTAAAAAAATCCTTGAGTGCAAGCCTACACTGCAGCAAAAAAGAAAATATGCTTTGTTTCGAGTTTTCTCAGACTTCCTACTTGTAGACATTAATTAGACTAATACGAGATTTATGAAATTGTTGGTCACAATTGCCAACTTGCAATGAGGGAGCACCTTTTCCCGCCCTCTCTTCTGATTAATTTCAAATGATATTTGATACAGCAGGGAAACCTGACAAATAGCCAGATCTCCTCTCGGCTCTTCAGGTCGACATTAAACGTCTTCAGTAATACCCTCAAATCGTATTGGATTAAGCTCGTATTAATATTGAGCCCATTTCGCAAGTTCGAAATCAGATATTTGAAGAAGAGAACTTCTGGAAAGTTCAGACCGTGGATTAAGTCTCAGGTGCTACCTACTAGAGTGAATAGGTGTGTGTGATAAATTCATCCCATTCTCATGACAACATATTTCGACGAAACGAATTGCGTCAACACAAACGCAGCCAGATAATAATCTATCGTTGACAATTTTATTGAGTCGACTTATCCTCACAGGTAGATGTTCTTATAGGCTAGCTAAATTTTCACTTGAATAACAACTCACTGGTTGCCTTACGGAGACGTTATCAAGTTCCCTAGGTTTTTAGGATTAACCTCCAGCGCACATCAACATATTTTATTCTGCGTCTCTAACTCTCTACGAACATAAAAAGCTCTGATATAAATAAAAAACTCGTGTTTCACAATGTTTATTTTAAATACCCGACATTGCTAATCGTCGACGGTTTAACGTAAATAAATTCTTAAACGCGGAAGGAGTTTTCCAAGACGAAAATAAATGGAAAGAAATTCGAAAAAGCCGCTTCGGACGGTTAAGCGTGTAACGTCACAAATTTTTTTCTTAGCTTAAAGGTGCTCATCCACCTGATAGACTCGGATGAAAAATCTAGAAAATGATGAGTACATTACCGTGGCAAGAATAGAAATGCTTTGAAATTTATAAAAATAAGTGGGATAGTAGAAAAATATTTATACCTACTAACATACCTAGTGACAACAACTGCTAAATGTAGGTACGTTAAAAGTAGGTACGGTAAATTGGTAAAAATGTAAATTTCATCCTAGGGGTCTAGAACCTGATCGCACGGGTATTATTATAGTAATCAAAACAAGGGCATAAAGTAGGCAAAACCATACGAGTCCCGGAGAAATGTCAAATAGACCAGAAGAAGTATTTTTTTATAGAAAATTCGGCATGCCCGGATTTTTAATTATTTCTACAATACGATTATTTTCACACTTTGTCTATTCGGTGTCGGCTATCGAGCTATGCCAATCGCATTCTGCCCTGTGGAATAGAATCCTAACATTGTCCATGGAAAATTTTAAAATTCCTCCATTTCCTTCCTTGGTTGGTGCCTTTCTTATGGAGATGAAGCTATACTGAATGTTAGGCAGGCAATAAATAATTCTTAAGTTTTCAACACCAGCCGCTATTGAAAAAAGTTCTCGACACGGATATTAAAAAATGGGATAAAAATAATGATTGGAAAGAATTTCTAAAATAACTTTATGCTTCGGTAGACATTTTGACTTTGACACAGGTTTTTTAACATAAATGGGTTTTTTCGTTTTTCTCTTCCTTCAGACAAACTTGACTACTGCGAACGATATTACATCGGAAGATGTAATTTGTATGGTGACAGCCACCATATGACCATACAAATGGTAACTGGTGATTGCATTATTGTTATGCGTTGAGGTGTGTCGTGAATTGCAAGGTTTGTATGGAATTTTGCTAACTATTTTCTTATCATACTGGGGGCGAAAGGCCTGCGAAATCGATATCCATACAAAACAAGCCTGCGAAAAGCTGTCGTTTTACAGGATTTTAGGCCCTCTGCAAAAAACGGAAATATCGTACCATGGCCCCAAATCTGCCACGTTCGCGATGTGTCATTTGCGCGTCAAGGAAAACGTCATGAGTGTTTCTGGTTCATCGGCGACAAAACGCTCTAACATAGCAGTACATTGAACATTTTGTACTGACCAAAAATATGTTTGCTTTATAACAATCAATGTATAACAAATATTTTTTACACATGTGTGAGTGCTTGTCAAAAAATGAATATCATTCATTCAAAAATGAATGAATTATCCGAAAAGGGACACGAATATGACATAAATTGATGTCAGATTAGAATAGCTTTCTATGTGCATTTTATGTCAAATGTCAAAAAAAGCGATAACGTTTATAAATATTCTTTTCGTCTATAAATTCGTTTTTACTAACAAAAATAGAACGTAAACATGAGGTTATATCAAAGGTTATATTATTATAAGATTATAAGATTATAACTACATAGCGGGCGTGTAAGTAAGTAGGTAAAAATCGAAAAATACGGCTGTTCATTACTTATTAGTCTTATTACAAGATTTCCTTCTAAAAGGAAGGCGCATGGAATCATTTTACAAGTGGGGTCACCTCAATTTTTCTTGTGTTTTTTTTTAAGTAAAATAGTTCAGTTTTTTTGGGCTTTCACTCATTTAGTGGGCGAATTTCAAATAATTTAAAATCTTAAATGTATTTCATAGCTTTCGCAGTATAATATTTGTGCATCAGCGACATTTATCAAAAGAACAAAAAGTTAACTAGAAACTTTCATTCCTTATTTAACCCCTTTAGCTCTTTCGCAGTTGTGTTGTGCCGGCAGAGTAGAAAAGCACCACCCCCTCTCTTCCCGTGGGGGTCGTAAGAGGTGACCGAGGGATAAACCCAACCCAAACAGCCAGGGCCAACCATGGTGGCGGTTAATCTGCCACAAAAGCATTGCCAAGGAGGGTTGACGTCTGGTAGACGGCCGGTCGTAAAATTAAGCCAAATCCTTTGCAGTAAACATTTCTTTGTGCAAATTATACAGTACCTAAGTAACAGAAAGGGTATAATAAGCCGAAAGGAAGTCAAGGTGCTCATGAAACTGAACAACTGCCCCCATGGAACATGGGTCGAAATATGATTTTTTTTTCAAATGTTTCATGGGAAAGTTGTTTAGTTTCATTTTCACCTTGACCTCCTTTCGGCTTGATACCCTTTCCGCGTAAATAAAACTCTTTAACCAAAACTTTTTTGGTAATTCATCAAACTAATCATGATCTAATAAAATCCAAAATCTATGGAAGTAAATGTCATTGATTGAGTTGACGTCTTGCAAAATCAAAATATTTTTGTTTGTAGGTTTGTTTCGACTAAATTAAATTGATTTCTTGATTCAATAATATTAATAAAATGTTTCATCATTATCATGAATAATTATAAATTATGGAGATATTTTGTGCAAAATAGTCATTATAAAGTTTAAATCCGCAAGCTTTGCCAATGCAAAACATAGTAACTAATCACATGCAGGTAATTTGTATTAATTATATTTAATTACTGATCAGATAAAACAAACTACTTATTACTTCTTTCTTACACAATGTGTACCTAAAGCCAACAGATATCTCAGCTCCCTTCATCATCATCATCATCTTCCTGCCCTTATCCCCATTACTTGGGGTCGGCGCAACACGTTCCGTTGAACACAAAAGCAAAAGGATTTGGCTGAATTTTACGACCGGCCGGCCGCTTATCAGACTTCAACCCTCCTTAGGAATGCTTTTGTGGTGGATTAACCGCCACAATATGGTTGGCCCTGGCTGTTTGAGTTGGGTTTATCCCTCGGTCGCCTCTTACGACCCCCATGGGAAGAGAGGGGGTGGTGTTATTCTACTCTGCCACCACACGGCTCATATAGTTCCCTTGTTAATCCCAAAAACGAGTCACTGTAGGTTTTTCTCTGCATGGCTTCATTATTTGATAGAAGATTACTTAGTTAGAAAATTTACCAAACAGTAACATACTTGATGATTGTAAATTTCAGTGCAGCTGTCTTCGGGAAACCTGGTTTAGCGGAGTGTTTTGATCTTCATACGATTGCTACCGCAAAATTTTGAAAGACCCTGCAGACCCTGGTTTTTGGGCATAAACTTGAGTGTAAAATAATTAAGACCATCGATATCTGTATGAAATACGTATAATAAATTCCTGAAAGTGCTGTTAATGTTACTTTACTTAGGCTAAACTCTGGTATTGATTATATAAAAATAACATATTTTAACTAATCTGTTCTCATTTATCTTATCTAAGATCTTAGTCTAAGATAATATTTAAAACAGTTTTTGACTGTTCAATTGTGAAGAACCAACATTTGAGCGAATCTTTGTGTCCTTCTCATAGAAAGACAAAAGAAGAGTAGGTACAGGTTTCTACAAGGCGACTACCTAGTATGAATGAAGTACCAACATCAGGGGGTTGAGAAGTGTTTCCCCCCACATAGAAAGACGATAGAATGTACAGATTTTTACAGGGCGACTAGTATGAATGAACAACCAACAGCAAGCCTTGGCAAATGTTTTTGGGATTCGACTGTCGTGCCCTGCAATTTATGGACAGTGATTGCCTAACAAAGAATGAGTGGAATCATTACATTTTCGATTTTACCAAAACTTATTCCATTAAAAGAAAAAGTCGCTGGTGCACGGTCTACCCATTTTTATCTTGTCGACTGCAATTAAAACGGTTATAAAATTGAACTAGGACTTTTATAGACAAGACAGCTCTCCGTCTCTTTTAAACCAATCCACTCAACCACTGAATCCTAAACCACTCTCATGCTGCTATTGACTAATCCTTATCATATTCCTAAGGTATAATAATTTAATGAGGTATAAAGTCCTATTAAATTCAATGCAAAAATTTCGGATATGTTCTACTAGTGAAACTGAACAACCGGTTTTAGTAATTTTTTCGAAATATGAAGAACTAATTTTGGACATGCCATCCAAAAATATCCAATACATATGTTTTGAACAGTTTGTTGTTCAGTTTCACGAGTAGAACACATTCTGCAGATATTTGCATTGAATTTAATAGGGCCTTAGGTATACAGCGTTTAATTTATTTTAACTACGTACGCACACATTATTGTATCGGTAGGTATGTAATGTTCTGCTCACAAAACAAAACAACTCTTCGTCGAAATGAAAAACAAAATATTTTAGTGGGCGAGCCGACTGCAGAAGTGCCTATCTCATCGGGTACCACAATAGGCTAACTTTAGAACGTTAACTGACACGTAAACAATTCGAAAGACGTAGGACTGCCAGAGCCAATCCTGCCGAAAGATAAAAATAATCGTTATTTTTTTTAATAATTTTTTATCTGTAAAATTTATGTCTAATAGTACCCGAAACAAATTGCTGCAAAACGGCAAAAATCTGCAGAACATATCGAATATTTTCATGTTTAGCAGGATTGAGATTTTTTCCGTTAACATTGTCATTTCGTAAGGTACCCGAATGACAGTGCCAGCATCAGCTTACCATTGATAAATTGAGTTAAGAAAACTTGGTCTGCGATTGCGCACTCTAACGTTTTTTTTTAACATAATTTGTCAATGGTAAGCTGATGCAAGCACTTTTATACGAGTTCCTTATGATATGACAATTTTAACTGATAAAATCTGCAGAAGTTATCGAATATTTTCATATTTAGGAGGATTGTGCACAGAACAGAGACCTTCTATCCAATTTGACCTATACAAATCGAATCTCCTAATCATTACGAGCAGTTCATACCAAGGCACCATCAAAATCAAACCAGTGGGGGAAAAGATATAGGCCAGTTTTCATACACTTAACCTACAATTTCACACTTTTTGATAGGATTGTGTACAATACAGAGACCCTCCTCCTCACTGACCTATATGACTCAAAGCTCCTAGTTATGGAGAGCATTTCACATTAAGGCGCCATCAAAATCAAACCCGGGGGGAATAAGATATAGGCCAGTTTTCATAAACCAAACCTCCATTTCAAACTTTTTGACAGGATTGCGTTCAATACTGAAACCCTCCACCCAACTGTCCTATATGACTCGAAGCTCCTCATTATGCACAGCATTTTGTATTAAGGCACCATCAAAATCAAACACGGGAAAAAAGATATAGGTCATTTTTCATACACTGGACCTTTCAAATGTCTGAAACACTAGGATGCGGCAAGTTTAGGCCTGGCAGACCTTGTGATCTATTGTCAGAGTGATCTTGGCTATTATGTTGTGGTGGTCGCGTCGTGGTACCCGATGAGATAGTTTAGGGGTGTCGGAAGGGCATCTTTGGAGAGGTCTGCCAAGCACTTCCGGCAGGGTGCGCAGTGGCAGACCAAGCTTTTTTTACATAATTTTTCAATGGTTAACTGATGTCAGCACTTTCATTGTGGTACCTTATGACATAATTTTTACGAAAAAATATCTTTCAAAAATATCGATTATTTTTATTGTTTCGGCAGGATTGGCTCCGGCAGACCTGGGTCATACGACTTGTTTAAGTCTTGGTTAACGATCCAAACCTAGCCTATCGTGGTACCTTATGAGATAGCCACTTACCCCCTGGGCTCTCCAACTATACGTCTTTTGACTTATTTACGCGTCAGTTAACGTTCTCAAGTTAGCCTATTGTGGTACCTGATGAGATAGGCATTTCTGCAGTCGGCTCTTCCACTATTTCACGTGACGAACTTTTTCAACATGTTTGTATAAGAACTCCATTCTTTTCATAATTGATGAAAATATGCTCACTTTTAGGAGTAAAATACGCCTTTAAAATATTTGTACCCCATTAAACTTAACCAAATATAGATTTTACATAATTTTAAACCTATCCCTTTAAAAGAATTAAAATAATAACAAAATTAAAAATTGAAATTACCCACGACGGTAAAGTGATGTTGAAAAAGGATACAATAATTTTGAAACCCCCGACTTCAATAATATATGTGATAAATAAGAGACAGTGAGGAACTGTCGGTACAACGTTCTTTAAATCGTGTATAGATGGCGCGTTGCATCGATACTCGAAAGTTTCTCAGATAAACAATGTGAAATTTGATGTATTGTACTCCTAGTGTTTGTAAATGTCCAATCAGATAATATTGGATTCCCTCATATACTCGTAGTTATATATTTCATAGTTAATTAACACTCCTTTAGTAAATAAATAACACTAAAAAAACGTTGGGGGCTGTGTAGAAGTTTTAAATATTAATAGCAGCCCCGACGTATTCCTAGTGCCCTCGAACCAAAATAAAAGCCTTATTACCAAACGAATACTGAATCTTCGATTTTGCCATAATAAAAATAGATTAAAAATCTTCATTCTGCCATCGTACTGCGACATTTAGAGCCAATACTTACTTTGTGTTTATAGAGGTGTTAGCACAAATAAGTATTGGCTAGCGCGTGTTAGTAAAAGTAGTGCATTCCTTTAAACCACGAGTGCTGTAGGTATAAAAAAGTCTTGACCATGTTAAAACAAATAATAAACAATAGGTACTAAAAAAACATAGTTTACTAAAACTGTACCTCTATTTTTAAATACCAGATCGTTCCGGTCACATACTACAGTTGCGGTTGCACCTTTGTAGATCGGCGAAGGAACACGGTGCAAAGTTTTCTGAGCCGTAATTCACTGTACAGACACAGAATATGGTGCATTATCCTATTCTTTGAAAAATGAAACTTCCTAATTTTTGCTCTTTTGTAGGTAGGTATAAGATTCCGTTTAACAAGTTTGTTTAACATTACTTGTTAAAATCGTTGCTTCATCCCTTTCTTCAAAGATTTTTGTAAACTAACAGCGACATCTATTGAAAAATTGAGGGATTTCTGTTAACCAGGTATTAAATTTTCATAATAACTATTTTTGAAATTATAACTTAGATATCTTATGATGTAAAAGTACTATATATTGTTTTGTATTGTACGAGTACTGTAATATTTTAGGATTCGATTGTGTCATTACGAATTTATAAATTTTTCGATATTTTAAGGTTAGTTTAAACTGTGGTGTTATGTATGGTGATATTTAGGATATGGTGAATCATTAGGCGTATTTTTAACAAATATATGTCAGCAATTTTGTACCTAGAGGGTGCTAAAGGGCTCCAAGCTTGGCTTGTTGTAAATCATTTAAAAAAGTAACGTCATGTTTTTCTAAATGAGCTGCCGAAATGTAGGTACCTATTGCGATATATTTGAGCAAATGTCTCATGTAGCTCTCTCATGCGTTTTCTATGTTCTGCACGAACCACACCACGATTTATTTAATACCCTGTTTCAAAACTAAACCACGCCATCTATTGATCGTCAGTATCGCTATTTTGTCTTTTGTTGATAATCTTCTTCTTTTCGTGTGGGACACCGAGTCGTTCAACGACCCGATGAACCCTGGTGTCAGAGTTTTATAATTATCCTATGAATATAAATATCATTATGGATTATTTTAATAAGTACATTGTTCCAATGCTCGCTTTTTTTGTTTATTTGCAAAATAGGAAGGTCCTGGTTTAGCAGCACCATTAATTATTATCATTTTACAGATCAAGAAAAGGGAACGAACATGTAGTAGCTATGTTTACTGGAAAGGCGACGCGTCGGGCGTCTTTACTTTCTGATTTAATTTACCATGCATGCAACTATCCCAGCCAAAAATGCTTCAGATGCTTAGGTATCAATAGCCACTAGGTTTCCCTGATGTTTCTCCTTTAAATCGATTAAAAGCACTGCTTTTCGTTTGGTTCGGGCACAACGTGGGCGGCGAGTCTTCTGTACTTCAAGTGTCCTTATTCTGCATGGAATACTGCGTTGCACTGAACTGGCACACACTTCTCAAACCGGAACGCAGGTGCTTCTTCATAAGAACTAGAATATAATCAGAAATTATCATTGTTATTGTTTGTAATTGTTTAATACAGGGATGTAAAAAAATGTAAAAATAAAAACAAACTGCAAATATTTTAAGGGTCTTAAAGTTCGTTAAACTCAACCGTTTTTCCCTAGAAGCATACATCGAAATAATGTATAAACAAATGGGAGATCCACATGAAATGTTCCAGCTGGTCGAGTCAAGCTAGCTGGTTGTACTTATACAACCATGACCATAACCATAACATCCACAACAGTCCACTGCTGGACATGGGCATCCCCCTATCGGGGGGTATTGCCATACTCACCCTCACCACGCTTGGCAGGCGGATTGGCGAGCGCAGCGCAAGATGTTGCGTTGACAGGAATCGCTGCTGCCTATTCCCTGGATGATTATGTCTTAGTCGCTTTTTACTACACCCATGGGTAGAAAAGGGGTGATGCCATTCTATCCCGCGCCGCTCGCTACCCGAATCTCACCCTCCTCAACCCTAACCTTGAAATCGTATTGTTCTGCGTGGATCCTCGCCTTCAGACATTGCAGTGGCTAAAGTTAATCAAAATAGTATATTTACTTACCTACATAGTTATGTCTAGTAATTTCCTGCAAATAGCTACTACTAAAAAGAATTTTAAAATGCAACTAAAACTAAAACACACTTATCTCATTTCACGAAATAATTAGTAGGAAAACGTAAACTGGTAGAGGGTCATTAGTGCCAATACTGTAACTTAGAAAGCACACTGACTGGCGGTGTGTAGGTACCCGGCAGCGAATCTAGAATCGTACTTAACGTGGTGTATTGTGAGTCTTTATCTAAATAACTTACGGTGTTGATTTATGTGCTGGTGGTTATGTCATTCGTCTCAAGACGACATCATCATGTGTCTCTCCGCTTTCTCTGTGCAACTTCTTCCAGGAGGCAGGCGAAGTGTTTTGGTATTACAGGCGGTCGGAAGCAGAGTCCACTCTTTTGAATCACACACGAACGCGACGCTCAGCTCAGCTCATTACTATTGCAATAATCGTCATCATCATTGGCCTCATACGTCTATGTCAGACGATTTATTCAGTGGCTGAGGCGAGATTTTTCATGGCTGTATAAGCCGATGCGGGAGCGGCATGGCTTTTTGCACGCTCTTTACAGACACTGCGTTGCCTGGGAGGCAATTATGGAAAACGCATGGCTACCCAGGACCTGCGCCACCCTTTCGGCCTTCCTGGCTGAATCCACAGGAACGACGGGTCGATACGTGCGGAGCCAGGTCGGCTGCAGGAGTCTGCCGCACGATGATGATCATAGTATACATTACATAATACATCTTGTCTTTTTTTCTTTCGAGTGGGACACGCACGGAGTCATCCAACAACGTCGTACCTATGATAGATAATAGTTTACATTATTGTTTTTACTACTGTTATTGCGTAAGGTATACGTTTTCCAAAGAATCCAATCAGAAAGTAGAAGGTAAATAAATAATTTATTACACTTACAATAGTCCACTGCTGGGTCCATATCTATAGACGGTGTATCGTCTAACTCACCACACTCTTGGTAGATGTGTTGGCGAGCACATTGTAGGATGTTAAACACGCAAGGGACGCTGTTACCCATTCAAAATATTCTTGAAAATTGTTTATTCAATACTAAATTAGATGGATTTCTAAAAAATATTGTTTTGTAAACAAACAATGCTGAATCTGACAGATATATGAATGAATGGAATGAACGATATTTGAAACATATTTTCTGTTTCTACTGTTGCCATAAAAAGTGAAAGAGATGGTGGACACAATTTTTTTTTATCGCTTTTTGACGTATAATTTTTTTTGGCAATTAGATGACAGTGTTTTAAAACGCGCGTACAAAGCCCTACATTGCTGGCTCTAAGCAAGACGAGCATGATTTTGGTAACAAATGCCGTAATGGACCGTTCCCAAAACGGCAAAAATAGTAACCGAAGCCAGAAGCGTCATATCGCTTTAGCGATACGTCAACAAATGTCAAAGATGCGTAGACAGATTCGAGGCCCATATCAGTTTTGGGAACATTAGTGCCAATACTGTAACTTAGAAAGCACACTGACTGGCGGTGTGTAGGTACCCGGCAGCGAATCTAGAATCGTACTTAACGTGGTGTATTGTGAGTCTTTATCTAAATAACTTACGGTGTTGATTTATGTGCTGGTGGTTATGTCATTCGTCTCAAGACGACATCATCATGTGTCTCTCCGCTTTCTCTGTGCAACTTCTTCCAGGGAGGCAGGCGAAGTGTTTTGGTATTACAGGCGGTCGGAAGCAGAGTCCACTCTTTTGAATCACACACGAACGCGACGCTCAGCTCAGCTCATTACTATTGCAATAATCGTCATCATCATTGGCCTCATACGTCTATGTCAGACGATTTATTCAGTGGCTGAGGCGAGATTTTCATGGCTGTATAAGCCGATGCGGAGCGGCATGGCTTTTGCACGCTCTTTACAGACACTGCGTTGCCTGGGAGGCAATTATGGAAAACGCATGGCTACAGGACCTGCGCCACCCTTTCGGCCTTCCTGGCTGAATCCACAGGAACGACAAGTCGATACGTGCGGAGCCAGGTCGGCTGCAGGAGTCTGCCGCACGATGATGATCATAGTATACATTACATAATACATCTTGTCTTTTTCTTTCGAGTGGGACACGCACGGAGTCATCCAACAACGTCGTACCTATGATAGATAAAAGTTTACATTATTGTTTTTACTACTGTTATTGCGTAAGGTATACGTTTTCCAAAGAATCAATCAGAAAGTAGAAGGTAAATAAATAATTTATTACACTTACAATAGTCCACTGCTGGGTCCATATCTATAGACGGTGTATCGTCTAACTCACCACACTCTTGGTAGATGTGTTGGCGAGCACATTGTAGGATGTTAAACACGCAAGGGACGCTGTTAAACATTCTCTTCAAAATATTCTTGAAAATTGTTTATTCAATACTAAATTAGATGGATTTCTAAAAAATATTGTTTTGTAAACAAACAATGCTGAATCTGACAGATATATGAATGAATGGAATGAACGATATTTGAAACATATTTTCTGTTTCTACTGTTGCCATAAAAAGTGAAAGAGATGGCGGACACAATTTTTTTTTATCGCTTTTTGACGTATCATTTTTTTTGGCAATTAGATGACAGTGTTTTAAAACGCGCGTACAAAGCCCTACATTGCTGGCTCTAAGCAAGACGAGCATGATTTTGGTAACAAATGCCGTAATGGACCGTTCCCAAAACTGATATGGGCCTCGAATCTGTCTACGCATCTTTGACATTTGTTGACGTATCGCTAAAGCGATATGACGCTTCTGGCTTCGGTTACTATTTTTGCCGTTTTGGGAACGGTCCATTACGGCATTTGTTACCAAAATCATGCTCGTCTTGCTTAGAGCCAGCAATGTAGGGCTTTGTACGCGCGTTTTAAAACACTGTCATCTAATTGCCAAAAAAAATGATACGTCAAAAAGCGATAAAAAAAAATTGTGTCCGCCATCTCTTTCACTTTTTTATGGCAACAGTAGAAACAGAAAATATGTTTCAAATATCGTTCATTCCATTCATTCATATATCTGTCAGATTCAGCATTGTTTGTTTACAAAACAATATTTTTTAGAAATCCATCTAATTTAGTATTGAATAAACAATTTTCAAGAATATTTTGAAGAGAATGTTTAACAGCGTCCCTTGCGTGTTTAACATCCTACAATGTGCTCGCCAACACATCTACCAAGAGTGTGGTGAGTTAGACGATACACCGTCTATAGATATGGACCCAGCAGTGGACTATTGTAAGTGTAATAAATTATTCATTTAACTTCTACTTTCTGTTTGATTCTTTGGAAAACGTATACCTTACGCAATAACAGTAGTAAAACAATAATGTAAACTATTATCTATCATAGGTACGACGTTGTTGGATGACTCCGTGCGTGTCCCACTCGAAAGAAAAAAGACAAGATGTATTATGTAATGTATACTATGATCATCATCGTGCGGCAGACTCCTGCAGCCGACCTGGCTCCGCACGTATCGACCCGTCGTTCCTGTGGATTCAGCCAGGAATACCGAAAGGGTGGCGCAGGTCCTGGGTAGCCATGCGTTTTCCATAATTGCCTCCCAGGCAACGCAGTGTCTGTAAAGAGCGTGCAAAAGCCATGCCGGTCCCGCATCGGCTTATACATCCATGAAAAATCTCGCCTCAGCCACTGAATAAATCGTCTGACACAGACGTATGAGGCCAATGATGATGACGATTATTGCAATAGTAATGAGCTGAGCTGAGCGTCGCGTTCGTGTGTCATTCAAAAGAGTGGACTCTGCTTCCGACCGCCTGTAATACCAAAACACTTCGCCTGCCTCCCTGGAAGAAGTTGCACAGAGAAAGCGAAGAGACACATGATGATGTCGTCTTGAGACGAGTGACATAACCACCAGCACATAAATCAACACCGTAAGTTATTAACCGGATTTCGCTACATTATTCCTGCGACAGATACATACACTATCCCTATTGACTACTTTAGTCAGGCATCTATTTTCAGTTGACTGTTGTTGTTGATGATGATTGATGTGGTGATTTAAGAGTGTTGTTGTATAAGCAGAGTATTGCTGCCGTGTGATGCCGGCTTAGAATAGCATCACCCCAATTCTACCCGTGGGTGTAGTAAAAAGCGACAAAGGGATAATCATCCAGGGAATATGCAGCAGCGTTCCCTGTCAACGCAACATCTTGCGCTGCGCACGCCAATTCGCCTGCCAAGCGTGGTGAGTATGGCAATACCCCCCGATAGGGGGAGGTCCATGTCCAGCAGTGGACTGTTGTGGCTGTTATGGTTATGGTCATGGTTGTATAAGATGGTATAAGTACAACCAGTCTAGCTTGACTCGACTAGCTGAAACATTTCATGTAGGAGATCCTATTTGTTTATACATATTTCGATGTATGCTCCTAGGGAAAAGCGGTTCAGTTTAACAGACTGTAAGATCCTTAAAATAATTGCAGTTTGTTTTTATTTTTACATTTTCTTACATCCCTGTATTGAAAAATTACAAACAATAACAATGATAATTTCTGATTATATTCTAGTTCTCATAAAGCAACACCAGATTGAGAAGTGTGTGCCAGTTCAGTGCAACGCAGTATACCATGCAGAATAAGGACACTTGAAGCACAGAAGACTCGCCGCCCACGCCGAGCCCGAACCAAACGAAAAGCAGTGCTTTCAATCGATTTAAAGGAGAAACACCAGAGAAACCTAGTGGCTATTGATACCCAATTATCTAAAGCATTTTTAGCTGGGATTTGCATGCATGGTAAAATAAATCAGAAAGTAAAAACACCCGGCGCGTCACGATTCCAGTAAACATAGCTACATTAGCTACTACATAATATGTTCGTTTCCTTTACTTGATCTGTAAAATGAAAAATAAATTGTGCTGCTGAATCCAGGGCCTTTCTATTTTGCAAATAAACAACAAAAGCGAGCATTAGAACAATGTCCTTATTAAAATTATCCATAATGATATCTATAGATCATATTCATAAGATAATTATCAACAAAAGACAGAATAGCGATACTGACGATCAATAGATGGCGCTGTTTATTTTTGAAACAGGGTACCAATTACCTAAATAAATCGTGGTGTTCGTGCAAAACATAGAAATCGCATGAGAGATCTACATGAGACATTTGCTTAAATATATCGCAATAGGTAGGTACCTACATTTCGGCAGCTCATTTATAAAAACACGAAGTTACTTTTTTAAATGATTTACAACAAGCCAAGCTTGGAGCCCTTTAGCACCCTCTAGGTACAAAATTGCTGACATATTATATTTGTTAAAAATACGCCTAATGATTCACCATATCCTAAATATCACCATAACACCACAGTTTAAACTAACCTTATAATAGATTTTAGCGTGTTTTAGCGGTTGTCTACAACAGTCAAAATATAGAAAAAAAATAATGTAATGATATAATCGAATCCCAAAATATTGCAATACTCGTACAATGCAAAACAATATATTGTACTTTTACATCATAAGATAATAATATAAGTTATAATTTCGAAAATAGTTATTATGAAAATTTAATCCCTGGTTAAAAGAAATCCTCAAGTTTTCAACAGATGTCGCTGTTAGTTTACAAAAACTTTGAAGAAAGGGATGTTAGCAACGATTTTTGGAAAATGAAACTTCTTAATTTTGCTCTTTTGCAGGTAGGTATACCTAAGATTATATTTGGTTTAATTAGGTACCTACAAATATTTTAAAGGCGTATTTTACTCACAAAAGTGAACATATTTTCATCAATTATAAAAAAAATATTGGACTTCTTATACAAACATGTTGAAAAAGTTCATCACGGGAAATAGTGGAAGAACCGACTGCAGAAATGCCTATCTCACCAGGTGCCACAATAGGCTAACTTGAGAGCGTTAACTGACACGTAAACAAAACAAAAGACGTAGGTCTGCCAGAGCCAATCCTGCCAAACACAGAGAACCAAAACGTCATTCGCGGTCCCCGATAGAGACGCCCTTTGAGCAATATAGCATGTCATTTGGTTTACCGAATTGCCATTCCCAGTGTTGCCACCAGCTTATATTTCTCGAACTTGACGTCCTTTTTTGACTCCCACGTGTTATTTGTAATTTTACCATTTTGTTTGTAAATCGCCCTTACTTTATTACTTATCTATATTAATAATCTCGTGCAGGGGTAACGGTAACCCCCTGTTTTCTGTTTTCTAAACAATAAAACATAAAAAAATATTGATTTTGAGTCGATAACATATATCTGAATTTAGCGGATTATCGAGAATTTTATAAAATTCTAACGATGCTGACAGGCAAAATATACAATAGGCCCTGCCATTTTCGTCACCAACCTGTTGCCTAGCTACCACCTAGCTTCTGATTAAGAACTTTTTGTCCATGGTCCCTTTTCTTTTTTTATTAAGAATGGACTTTTACCCGTTTAGGGTAATTCAGCCAGTGTCAGTATCATAGGATTCCAGCGCTGCTGCGTCCAGCAGCAAGATGATAGTGTCTTCTACAGGAACCAGCGACATCCTCTTGATAGCCAAAGTTATAGGCCTTAACGAGATCTACATGACACGTGTCAGCTGTCATACTAAAAAGTCGTTTATATCGGAAACTATACGTGCTAGACTATTGGTTTCTTTGAGAAAGTTGTAGGCCTTAACTAGATCTACATGACAGGAGTCAGCTGTCATACTAAAAGTCGTTTATATCGGAAACTATGCGTGCTAGACTATTGGTTTCTTTGGGAAAGTTGTAGGCCTTAACTAGATCTACATGACAGGTGTCAGCTGTCATATTAAAAGTCATTTATATCGGAAACTATGCATGCTAGACTATTGGTTTCTTTGGGAAAGTTGTAGGCCTTAACAAGATCTACATAACAGGTGTCAGTTGTCATATTAAAAAGTCATTTATATCGGAAACTATGCATGCAAGACTATTGGTTTCTTTGGGAAAGATGTAGGCCTTATAGAGATCTACATGACAGGTGTCAGCAGTCATACTAAAAAGTCGTTTATATCGGAAACTATGCGTGCTAGACTATTGGTTTCTTTGGGAAAGTTGTAGGCCTTAACGAGACCTACATGACACGTGTCAGCTGTCATACTAAAAAGTCGTTAATATCGGAAACTATGCGTGCTAGACTATTGGTTACTTTGGGAAAGTTGTAGAACTTAACTAGATCTACATGACACGTGATAGCTGTCATACTTAAAAGTCGTTATTATCGGAAACTATGCGTGCTAGACTATTAAGTATGTGTGCGTGAGTGAGTTTTGAGCGCTTGTATGAAATTTCTTTACTGCTGAGATCAAAGAAGCGATATATTTACTGTGATCGAGATAGCGTGCTGTCGAGATAGGGTTACGTCGATTTCCCGCTATACACTCCTGCTTTGCCTTCAATAATTTAGAGAATTACGCAAGTACAAGTACATTACGAAATTCATTTCACCCGAGCAAAGCCGGGGTTTCCTCTAGTGATACAATAAAACATGCTGAACTATAACAGCCGCAACAGTCCACTGCTAGACATAGGCCTTCCCTTATTAGGGGGTATTTGCCATACTCACTACGCTTGGCAGGCGGATTGGCAAGCGCAGTTCAAGGTGATGTATTCACAGAGAATTTTGCTGCCCATTCTCTGGAATGACTTAATTGGTTTTAACACTCAAGGGTAGATAGATGGGGTGATGCTATTCAACGCCAACATTACTCGGCAATATACCTATTTATTATCTGGATCTTCGTTGTGTTTTGGTGAAAAAACTACTTATACAAAAAATGAGAACATTTTTTTACGTAGCTGTTATCTACCTATCTATGTACCTAATTCTAAAAAATAAACACGACAGACAAAAGTTGTCTCATTCAACTCATTGAATGTTTTTTCTGGCTGACACGTAATCTTTTATAATATCAGAGGATGTCAGTTTCTAGAACACTGACATTCAGTCATCTATCAGTACGAGTCCACAAGAAAAGGTGAAAATGCCTACGTGAACCACGAGTATTTCTTTTTTCCCCGTGGTGCACCCTAGTCCACCTGCTATAGGTGGACTCAAGGGCAGGGGTTTTACTAATGGCTCATTCTCCTAAAGCCATGGAAAATTCTAACTTCCATGTCTTTTTTTAATTTTAGATTTTTTGGAAAATATTATACAGTTTATCAAAGTTTTCTTCATTTCTAAGATAGAATTTAAAAGGCCCGGTTTTCGGATCACTGGTTTAAGAGTTATTTGATGTCCACTATTTGCGAACATGGACGTTAGAGAATTCCGTGGCTTATTTTCTTTTTGTAAATAATGAAAAAATTAAAGTGTATTTTAAATATAAAACTAGTAAGTAATGTTGTTTAGAGCTTATACAAGGTATTTTAGTGAAAATATATAACATATGACTATCAATAACGGAAAAAATGGAAGGCCACTATTTTTTGACATGGAAGTTAGATGTCCACTACCTGGTACGTCGGAAAACTAAACAAAATACGTTTTATTTCTTCATACAAGATGTAAAAAAATCAACTACAAATACTTTAAGGGTGAATTAGTCCGTGAAACTGAACAACTTTCCTCGAGGAACATAGGTCGAGATGTGGAAAACAATTTTGAACCTCCCATACAATTTTGGAGTCCTCGGGCGGCTGCTACAATTTGTATTGTCCCGACATTATTATTATTTTCACATTACGACCTACGTTCCTTTCTACGCCTCGTAATATTTGCAGTTGATTTTTTTACACATTATATAACGTTTATTTCGTATGTGATATCGGCGGCTCAACAGACAGATATGCTAGTTCCTGCGATGTGATATTCAAAACATTAAAAAAACGATTAAGAGAAACAATGGCACCAAAGTTTTTGCAAGGCACCTGTCTATTGGGCAGAGCCAGCTGACAAAGCTGAAGACGGAGGATGGCAGCGTGGTATCCATGCAAAGAGAGGTACTGTGGGAGATCAAACTGTTTTGTGGACAGCTGTACACTTCAGTTGCAAAACCTGTTATTAGCTCAACAGACCCTAGAGCAAAGCTTACCCGACAACAGTGTCTAGACAACGGTATAGACCGAGGATGACCCGGATATCAGCTTGTATGAGATTAAGATAGCCCTTGAACAGCTCAAAAACAACAACGTGCCGGGCGAGGACGAAATCATATCAGAGCTACTAAAAGCGGGTGAAACACCAGTACTTAAAGTCTTTCAGAATCTCTGTAACTATGTCTTGGACTCTCTTAGGAGGTGTGACGCCAGAAGTATGAAACAGAAGCGATATTACGATAGGGTTACATTTAATTAAGTACAAATCTTTTGAGGGTGTGATTTACTCACAAAACTGAACAACTTTTGTTTGAAACTTTTCTTTGAAGTATGAAAAAATTTTTGACCTCCCATACAAAAATGCTGAAAAAGTGTGTCACTTAGTATGGGAGGCCCAAATTTTTTCATATTTCAAGTAAGTTTCTAACAAAATTGTTCAGTTTTGTGAGAATATTACACCCTCAAGAGATTTGTACTTAATTAAATGTAACCATATACTACAGGTATATCGAAGTGTTGAAATATTCATAAACGAAGAAAGAAACGCCACAATGTCAGTTCGAATACAAGACCACAGCGGCAATTTCATTGCACAGGGGTGTAATACAAGGAGATGTATTATCTCAGAAGCTCTACACCAATGCGATGGAAGATGCCTTGAAGCTCCTGGAATGGGATGAACTTAACATCAATATCAATAGCGAAAACATCACTCAGCAAAATGCTACAGGACTTTAATCGAAATTTCCCAACAAGTGGATCTCAAGTTGAATATGGACACGACGAAAGTCATGGCCAACTCTCATGTAACGCCCACCCCAATATCGGTAGAGAACTCGACACTCAAAGTGGTGGACAAATACGTCTATCTAGGACAAACAGTCCAACTAGGAAGATCTTGAGAAGGAAGTCACTCAGCGAATCGTCTTCACGTCCAAAATTCCTCACTGTCTCGAGACGAAAGTTTTTGAACAGTGTGTCATGCCAGTGATAACCTACAGTGCGCAGATATGGTCGCTAACTGTCGGCCTCCTAAATAGAATAGGAGTCACTCAGTGAGCTATGGAGAGAGCTATGCTCGGTGTTTCTTTTCGTGATCGAATCAGAAACGAGAAGATCCGTAGACGAACCAAGGTAACCAACATAGCTAAAAGAGTCAGCAAGCTGAAGTGCCAATGAGCAGGCTACAATACTCGAAGGACTGATAATCGGTGGAGGAGCGGCAGCCCGCGGCAGGGAAATGCCGGATGCAGGCCACTTCTAATCGGTCAAGGTGGAAGTATTAAGTGGAGTCCGATGTTCAGTAGTATACGTCCTATGGCTAATTATGATGACGATGACATAAAAGTATGAATTATTTTGGAAAACTTGCAAACGCGATAGTGGACAAGATATACTTGCTAAATTCGCAGGCTCGATTAGGACCGCGGTAGCCCAGTTGGTAGTGGCGTCGGCAGTACAGATGCCGAAGGTCGCAGGTTCAAATCAAAAGTGGAAAATTTTGCACGTTTTCCAAAATTGTATACCTAACACGAGATGTGTTTTAAAAATTTGGTATTCAAGTATGAATTACTTTCACAAAATTTTCCATTAAGACACGCATTGGTTTAAATTAAGAAAAAAATATATATCATTTAAAATCTTTGTCCAACAGTGGGGCCAAAAAATTAATCATTCTCTAACGTCCATGTCATTTTCTAACGTCCATGTCACCGCGAAACATGGAAAGACATGGAAAAAAGGACATGGACGTTAGAACGAAAGTTTATTTTGCGGTCTACGAAAAAACTATAAGACCATAGTTTTTACAATACCGCCTCTTGTTTTAAGCATAACAAAGGTATTAACCAGAAAAAATATCAGTATTAACTGATAACTGAATACTTAGTTATCGATGAGCATGGAAGTTAGGTGGGTACTGAACCAAATCGTAAATGTGTGGAATTTACCTTCGCCAGCAAAAATGCAGCAGCGAGAGGCACGTGCTTCTCTTATGATATTGTCGGCAGTACTATCCGCTACTCATATGTAAATAAACTAGACAGATAGCTTTCACCGTCATAAAAATATGAGTGAGAAGGTAGCGCGAGGAAATTTAAGCCTTAATCAGGCTTCAACGCTAAAAACCATGTTTAAAAATAAATTCCGGCGTCTTTTACTTTTAAAAACATCTTGCAAGATAGAAAATATAACTAGTTAGAAGATAAGAATGATTAACATGATATTACCCTGATATTTTAGGATCTATAACAGTTTATCTGTCACAAAGTAGCAAAGTTCCTCGCCATGGACGTTAGAGAATGCATTTTTGACAGGAATTTTACAAAAAACTGTCAACATATTTGAGTATTTAAATGTTTAACCATGTGTAATACAAGCTGAAGTATTTTATAAAAAAAAATTAGATCCCACTTCCCACAGAAAGCTGCACTTTTTCAGCGGAATGTGTAAAAAATGCGGGCGATGAGAATGTACCTAATGGTTCACCCGGTTCACCTAATTTCTGAAAGCAACTTTGAATAAATGTTTACACTAATATTATAATAATTCTTTACGTAAGTTGTAGGGCTTGATGTGATTGATTTGCGATCCTTTTTGGAAAACGAGTGCAAGACCCAATAAACTTGATCCAATCAAAAACATTTACATATTTAATCTCTAAGCCTCGCTTGCTACTCAGTTATTTTACCATTATAAAACCATTTTATGTAGGTAATAGCAGCTGGTAGGTAAATTTAAGTTTAGCACGCATAGTTTCCGATATAAACGACTTTTTAGTTTGACAGCTGACACCTGTCATGTAGATCTCGTTATAGCCTACAAAACTCCCAAAAAAACTAATAGTCTAGCACGCATAGTATCCGATATAAACCACTTTTTAGTGTGACAGCTTGTAATGATGTGACTATCCTTCAAAGGTAGCCTCTGACATTGACATTTAAGTGAGTTGATACTCTGATCTCAGGGGGCTGAGATTATGGGTTGGTTAAGCTCTGTGTAGGTTGGGGGTGTGCGAAATGAAATACGGCGGTTTTACAATATAACAACAAAATACATTTTATTCATAAAATGGCACGGTTTTCCTTATTCTAAACACACAATTATAAAGAGCGAGGAGGGAAGCGCAAAGCGAAATGCATATACGGTAAATAGAGCGCGTAAGCACAGTAATAGTGAAAAAGGGCTACTACGAATCTCTTGCTCAGTTTCCTAACTGGGGGGGTGAACCCTTAGCTGCTAACTTTCTTAGCTCTCACGCGAAGTTAAGCTTTGTACTAGCTCGCACACGAATGGGGAGCTTTATCTTAGCTCGCGCACAAAGCGGAGCTCTACCTTGGCTCACACTCAAAGTCAAGCCTTATCCACGTTAAGTCGGGTCTGTCGGTTCTCTAGCTCGCGCACGAAGCGGAGCTTTGTCTTAGCTCGCGCACAAAGCAGAGCTTTATCTTAGCTCTCACACACGGTGGAACTTTCTCTCGGCTCACACTCACAGTTAAGCCTCATCCAGGTCAAGTCGGGTTTGTCAGTTCTCTAGCTCGCGCACGAAGCGGAGCTCTATCTTAGCTCGCACATAAATTGGAGCTTTATCTTAGCTCTCACCAAAGTGGAACTTTATCTCGGCTCACACTCACGGTTAAGCCTTATCCAGGTCAAGTCGGGTTAGTCAGTTCCCTAGCTCGCACACGAAGCGGAGCTTTACTCTAAGTCGGGGGTCTTAAACGGGCCTAAGCAAGAGAGTACGTAGATCGCCACTAACCTGGACCTCTGCTGCGGGCTGGAACCACAATTGCAAATATCGGGGGCTGAAGGCCAAAAAGTCACTACATATACGCGGGTAAAATTCGGAAGCTTAGGCGGGGACCCAGTTTACGCGCTGGGTCGCGGGAGCAGCCTTTCGCTGGCTACTGGTGTAGGGTTCGGATCGCGGCAGACTGTCCCTCGTGGCGGGGGGACGCGAGCTTATATAGCGTCGCAGGCGCGGTTGGCCTTGTGACGGTGCGCTTGTGTGCGTGCCGCTACGGCGTAGCAGGACTCGCCTCGTCGCAGGACACGCGGCCGGCGCGTAGGCCGTTGCAAGCTGACACCTGTCATGTAGATCTCGTTAAGGCCTACCACTTTCCCAAAGAAACTAATAGTCTAGCACGCATAGTTTCTGATTGAAACGACTTTTTGGTGTGACAGCTGACACCTGTCATGTAGATCTCGTTAAGGCCTACAACTTTCCCAAAGAAACTAATAGTCTAGCACGCATAGTTTCTGATTTAAATGACTTTTTAGTGTGACAGCTGACACCTGTCATGTAGATCTCGTTAAGGCCTACAACTTTTTCAAAGAAACTATTAGTCTAGCACGCATAGTTTCTGTTATAAACGACTTTTTAGTATGACAGCTGACACCTGTCCTGGACCACAGGGAAAAAATAACGTACCCGTGGTCCACCAGGTGGACCAGGAGGTGGACCACGGGGATGAAGGGGCCATTTTCATTCATTCCCTTTCATTCATTCATTCCCTTTTTTTATTCAATCTCATACACTCCGAATTTAGGTTTTGGCGACGGATATGTGTATTTTGAATAGACGGTTGTGGCAACACTTTAGGGTGAACGCACTCTGTTCCGAACCGTACGCACAGCACCCTAAGTGGCATAGAATTTCATACAAAATTTCAAAATATGACGCGTACGGAACGGTTAAATGAGCTATCACCTACCAAAAACATTCAAAAATGACAGGCTTGTCTTGTATGAAATTTTGACAAAAGGCGTGTCTAGTAGCGCTGCGCGAAAAAGGTTTCATTTGTCTGTGCTGCCAAAGATGAAAATAATCGTTATTTTTTAATATTTTTCTATCTGTAAAATTTATGTCTAAAAGTACCCGAATCAAAGTGCTGGCATCAGTTTACCATTGATAAATTATGTAAAAAAAAACTGGGCCTGCCACTGCGACGACGATAAGATTTATTAAGGGTTCAAGAAGGGCATTTAAGGAGCGGTCTGCCAAGCACTTCCAGCAGAGTGCACCCTGGCAGACCAAGTAATTTTTACGTAATTTAACATGGTAAAGTGATGCCAGCAATTTGATTCGGGTACTATTAGACATAAATTTTACAGATGAAAAAATATTAAAAAATAACGTTTATTTTCATCTTTTGGCAGGATTGGCTCTGGCAGACCTACGTCTTTCGACTTGTTTACGTGTCAGTTAACTTTCTAAAGTTAGCCTATTATAGTCGGGGAATTCTGGAAATTCAATGTATGGCGCCAGTTGAAGCACGCCTTTACAGCAATTTTTTTTTGCGATTACATATCTATAAGCATATTGTTTGAAACCTTAGAAACGAAGACCCTCCGCCCGTCCGCATCACCCCCATTTTCTTTGAAATGTGTCGAAAATTATAAACTTTCCGGATTTATGAGTTAACTATAATAGTTACAAAAAAAGTGTCAAAGGACAAAATATTCCGTGTTAAATTTGCTACCTAAATGTAATACATTTTCTTATTGTAACTCTAATGGTTTTCAAGAAAAAACGATTTATATTTAAAAAAAAAAATTCCTGGAAAAAGAGTATTTTTAAAATATAATGCGTATTATCTTGAAAACCGTAAGAGTTACAATAAAAAAAATGTATTACATTTAAGTAGCAAATTTACTAGAGATTATTTTGTCCCTTGACACTTTTTTTGTAACTATTATAGTTAACTCATAAATCCTGAAATTTTGTAAGTTTTGTCACATTTCAAAGAAAATGGGGGTGATGCGGGGCGGAGGGTCTCCGCTTAAGGTTTCAATCAGCTTACTTACTTGTATCAAACCACATAAAAAATTGCTGTAAAGGCGTGCTTCAAAGTCAAAGTCAAAAGCATTTATTTCTCAGTAGGAATTACAAGATTCACTTTAAGAAAGTCACATTCTAATTCAAACCTATAAAAGGGAAAATTTGTAGTGCATTTGTGTTCCTACTCTAAACGCGGCTCGGGCGGGATAAAAATAAAGGCACTGCTTCGGGGCTGGCCAGGCTAACCACTTCAAGTGCCGCCATACATTGATTTTCCAGGAAAAGGATTTTTTTTAAATATTAGTCGTTTTATCTTGAAAACCATAAGAGTAACAATAAAAAAATGTATTACATTTAAGTAGCAAATTTAATACGGAATATTTTGTTCTTTGACGCTTTTTGTAACTATTATAGTTAACTCATAAATCCGTAAAGTTTATAATTTTTGACACATTTCAAAGAAAATGGGGGTAATGCGGACAGGCGCAGAGTCTCCGCTTTTAAGGTTTCAAACAACAGGCTTATAGGTATCTAATCGCAAAAAAAAATGCTGTAAAGGCGCGCTTCAACTGGCGCCATACATTGAATTTCCAGAATTCCCCGACTATTGTGGTCCTCGATGAGATAGGCATTTCTGCGGTCGGCTCTCCCACTAACACATTTTGTTTCTCATTTTGATAAAGACTTGTTTTGTTTTGTGAACCTAAGGCCCTATTAAATTCAATGCAAATATTTGCAGAATGTGTTCTACTCGTGAAACTGAACCACAAACTGTTCAAAACATAATATGTTTTGGATATTTTTGGATGACATGTCCAAAATTAGAGATTCATATTTCGAAAAAAAAATACTAAGAACAGTTGTTCAGTTTCACTAGTAGAACATATCCCGTCAATTTTTGCGTTGGACTTTATACCTACTATAATAAGGATTAGTCAATGGCAGCATGAGAGTGGTTTAGGATTCAGTGGTTGAGTGGATTGGTTTAAGAAGAGACCAGTTGGAAGACGGAGAGCTGTTCAAAAAAAACCTAGTTAAATTTTATGACCGTTTTAATTGCAGTCGACAAGATAAAAATTGGTAGACCTTCGAACAGTCAAAAACTGTTTATAAATATTATCTTAGACTAAAATCTTAGATAAGATAAATGAGAACAGATTGGTTAAAGTGGGTTATTTTACCAGAGTTTAGCCTAAGTAAAGTAATATTAACAGCACTTTCAGGAATTTATTATACGTATTTCATACAGATATCGATAGTCTTAATTTATTTTACACTCAAGTTTATGCCCAAAAACCAGGGTCTGCAGGGTCTTTCAAAATTTTGCGGTAGCAATCGTATGAAGATCAAAACACTCCGCTTAACCAGGTCTCCCGAAGACAGCTGCACTGCAATTTACAATCATCAAGTATGTTACTGTTTGGTCAATTTTGTAACTAATCTTCTATCAAATAATGAAGCCATGCAGAGAAAAACCTACAGTGACCCGTTTTGGGGTTAACAAGAGAGCTATGAGCCGTGTAGTGCCGACAGAGTAGAATAGCACCACCCCCTCTCTTCCCGTGGGGGTCGTAAGAGGCGACCGAGGGATAAACCCAACCCAAACAGCCAGGGCCAACATTATGGTGGTTAATCCACAACAAAAGCATTCCCAAGGAGGGTTGACGTCTGGTAAGCGGCCGGTCGTAAAATTCAGCTAAATCCTTTTGCAACACGATTTTGTGTTCAATGAAACGTGTTGCGACGAACCCAAATAATTGGGATAAGGGCAGGAAGATGATGATAATTAAGGGAGCTGAGATATCTGTTGGCTTTAGGTACGCATTGTGTAAGAAAGAAGTAATAGTTTGTTTTTTCTGATCAGTAATTATATATAATAAATACAAATTACCTGCATTGTGCTTATTTACTATGTTTTGCATTGGCAAAGCTTGCGGATTTTAACTTTATAATGGCCATTTTGCACGAAATATCTCCATGATGGATTATTATTCATGATGTGGTGATACATTTTATTAATATTATTGAATCAAGACATCAATTTAATTTAGTCGAAAGAAACCTACTAGCACACAGAGTAACTTATTACAAGCATAAATATTTTGATTTTGCAAGCCGTCACGGGTTAGATGGAGCTTTTTAAAGTTGAACTTTTTAGATATATGAATCCTTTTTACACAGATGTATTACGTCATAAGAAAAAAAGAAGCAGCTATAGCTACTTTGACAGCTTTAAATACTCCAGTGTCGCCACTTTGTCTATATATACACATTTATTTATGTATATAGCACTAGTGTTGTGCAATGTGCAATATCGATAACTTTTCGCGGGAAATTCAAATAAAAATTATTCTGTACCTAATCAAACTGCCCGAATCAAGCATCTATTGAAGCAGATTGAAACATAGCGCAGACTGGATGCAGCATGCGTGCGTGCGTGCACGCCTGGCACCAGTTGAAATGTATGGAAGTGTATGACACAAATACCAACCAGATGCGTGGCATTTGCGGTTTGGTGCAAGATGCTTGCTGAATGGTGTAGTATGCTTGCGAGATGGTGCGGGATAGTACGGGATAGAATGGGGGCTTGCGGTAAGATGCGGGATGTTTGCAAGACTGTACGGGGTTTTTGCGACACGATAAGGAAAAGTAAAAAAGCTGCAACTACATACTTACAAAGTTTAATTACTCACCATTGATTTACAATTGTTCAATTTGTTTGTGTTTTTAAAACAATGTTTTATTTACAAAATTGTACAGAATATACCCTATTTACAGCTATACACAAAAGCAGAAATTTTTACAACTTTATGTAACCTACAAAAATGTACAATTATTTACTACAACTACTATAACAGCCTTTTTCGTTGTTTTGCTTGTTTCGCTCTTCTTATATTATTTATCCACTTCAACTACTATAACAGCCTTTTTCGTTGTTTCGCTTGTTTGGCTCTTCTTATATTATTTATCCACTTCTTTTTAGTTCAGGATCAACTGGGAATCTGGAATGATTATTAAATTGATATATTATTCAAAATTACTATACGAATTTATTCCATTTGGGTCCTATTAATAGCAATACTGCACTTAAGCAGTACAAAATGTAAATATTTTATCGATATCGATTGGACGCACTTTTGCAGAATTTATGAGTAGGTAACATGTCAAAAACCGGCGCTGGGAATTAGTAAATAATATTTGTATTAAATAATCTAAATTATTCACCTAATAAGAACCTGCGACGTAAATGTATTGTTTCAATGACTTCAAAGGATGCATTTAAGTAAGGATTAGTTTATTTATCGCGGAGTATTTGGAGTAGAAAACTTACCGGTGAAATGACTTTTTTCCGTTTTCATCATTTGGTTCACTTGCGTGGCTCTTGCAGCCAGGAACCACACACGACATGTTTAAAAACAGTTGCGTCCATTCACTTTAGAAAAAATCCCAAGATTTATAATTATTTTTCACCAGAAAATAGTAAAAATAAAAATCCAATGTTTGTAATCATCTGGTTACACTCAGTTTGACCTTGATCCGGCTGGTGGCGCGCGACGTTTCAAGTCAGTCACTGACGTCATAGTCGTCACTTTTTTTCTCACGAAAAAGGTTCGTAAGGCGTGAAAGAAATAAAGATAGGTTTATGAGTTCAACTTAAAAAGCGTAATCTAACTACCTATACTAAATCCTTGGTCACGGGTGCGCACTATGTGCAACAAAAATTGTGCGACAAATAAAACGCGTCACGTTTTGTGCAGTAAAAACTAGACGACATTGACAAGGATTCTCGGGTTGCACAAATTTTAACACGAATTTCTGTGTTGATTTTTTTTGTTTTATATGTGGTTTACGCGACGTTTATTATGCAGGAAGTAATTGGCGACAAATTAAATGCATCCCGAGAATCGAAGTCAAAAGTTACTGCTGACATGAAATATTTGTTGCATGTTTTGTACTGCTTAATCTTCATACGCACCGAAATTGTGCAACCCGAGAATTCATGCTAGCTGTCATTCGTTTCATTTTTAATTTATTAGAGATGAACCATCATCTTTTAATCATACACATCGATAATCATATTTTAAATTGATGACGCGCATAGCTTGTCTTTTCTGGCACTGGTGTCTTTCATTGTGGTCAAAGTTCTAACCTAACCTAACCTAACCTGGCGCTTTCCGCGCCAGGTTTTGGTTAAACTATGCCTAACGGATCTATAAACTTGAAACCGCAACTAACGATTTCTCGAACACTATCATTTTTCGGGTACACCTCTAGTGAAGTTCATTGACATGACACGAAATCTCGGGTTGCGTTTTTTGTGCTGCATTGTTCTGAAGCGCTTCGAGAATTGGTGTTTATTCAAAACTAATAACTGCATTTTCCGTGACGCGTTTTATTTCCTGCACGAATTTTGACACCACTTTATCGAGCGCTTCAAGAAAATGCAGAAAAAAATCGGCGTCAAAAAATATGCAACCTGAAACTTCACGACACGATTACGTGAAATTCGGTGCTGCATAAAATTTGACGCGAAATATTTAGTGCACATTGTCTGTCGCGCATTGTGGCAGCCCGCCGTCAACTCAATCAATGACATCTACTTCCATAGATTTTATCTATGGATTTTATTAGATCATGATAAGTATTACCAAAAAGTTTTGGTTAAAGAGTTTTATTTACGGTTTCTTCTACCGGGAGTAACGGAAAAGGTATAACAAGCCGAAAGGAGGTCAAGATACCTACTCATGAAACTAAACAACTTTCCCATGAAACATACCTACATACCTACTTCGCCCCATGTTCCATGGGAAAGTTGTTCAGTTTCATGAGCACCTTGACTTCCTTTCGGCTTATTATACCCTTTCTGTTACTTACTGTATATTTGCACAAAGAAATGCTTACTGCAAAGGATTTGGCTTAATTTTACGACCGGCCGCCTACCAGACGTCAACCCTCCTTGGGAATGCTTTTGTGGCAGATAAACTGCCACCACACGGTTGGCCCTGGCTGTTTGGGTTGGGTTTATCCTCGGTCACCTCTTACGGTAAGAGAGGGTGGTGCTATTCTACTCTGCCGGCACTAACTTTTTGTTCTTTTGATAAATGTCGCTGATGCACAAATTTTATACTGCGCAAGCTATGAAATACATTTAAGAATTTGAATTATTTGAAATTCGCCCACTAAAAGGAGTCCTTTCACCTTTTCTCCTACTTTTCGGGGTACATCTGTTCCAGTGACCAACACTCTTCAACTCCTTGGCATGGAGCTGTCCTCTGACCTCAACTTCGGCACCACCATCGAGTCCAAGGCTCAAATTGCAGCTAGAAAGTTGGGCGTCCTGAATAAAGTCAAGCGGTACTTCACGCCTGAACAGCTTCTAACTCTTTATAAAGCTCAAGTCCGATCTTGCATGGAGGAGTACTGCTGTCACCTTTGGGATGGCTCGGCTAAATACCAACTTGCTGCAATGGATTCGGTGGAACGCAGAGCCAAGAGATTAATAGGCGATAAAAAACTGGTGGCGACCAAGCTTCACAGCCTGGCTCACCGCCGCAAGGTTGCTTGCCTATCGGTCTTCTACAGATTGTACTTCGGAGAGTGTGCGCGTGAGCTGCATGAGCTCATACCACCGTCTCCTTTCTTCCATCGGACATCCAGACGCACGGCCGGCTACCATCCGTTCTTAGTTGATATACCCACATTACGCACTAAGCGCTTCAAATCATCTTTCATTATGTGCACGGCTAAAGAATGGAATTCCCTGCCTGCGTCTGTATTTCCGAGTGCATATAACCTGAATCTCTTTAAGTCTAGAGTGAATAGGCATCTTCTGGGCAAGCTCGCTCCACCGTAGATCCCATCTCTGCTCTAGGGTAAGATTGGGGTCAAGAGTAAGCCCATCATAGATATAAAAAAAAAAAAATTACTTAAAAATACAATAAAAATTGAGGTGACCCCACTTGTAAAATGGTTCCATGCGCCTTCCTTTTAAAAGGTAATCTTATAAAAGCAATGAACAGCCGTATTTTTCGATTTTTACCGGTGGTGTACTTACTTACACGTCCCGCTATGTAGTTATAATCTTATAATATAACCTTTGATATAACCTCATGTTTACGTTCTATTTTTGTTAGTAAAAACGAATTTATAGACGAAACGAATATTTATAAACGTTATCGCTTTTTTTGACATAAAATGCACATGGAAAGCTATTCTAATCTGACATCACTTTTATGTCATATTCGTGTTCCTATTCGGATAATTCATTCATTTTTGAATGAATGATATCCATTTTTTGACAATTACTCACACATATGCAAAAAATATTTGTTATACATTGATTGTTATAAAGCAAACATGTTTTTGGTCAGTACAAAATGTTCAATGTACTGCTAGGTTAGAGCGTTTTGTCGCCGATGAACCAGAAACACTCATGACGTTTTCCTTGACACGCAAATGACACATCGTGAACGTGGCAGATTCGGGGCCCAGTGCATGACAACAGTCATAAAATGATACTCGCTGCAGTCCAAAGTAGTGTAAAAATTTACCCTGCCTGGCGTTTATAATTATTTAATAATAGTCGTACATAACACTGTAAAATGTAACTACAATAGCTACATATTTTAGTTCCAGTATGATTGTAATAAAGCTTGAAGGACTTACTCCCATTGACTGCAGTGCAGTGACATCGAAACAAGGCGTACTTGCTTTAGAAACAGACAGACTCGGCGTCTTAGGAATTCAAAGGCGTCTGATAGTCGGAGAGCTGATGCTTGCATTGCAATAGCAGATAGTAAGGATTTTAATAACAAACAGAACATAATAAAAAAAATACTCAATTAATACTGATACTAAATTTGTCGATAAGAATTATAACTATAACTATGATTATTATTATTAAAATGATCGGAAGGCTTAAACTAGAGTAGCGGTCGTAAACGGAAGATGGCTAGTCCTGGTGATGGATGATGATATTGTGGTATTCATGGTACCTTCCTGTCATTGTCTCTTGCTTCATCTTCTGTCATGTGAACACCGATACTGTCTAACATCAAAATTAATTTTATAAATAAGTTGATAAAAATAGATAACTTATCTCGTCAAAACTGTCCGCCTTCCAACGTAGCCAGTTCCCCGACTAAGGTAAGGGACGATTATATAATAAAAGTGGGAGGATCTCGTAATAAGGAGACGGTAACAAAGGAAGATGGCGAAAACGAAAAATGTAGCGAACAACGCGCGAAAATACAAGAGCATCCGATTACAGTTGCCGCGATACTCGTTAACGTTCGAGATGGTTTTTTTAGTAGAAAAAAAAGCGTTTTGAATGTTTTACCTTGTAAGGTAGGTAAAGTATTCTAGGTAAGTGCCTAAAGATGTATAAGATAGACCTTAGAAAGGAGTCTTCAAGCAAATCAGTTGACGGTTTGTGATTTAATAGGTAGTAGCTGGCTAGGTACTTATTACATTTCAATAAAGGCGAATTATGCTCAATGATAGTGTACACACTTCATATACCTAATTAGCTACATTAAATGTATCGCATAAGGCTGCGGCGACGAATGCCTCTGTCAAACATAAATTTTATTTTTATGACAATAAAGCTGAAATTCATATAGCTATAGCATTCGATAGCGCTACGTTGGCGCTACGCAAAAATAACGCACAAACGGATATTAAGAGTGTTTCTCGCCTAAAGTACGTGTTTGTAACCATAGTAAACAGTCGCCAAGAGTGTTCATGATAATTTATAGAAAATCGCTAGGATACGCATTATGGCAACATCTTCGTGGCCTTGGTATGTCTAGACATATCAGAATGTACAATATTTTTACAAGAACTGTGACCTCGTATACCTACTTGGTATCTGTTATTTATTCTCCAGAATTTCCACAATTTATTCTGTACTTCTAATATTATCATACCTTTCGTTTCTTCAAATTTATTTACCTGAACTTATTTTTATGGCCCTTAATTGAGAGGAAGTATTTGCTTGTAATTTTTTGCCTAGATTTATTCAGACCTTTGCAAACAATATTAATTATGTTTTTCTTGCCTCGGAAAAGTTGCTGACTATGTAAATGATTTTTATACCTATTTGAGGCAAAACCTGAGTTTTTCACCTATGTAGACATTTTTAGTTTCTGCCATGTTGTTTAATAATAAATATTCGAGTTGATGTCACCGAACGTACTTAAATTTCGTGCTAATAATAATAATCTTGTAGTACTGATTCTCAAGTATTAAACATAGGAATTTGTATTATAAAAGACAAAAATAGTCCATAAAATATGTCTCTTCAGTACCCAAGTAGGCCAGTAAAACAAAATAAAATGTAAAACATGATTTTCTTGTAAAAATTACTTTCCTGTTTTGCAAATTAAATTTATCAAGACTCGCCAAAACAGGCTGTTCGTAAACAAGGCCCAGAAGTACGAAAGCCTCTTTAAGGGGCTATTTTCAATTTTGGTCTGATCCCGCGCAAATCCCTTGAAATCCTTCACCCTGTTACAAAAGTATTTTGTGTAATAAATAAAAATAAGGAATTCCCTTTTCACAAGTTTATTATTATATTATGAGAAGAAATCACAAGATTCACTGCTTACAAATTTAACATATGGAAATTTGACACGCGCCCGTTTCAGGGTTAATTACCAATTTAACATATTATTTTCCTGAAGTGTCGGATTAAGGGTTTAAATCTTCTTAACTATATTTTAACATAAACAATTGATTGATACCTAAGATTGCCAGCTAGACTCAGTAGGTGTACTGTAAGGGGTCGGGGTGACAAGGTAAATTTAGCACTTGTTCGGGAAAATTATTTTAGAAATTTAAATAATTTAAGTTAGTTTAATAAAAGGGCGCCACCAATCACGACCTGACTGGAACGAAGAAAATAAAACAATCCTACTTGTTTTGGAGAAGGCCGGCCAGCGGAACCTATCACCGGACCTGACTCGGACTCGTTGAATGTTGGGTGACCTGGTGTGGGACGTTTGTAGCCCTCACATAGAGAATGCCCTCACCGTGAACCTCCTGAAAGGGATAGCATGGAACACAAGCTGTAGCATGACATTCATACAAACCCATGATTGAAAATATTATCATGGCGGTCTATGACACAGCAGTTTTGATAAAAATGATAATAAGCAAAAACACTTAAAATGATATGTGCCAAATTTTGAATCAACAAATGCGATTAGCTTGTGCTGTGCGACGATGTAAAAACATGGAGGGTGTGCAAGATAGCTTTTCAAAATTGCATGTGGTACATAACCTAACTTATGCAAGGTGGAAATCTACTTTGAAATAATTAGTACTTTGAAAGAATAGATACCTTTCGGAGGATGAAAGAAAATCTCGTCCACGACGACTAAAAGCGACGAGGTGTGCGCGAGCGCTGATTTACATGTTTATATCTGAAATAAAAATAGGTACACGATGACGTGGGGAAAGTAGAAAAAGACACTTTTATGTGTAAGATCAAAATGATAACTTACCAGTGGCAAATATATATTGCCGTGCATGCAAAGCACGGGGCCTGCCCGTTGCCACGTTTGGTGGGACCATTGCAAAAAATCCAAAATCGATTTCAATAAATTTAAATGATTTAGGACTGGGGTCCAGGTCCATAGCCCAGACCCCACGGCGAAAAAATGCCAGAGAAGCGAAACGTCAGCCACATTAAAATATGTTGCCTACATAACGAAAATCCACCAAATTGTGAATTACAAATTCACTCAAACACTAACAGTATTTTTGCTGGACCGCCGCAAAAAGAAGGACACCCATCCATATTAATAATAAAATTAAAGTATTGATAATAATCAATAGAATTAATTAATTCGATCTAAAACGAATTTAAAAACAGTAAAATATTCTACAAAAGAGAAGAGAATTTAAACTTTCTAAAATGGCAACACTGAATGATTTGTCAAATGCAATGTCAAACTCACTATACGGATGCGTTCAAAGATTATAATAATTAGATGGCAACGATGCGTTCAAGTTTTTAAAAATAACAGTTATTGCAAAATAACTACGTAACAATACCCCCCTACCCACAAGAATTTTCCAAAGAAAAGGAAAATTCGAGCTGGCCCTCCAGCTCATTTAAACATAAACCAGAGAAAATACCAGTCGATAAAAAAAACCAAACCAAAACAAAACCAGACAAACACGTATCAACCTACCTTAAAGGAAAAAGAACAAACAAACAAACGACCTTACAAATATCAGTCAATATAAAATATTACATCTATAGTATAATTAAACAACTACCTGTATTTTAGTTACAAAATTGCTATATGGCTTATTTTTATATGGAGTTAGGGACCGCTCCTATTACGTTATAATGTCCGAAAATTCAAAATTTGTCCATAAGGCTTATTTTTATACGGAGTTAGGGACCGCTCCTATGATGACATTTGTTTGAAAATTTAAAGTGAGTGTCTTCTATGTGGCTTATTTTTATACGGAGTTAGGGACCGCTCCTATGATGACATTTGTTTGAAAATTTAAAGTGAGTGTCTTCTATGAGGCTTATTTTTATACGGAGTTAGGGACCGCTCCTATTACGTTATAATGTTCGTAAATTCAAAATTTGTGTCATCTATAAGGCTTGTTTTTGGACGGAGTTAGAGACCGCTCCAAAAGTGACGCAAACTTAATTGAAGCTACTAATTATAAAAAATATATCAAAGAGTTATTGTCTAGCTATAAGGCTTATTTTTGAAAGGAGTTAGTGACCGCTCCTAAAGCGACAAAAACTTAACTATAGATAATATATAATAAAACAATATAACAAAGAGTTATTGTCTATCTATAAGGCTTATTTTTGAAAAGAGTTAGTGACCGCTCCTAAAGCGACAAAACTCGGGTAACCTACATAAGGAAAATAAAATAACGACACAAATGGCTACTACCTAGCCTGCTAAACTAACCTATCCTATGAAAAGGAAAAGAAAAAAATTTATGCCTTCGACAGTGATTTCAAACCAAAATACGAAACTAACAACCAGGACAGATCTTCTCATTCCATAATATTCTCTACAGTCCGGGTGATTATGGAGCTCACTACCGGTGAATTGCGTTTACACACTATTCAATACCACCGTGCGTGAAGCACCACGTCTTAAAAACATAACTACCCTTCTTCACTCAAAGGAAAAACCACACCCAAATACAGGTGAAAACACACCAGGACACATTGACCGTGGAGATGAAAAGTATATCATGACTCTAAAGGATGAAGCACAGCATCAGCATGGATAAACCCACCTCCAATAAAATCGGCACAACATGAAAACAATTTCCCATTGTATAAACGCACAATAAGAAAAAACGCATTCAAAAAAACAAATACGTTTCCCGGTCTAAATACCAGTAAACTAAATTATTCCCGAACTAAATGCCGGTAAAAAAAACGTTTCAAATTCATAAAACACAAAACAGATAAACCGTCTGTTTCATAAAAACGCAAATAAAAATTAAACTTATTTAACACAAGACGCGTCAGAGTCTACCTGGCAATAAATTAAAACAGGAGAAACTTATGTTAAGATGACACACATACATTACACAAGTATAAATAATACAGTCTTAAATTTAAAAAAGTAAAGTAATCCAAGCCAAAGTTGAAAAAAAATTAAAAATTACAATTTTCGTATAACAATTGTAGGTATTATATATTTTAAATAAAATTATTGGCGCTAAACGTCCGTGACAAAAGAATAAAAAACCAATAAACGAACAAGTGCTTTGTAGTAGCTGGCAAACATAGACACTACAATTTTACCAAGTCGTGGCCCCACGTTTGAGGTGACAATGTTACAAAAGTATTTTGTGTAATAAATAAAAATAAGGAATTCCCTTTTCACAAGTTTATTATTATATTATGAGAAGAAATCACAAGATTCACTGCTTACAAATTTAACATATGGAAATTTGACACGCGCCCGTTTCAGGGTTAATTACCAATTTAACATATTATTTTCCTGAAGTGTCGGATTAAGGGTTTAAATCTTCTTAACTATATTTTAACATAAACAATTGATTGATACCTAAGATTGCCAGCTAGACTCAGTAGGTGTACTGTAAGGGTCGGGGTGACAAGGTAAATTTAGCACTTGTTCGGGAAAATTATTTTAGAAATTTAAATAATTTAAGTTAGTTTAATAAAGGGCGCCACCAATCACGACCTGACTGGAACGAAGAAAATAAAACAATCCTACTTGTTTTGGAGAAGGCCGGCCAGCGGAACCTATCACCGGACCTGACTCGGACTCGTTGAATGTTGGGTGACCTGGTGTGGGACGTTTGTAGCCCTCACATAGAGAATGCCCTCACCGTGAACCTCCTGAAAGGGATAGCATGGAACACAAGCTGTAGCATGACATTCATACAAACCCATGATTGAAAATATTATCATGGCGGTCTATGACACAGCAGTTTTGATAAAAATGATAATAAGCAAAAACACTTAAAATGATATGTGCCAAATTTTGAATCAACAAATGCGATTAGCTTGTGCTGTGCGACGATGTAAAAACATGGAGGGTGTGCAAGATAGCTTTTCAAAATTGCATGTGGTACATAACCTAACTTATGCAAGGTGGAAATCTACTTTGAAATAATTAGTACTTTGAAAGAATAGATACCTTTCGGAGGATGAAAGAAAATCTCGTCCACGACGACTAAAAGCGACGAGGTGTGCGCGAGCGCTGATTTACATGTTTATATCTGAAATAAAAATAGGTACACGATGACGTGGGGAAAGTAGAAAAAGACACTTTTATGTGTAAGATCAAAATGATAACTTACCAGTGGCAAATATATATTGCCGTGCATGCAAAGCACGGGGCCTGCCCGTTGCCACGTTTGGTGGGACCATTGCAAAAAATCCAAAATCGATTTCAATAAATTTAAATGATTTAGGACTGGGGTCCAGGTCCATAGCCCAGACCCCACGGCGAAAAAATGCCAGAGAAGCGAAACGTCAGCCACATTAAAATATGTTGCCTACATAACGAAAATCCACCAAATTGTGAATTACAAATTCACTCAAACACTAACAGTATTTTTGCTGGACCGCCGCAAAAAGAAGGACACCCATCCATATTAATAATAAAATTAAAGTATTGATAATAATCAATAGAATTAATTAATTCGATCTAAAACGAATTTAAAAACAGTAAAATATTCTACAAAAGAGAAGAGAATTTAAACTTTCTAAAATGGCAACACTGAATGATTTGTCAAATGCAATGTCAAACTCACTATACGGATGCGTTCAAAGATTATAATAATTAGATGGCAACGATGCGTTCAAGTTTTTAAAAATAACAGTTATTGCAAAATAACTACGTAACAACCCTAATCTTAAATTCGGCCTTTAGGAGCAAATGTCGCGATATCAGCTCTCCTCAGAGTAAATAACGAGTTGAAAAATGACAGTAATAACTATAGGGGTAATGAGTGGGGCGCAATGCCCTCAGGAGCGGAATAGGACCCATGAGTGCCAAGGGGCCATGCGCGCCAAATGTTGCAGTTGCAAGGGGACCAAGGTAAACAAACCATTGCTGGCTGAGATCGTGATTTTCTTGTCATTTGAAATGAGACGAATTATTTACAGTACCTACCTAATCTATTGTGTTGATAGACTAAATAAAAATCTGAATTAAGAGAAAGAGATTCACTTACTTGATATAGATAAAGATTAAGAACCAATCCAGTATTAGATAGTTCTAAATGGTAATCAACTGACTTATTTTCTGAAGAAACAATATTGTTTAGAATAAGTTTGTAGGTATTACCTACTGTACTCTGTATGTTTTAAGTATTTCTGAGTATTTCATATAATAAGGCAAACAAGATTCAAATTTTGTTCAAACATTTAAAATTAACTATCCGAGTAGTTGAAAATGTCCATAACAAACATGTTCTGAAAGTTTCTAGACAGACTCAGTTTGAAAAGCTTGAAGTCTGTGTTTTGTGTCCCTTGACATCACTGAACACGGGCTGTTGGTAAAAGGTAAAACAATTTATTTAACGTTATCTTTTTCAACGTTTCAAAGGACATTTCTCGTCAGTGACAGACCACAAAGCGTGCTTATCACACCGGCTCATTTCCACTCAATCCCGTTACGGGGAATCACGCTGCATAACACGGCTTGCCAGCTTTTTGAAACGTGCTATCACACAGAGGGTTGCCAGCACTGTAAATTCCCGCTGGGGGGGAAACGAGCGTGAATTTATCAAAACCCATACGTACTTGCATTAGCGCCGTCTCAGATTGTCAGTTGGAAATAGGACTGGGAGAGACCTTTGGGACGGACCTTCGTTCGGGCCGCGAGCGAGCGCGTTCGTGTTTTGTTTCTTTGGGACGGACCTTCGTTCGGGCCGCGAGCGAGCGCGTTCGTGTTTTGTTTCCCATTTCCATTCTAATGCAAGCAGCAGATGGTGGGACAAGACGGACGACGCGAGGCCCTTTCGGCCCTTTAGAATGGTGTCAAGTTTATCATTGGACATAACATTTGGGATTGGCGATCATTTTAACGATCCATAGTTAGATGTTGCTTCTTTTTGGTAAATTAGTTTAAAAGGCTTATACATAATAGCTTTTTCCAGCTAGATATTGCAGTCAACAATTTAAATTCAGATTTTAATACATCTTAAGAATCATCAACTTTGAAATGCAGTACCTGTTGCATTCATAACATTACCAATTTACTAAAGAGAGAGAGGAGGTAACCCCCGCTCTGGTTCTTTCCTGGTGCAAAGGTTGGCCATAGCAATCCAACGCGGCAACGCAGCGAGCGTTATGGGGACCTTTGCCCCCGGATCGATGAGGAGCGGGCTTTGTGTGGGTATAGGTCTAAGTAAATTTTATTTTTTAAGTAGTTTTAAGTGACATTTTATGTATTTTATTTGACATGTTTAATAAATGATTAATTTACTAAATGTAGTAGTAGACACCTAACTTTGAAAATATTTTTTCTAAATCAAAGGTACTAAAAACACGTCAAATTTCTTTTTCCTAGGCTCATTCTTTCGCCCAGCATAAGCGTATTACCAGTATAATGATGTAATACGAGTAATACTTACACGCCGCAAAGTAATGGCCCCGCTGATGGGTGCTCGCTTCAACTTGCATTACAGAGTCAAAGTAGAAGTTAGAAGAAATGAGATATTATAAGGAAAAAGACATAGAATACCACTCGTTAGGAAAAATTATATTTAGGTATAAAAAATCTAGAAACATGAGCGTGGATTAAACAATTTTTATATTATAAGTAGGTAGGTTATTTTCTGAAAAGCTAAGATATTTTTTCGAAGAATTTGATCTTCTCGAATACTAATAGATTGAGTAAGTTAATGACAAGTTTTGCAATATTTTACTGACATGATAATATTGTCTTTTTACATTACAATTGCATTTGCATTTTCAATCTGACAGTTTCCGCCCCTTCCTATAATTTCTTACCAAATGGCATAGTATTAAACTGATAGACATTCTAGTTAGTATGATATTTGACAAAATACATTTGCTTGTAAAGAAACTGTTATCAGTTTAGCTTAGCACCATATCTAATCCATCCATGTACCTCACTTTTGGCTAGAAAGCTCTAATATCTTGAATTATTTCTAAAATATACGTACATTGTATTTAATACGCATCTTGTCTCGACTTCGGATGAATTTTTAAAGAGTCTTCTCCGAATGACAGGTGTTAGAGGGTTTTACGATTGTCATTATACTGGGACTCACATTTCTCTGGGGTTATTTTGAGAAGTCGTAAAGTTTACGGTATTTTGAGTTTCTTAGTTTTAAAAGATCACCCTCTTTTAAGAATTATTATTTTGTGATTCTCATTTTCTTTTACTTTACTGATTAATAAGATACCTATTCAGTTTGAACTTAGGCATAATGTATTGAAATATATTCCCCAAAGAAGAGTTTATCGAAGTGCCAACTGTTGATAACCTCCTAAAATTACATCTTGATAACATGAAATGAGAAAAGTTCGCGCCAAAAGTTTTACTGGGCGCACTTTGTACAAATGTATTTCATGAGAATTTTAAATTTGATTTTGATATAAGTAAACTACCCTAAATGGCGATTTAAGTTGTCAAATATAATTTTAATGATATAAATAAGTTTTAGACACCTAACGATCCCTGCACTGTGCACACTATACTGCTTTTTTCTTTTGAAATCAAACGTGAGTGGAAAGCATTTTCGTTTTGTGTATTGTACAGGTACCATAACAAATAATACTAAACTTACCTATTCCTATAGTTAGGTATTATACTTATGGCCTATATTTACGTTCATTCAGACTAATGAAGCTTCATTATTTGCGGAAACATCTTAGCTACTAGTCTCTTCCACAATTTTATTCACTTTTCACCGCTCTAAGATTCCAGTAATTAACACTGAAAATTTCCATCAAACTTCCCGCTCAGTTCGCTCGCTAATTATTCTTAAAAGCTGCGCCATTTTGCTAAGAGGTGATGTCAGGGATGACGTCACTTTGTCAAACATCAATTACGGTTTGACAATGATCAACGATGAGACCGGACCGGTCTGAGTTCGGGGGTCACATGGCGGCCACGGGGGTCAGGTGACCCCGGAGGGCGGATTGGTGACCTTAAGAAATGTGTGCGGTGTCGAGGGTAAAAGGCCTCTAATAATTGCAAATGGTTATTAGCAAAAGTGATAAAGTGTGATTACAAAAAGTTAAGCGCACGTTTAGACAGTGTTTATCTAATAATTAATTTTACATGCGATTTGACGTTGTCAAGCTCCTTATACCATGTCTAACTTTTTTGTAATATCACGGTTATTGTCTAATGTGTACCTACACAATATTTATCCATTTCAGTATTCTTAAACAGGGAAACAAAAGAGGGATAAAGAATTATTTCGTCTTTCACTGGCTATTTTTGATTTAAACTGACTTAATTTGTAGCTTTATAATTCTTTTACTAGTGTTTCAATTCGTAAGCTTTCTTAATTCATTCAGGCCACCATTCTTTAGTCCTATTTCTGAAGATAATAAATGCCAGCTATAAAATACTTAGAAATTACTAAGAAAAATGAAGAATTATAAAACTCCGAAAGTGTCCAATTTATTTTTTCTGTGAAATGAAGCCAATTTAATAAAGTTTTCTATATTCATTATTATTACAAAAAAAAGTTAGCAAAGTATTTAGCTATAAGGTTTTATGAAATAAGCACCTACTTAATGTTAGGTGATAAGGTGACACATTTTTCGTTGGAAAACATAGATTTATTTCATGTCAGTAATTAAAACCTAAGTCTGAAATCGTTAAAAAAAGGATATACCAAGTCTAGACGTAAGATTTGCTTTTAACAGAATTATTTATAAGTAATGATTAGCCGGTAAAAGACCTTTAAAAGACTATGATTCGAGGTAACTTGAAGATAACGTACACACTAACAAACTACAGGAGTTTGTAAAAGGTACTCCATCTGGTAACTAATTTAGTTAAATTCATGGGAAAATTAAGACAAAAATGAGGTTTGAAAGTATGTTGATGTCTTTCCAAATACTGCCTTTTTACCGCATTCATCAAGATTAATTAACATAAGAGCATTAACTTTTTATGCCAAATAAGTTTAAAAATGCATCCAAATTTTTCCCATCAATTTACTCCCAGAATTTTCATAGTCCCAGAGCAATATGATACATCGGGCGTTTACAAAAGGGCATCATAATGGATTCGCGGCCACTCAGGATTAGAACAGTAAATATTTTATTCGACCTATTGCGGGCGGCGCGAGTGATTGACAGTCGCGCCCTCTGGCGGGAGAAACGAGCGGCGTTCCGTGCCATTTGATAATGTTGAATTTAATGCAATTATGGTTGAGGGCTATTGGGAGCTGTCAAACGATATTGTTAGTATTTATGACAGTACTTTTAGGGAGCATTGTCGGGATTAATTTGGCTTTTCATTGATATTTGTACATTTCGCGTAATGACTGCTTTGGTAAATATGAGCTGCAAGCTTCGGAAACCGAACTCGAATAAATAAGAATGTAACAAATTTATCGTGTTTGCTTTTGTCTCGTAGAATAGAACACAGAGTCAATACTCGAACGTCGGATTACACTACCTATACTACAGCCGATTAATTCCAAAGGCTCAATCGTATCTCTTGTGCTACAAATGTATGGGCCCAATTAATTACAACACCCATACAATATACCGTTAGAATATGCGGCTCAGCTGCAGACTAACTGCCAACTAGTTTGTACTTGCAAAGTGGCTCTAAATTGAACACCTGAATGGGCTCCGGCTCCTGTACTACCGGCATACCCCCCGGACACCGCCGGCTCTAAAACTCGAGAAATTAATCAACATTTAATTCCATATCCTGGATCCTGGACTACAATAGTGTTGCAGGTGCGAAAGTTTAAGTTTACGAGACGTCCCGTAAGTGGGGTGTTTTAAGTGGATACCGGATTCAGTAATCTATAGTGGAAGTGCTTTTGAACAGTCTATGCTGTTACTGAAAATGTTAGCAGTGATTAGTGCTATGAAATTGAAATACAGATACGTAGATGCATGAGACAAATGCTAGTTATATTGTAATTGTGCATAATTAGAGCTTACCTAAGCGTTCAAAGATACCTATAATTATCTAAATCAATAAAAAATGTGTTTGTCTAGGTTCTCTCTTTTCGTGTGGGACACCGAGTCGTTCAACGACCCGATGAACCCTGGTGTCAGAGTTTTTCAACCGCCTACTGCAAGTAGCAGGCCTCTGACATGGTTGTGTAACGACCGCCATCATAGACAGCAACCGGGACCGACGGCTTAACGTGCCCATCCGAAGCACGGAACCATCTTACTTGCGGACAATCAGGTGGTTCAGCCTGCAATGTCCTAACCAGACTGGGATCAAATTCACAAAGTGATAAATATCAACTTTGTGAGTGACCCCACCGGGAATTGAACCCGGAACCTTTGCGTGGCAGGCAGGCATGCTAACCACTGCGCTACATCGGCTGTCGACTGTCTAGGTAGTACCTACAAATTAAAAGTTCATACTTTGACGCCACATTATTGAACATGCATGACATCATGCATCTATGACGGTATTTTTCTACGAATGACGTTTGAAAAAGTAGCTAATAGTTATAGAAATAGCTAATAGTAAATACCGTATATTTTCAAAGAGACCCGTAAGTTTATAAATAAATAAACAAATAAAAAATATCATTAAACCAATATAAAACAATCATATTGCAGGGATGTTCTAACCTCGGCAACTGGTCGCCATTTTTCGCGTTCCCATTAATCATAATTTTCAGTTTTTCAATGTTTTATTTATCACCGCAATATATTTCTCTACAAACACAATTTTCCTCTGTCCCGCCTCTTATATTACCCGAAATCCTGTACAGCACTAGGAATCCCTGAACGACCATCCTGGGACTGCTTGGAAATTACCTCGCAGCATTAGCTAGCTGGACTACCACGGTGCAAAATTCAAATGAGAAGACCACTCATTTGACGAACTTTAATGGTAATTTAACTGTTAGTTATAAAGTTACATGCGCTAACTGTTCGTTACGTGACGACAGAAAATGTTTTACAATGTATGACATATTTAACTTTAGTTGGATAGAGTTGGAATTATAATTGAAAAGCTGACATTGTTAACTACGAACGTATCTAGGGAACGATAACTCTAGAACGTATTTTGTTTACTAATTTAAATACGACGTACTATTTCTGTATTACAAAGGATGGTAGCACCAAAGAATACATAATTCGAATATAATTAATACATAATTTTCTTCGACTAGTAGATAGCAAAAACGGGAGATCGTAATTAAAAACAATGTCATATTATTTATTTTAGTTAACCATCATACTTTACTTTGAAATTGAGGTTTGAATTGTACCTATCTAAAGACTTACCCACAGATGTTGGTTTCAATTAAGATTTTTGCTTTAAGCATAGCAAATATGATAGTGTCTGATTGTAAAAATGAAATTATGTAGATTGTCCTTTCAAAACCTGGCTACTGCACAATTTGGGTTAATTGAATTTTTGTTCGTTAGACTTGATGTGCACACCTCGCTTAATTACCGCCGAGGGTTGTTAATTTACAACGTCCAGACTTCCGGGCACAGGATAACATCGAAACTCCCTTAAGATTAATTTTGTAGGCACTGACCATTGACTAGAATATTTGTAGATCAAGCTAGGACAAAACAGAAATAATGGAAAAGACTAAAGTATATTTTAGATATTGCTATACAAAGTAGATACAGGCTTGGATGTGATGTGGTAATAAAAACTTGATAAAGACGTCAAACTTAGGTCTTGTCGTCTTTTATGTGGCAAATCTCACTTTATGGATTGTAACTGGAAAAGTCGGATGTGAGTTTTTTATGTATGAAAAGCGCTGTATTTGCTAACCTACTCGGTAAATTTACCTACCCTTAAATATACCGCTAGAAGTCTCGTCTTGGCTAGAGCTTACCTGAAACAAATAAAAAGTATAATTTAAATATGGCTACATTATATTTATGGTAACTGAGGCACATCTTTACTATCTTCCATTACCTACCTATACATCATCATTACTTACCTGTCTGCTCTTATTTTAATTTAGGAATTTGACATGTTTATGTACATAAGTTTAGCATTACTCTAACCCAGCATCTCATCTGAGATAGAAAATGGCCACTAAACCGAACTTTAAATGAGGTTTCACACATAATAATTACTTTAACGGGTCTTATCGCGATAGTTTTTTAGGTAAATAAGCGATTTACCTGGACACGTGGTTAAAATTTAAATGAGGTTATCGACGTTATCACTTCAAAGCTTTCCTTCCGGACCTGCAACTGGTGCAAAGTCTAAAAGTTACCAAGTCTCTGGATCTTACGAACTTCAACTCGTTTGCCTCCGACCGAATTCCCAGCCGGCCCTTGAGTTTAGAATTTAATTTAATGAAATAAATTTACGAACGTGCCCGTTTAGGCTAGGGTCACTCGCGGATAGTTTAAGCAGGACACGAGTTTTCATGTAAATTGCGGGTAATTTTGGTCACATACAAATGCGAGTTGCCAATGTTTGTACGTATATGACATTTCAACCTACACGACAATGCTTGAAATTAAAGGTCCTGTTATTTTGGTGGTTTCGCAGATACAAGAAATCAAAGGTGCTTAGATGTAAGTAGGTAGGTACTTGGATTACCTAGGGATTTTATCAATCCAAAAACTTATATTTTACGACAAATTAATATGACAATACGAGTACAGCTGAGTAAAATTGTAGACACAGACAAGCGTGTAGATGAAGTAACATCAAAGGCACTAAAGACATAGGATAATGCTAATGACCCCTCTCATTTGCCCCAACTTTGTCCGTCTGCCTTTCCCCGCCACCAGCCAATACCTTGACTGGAAATTAGTTCGAAAGCAGCAAAATTAAAAAGTGTATAGCGGCCATTTTGTTTAGCCACACTTAGAAGCCGCACAAGTTTCGGGTGGCCGGTGGTTTAGAATGACCCGGGAAGCCCTAGCAATTAGATTTGAGGGACAAAACGTGGCAACTCCACCCCCGCATTTTATAATCTGCTAAGTCCCGGCTTATTTGGAAATCTTCGTTTGGATTTGTTTTAGTTAGGTACGCGTTTGCAAGCATCGCAAATATGAAATAAATTCGCTTCTTATCGACCCAAATATTTTGTTAAACATTAAAATCGTTTTCAAGAAGGTCAGCTAATTAACTAAATACTTAGTTATATAATATTTTAAGGCGGCTTTATGGACAGTTAAAATATTCGTTTTGATCAAAGTTGTAACCGCTTTGTAGTGATGAATAAGGACCCGAATAAAGTAAACTTCTAAATTGGGCTGCAATTAAAACATACATACATGAAATATTTTAGTAAGTAATCCACATATGGCATTGACCTCAGCAAACAAAGTTTTCTAAGGTTGAGTGAGTATGTATATTTTTTTTATTCGACAGCCGATGTGGCGCAGTGGTTAGTATGCCTGCCTGCCACGCAAAGGTTCCGGGTTCGATTCCCGGTGGGGTCACTCACAAAGTTGATATTTATCACTTTGTGAATTTATCCCCAGTCTGGTTAGGACATTGCAGGCTGAACCACCTGATTGTCCGCAAGTAAGATGGTTCCGTGCTTCGGATGGGCACGTTAAACCGTCGGTCCCAGTTGCTGTCTATGATGGCGGTCGTTACACAACCATGTCAGAGGCCTGCTACTTGCAGTAGGCGGTTGAAAAACTCTGACACCAGGGTTCATCGGGTCGTTGAACGACTCGGTGTCCCACACGAAAAGAAGAAGATTAGTTCGGTCCTGCTCTCAGCACAGGTAAACTGCAAAACACAGGTAATATTTTTCGGACTTTAATTTTTGTTTTTGTAAATCTGTCGCCTTGACCTTTTCTAATTGGGGGGTATTTGCTATACTCACTACATTTGACAGGCGGATTAGCGAGCAGAAAAACGGGCAAAATATTTTCTTGCGTGGATATAAAATAAACAAGTCAGAGAACTTTGTCAAAGAAATTGTTTACATTTCAAGTGTCATATTATAAGACTGTCACTAAAGAAAATTAAAAATGTAAAATCCGTCCGCCATGATGGTTCGAGTTAATGGCTGTACATAATGAATAAAGCGGCAGGCAGGCTTATGTGCAAGTCGAGAGGAGGGTGTGGCCGAGGCAGACGAATGAGCTCCAACGACATCTGAGAAGGCCCTTTCGAGAGCCTGAGCCCGACCTGTTTCATATTGCCCGGCTCTAAGAGACGCTTCACTTTGATTTAAGAGAAAAAGCCGTTTTGACACGACACTCGACGAAACCCCTTTAACATAAAAAGAATCTAGAATGTCAAACGTCAATGGCTCGAAATGAAAGGCCGGTGAATATTGTAAGTTGTATACACTCTGTCTCTGACCCAGTTCCAGTAATTGCTTTTCTTTGATTTTGACTTGCTCTTTTTTTGGAATTTAACGTTTGTGCGAATGTCAAGAGGTCTCTTTCGTTCTTTCAGTTTCCAAACCATATAATTTCACGCCGCATTTTTTAAATCCATACTTAATTTCAAGTGCGACCAGTTAGACCTCACTTACTACTAAGTGTTTTCTGCATACTTTAATCTATCAATCGATATCAGATTCCAAACCACTCTCTGCAACTAACCCTTTAATTTGTCGGCCATCTTGTTTCTTTTGACGCGTTGACAGGCGCCATTTTGAAAAAAGTCGAGTGCTTCCTTCCGCGCCGCTGCACGAACTATCGCGAGTGGCGACACCCTCTCTACATATCGCATTCATTGTTTTAGGAGTGTACATACACGAGACTTTTGTTTTTGGACCCCTATGCTCAGCCAAAGCGCGTCTATTCCAAATTGTTTTACCTAGGAGTAAAGTTGTTAGACATTGCGTTGTTTATGAGTTTGATTAGTGGAATGTAATTTGATAGCTGTACGCCATCAAATATTGAAAATTAAAATATTTAATTTAAAAAAACGGAAGACACTTTTTAAAACCATCAAATTCGTTTCCCAAATTATTTTTAGTTGGATCATGTAATTGGGAAAGATTGTAAAACTCCCAACCCTTTTTAATTTTATGCATGCAGCTAAAAATAATGTGCACACCGCTTTACCCTCCGTCAGTAAGTGCTACATAATTTACGCAAGTATTTTCCCTTCTCTCATCATCATGGTTTCCACTGAGTAGTTCCTCGTCCTCACTGCTTTAATTGTCGTCTCTGAGAGGTGGGAGGATCCGGAGAGGGTTTTCATAACTCAGTCGAGCTTGTGAGTACCTAGCTATGTGATGGTGAAATTGGGAAGCCATTTTTAAAAAGTTTCTACGCTAGGGGACTGTTTTGTCACCTCGCTGCTTTGTTAATGCTACGGAGGAAAATTTAGCAAATTATTTTATGAATTTTTCAGTTTCAATGATGGATATGGTTTAATAATTTTTTTTCCTTCTTACGTTATTCAGGTTAGTTCTAAAACGTTTGTTACTAATATTATATACATTTTATCTGATATGGATTAAAATATTCTGATTATCTCTAATATGGTTTTTTTTTATATGAAAAGCATTATTTGTAAATCACTCAAATAGGATGGTTAAAGTTCTGCTGACTGTGCCAATATCAAAATAACTAATTCCCACAAAACTGCTCATCGCAAAACGATACTCAACAAAACAACGAGTGCTATATAAAGCACTGACCAGCCAATGAAATAAAAATAGCCTGGTAAATCAAATTGTTGGTACAATTCGATTCGGTACTGCCCGGGGCCACTTTCGAAATAGCCCCGAACAAAAATACAGGGGTGTAACAGGAATAACAACGGGGCAAGACGGTGAGGGCACTAATACCATGTTTGATGGTGGTGTAGAATAACATCATTACAATGGAATGGAAGTAGCTAAAAGTAAATCAAGAAAACAAAATTCGTTTTTTTTATACCACGTCTGTTTAGTGCAGCGCTCCCTTTAAATTTGTTCGCGGCACTCCTTTTTGGAGGTCCCAGTCAAATCTACATCCATCACTGAAAAATGCATCAAAATCGGAGAAGTTGTTTTGGAGATGATTGGTAACATGGTTTTGCATAAAAGTTTACTGCAGCGCCCCCAGGCAAGTTCTTCGTATCATACCTATTAATGAAATTCTAATCCATCACTGAAAACCTCATCAAAATCAGACCAATACAGGGGTGTAACAAGAATAACAACGGGGCAAGACGGTGAGGGCACTAATTCTGTGTTTCATGGTGCTGTACAATAACATCATTTATTACAATAAAATGAAAATATCTACCTACCTAACTAAGAAACAAACAAGAAAAAAGTGAAAAGCGAAAAGATTTTGATCTCTGTTTTGTCTTACTTGATCCGTTAAAAATTTACCTACATTAAAAGAAAAATGACATAAAACATACGCCATCATAAATTGAACATATATGTATTTTTCAATAACCAAAACCACAAAACTTTTTATCAAAGTTTTATGACCTAGCTGTCCTACGAAACGCCTACAAATAAATTTCCTGTGAAAGTTCTAATCTGTTCCACAAGTTGCGCTAGCCACCGAGTAAAGCTTTGTCTCCAAACAAGAGGGTGACAGTGTAAAAACATGCCCACATTGCAAGCGGGTAATGTTACAAGGATTTGTTTATGAAGAAAACATTGACCTACATTGTACTTCACGTTATTTAACGGATGTAATACTATTGCTTAGCTGCGTTGCGTGCGTTGGGCTTAGAACTTCTAAGTTTAATATTATCTAACTAGCGATCTGTGAGCTGTTTCACCCGCTGCAACTCATCAACTCAACTCATTCCCACGGGAAAAAGGTATTTTCCCGGCATGAGATCTAAATCTTCCTATTGAATCACTGTATGTATTACAAAAACCGCATCAAAATCCGTTGCGTGGTTTAGGAGGAGTTAGCGAATTCCACGACAGAGAAACACAAGAAGCGACATCATTTCATACTATGTATGTATTTATTGATAAACTCTTACCGACACGTTCGTCGACTCGGTGGCTCATACGACAAAAAATATACCTACCAATCTGTAACATTTTCAAATATGGCTAACTAAATTAGAACCATTGCTCTTTTTTACAATGTTGAAAATATGTTGCTTCTGTACTGGAAAATGGCATTTTTCTAATAACCGTAGAACCACAATATTTTTAAAATTTTGCAATTTGAATTGAGACCACTTCCTCTATTAGGAACTTTGAATTGAATTTATTTTTAAACATTGTTTCTAGGAAGGCTTCAACCAATTTTCCCTTTCTAAGAATAAAAATCATGAATAGAAAAGAGACCCTTTTCCCTGTCTCAAGTCTAAGTGACAGGACATTTTGCGGTTCATAGGATCCAATCCCTAGACTTCCGGGATTTGATTGATGCTTGCTTATCAATCAACTGTTAAAGGTACAAAATTTTCAGATCCACTAATAATAATGTTTTAGTGGAGTCCATGCATTTGTAGTTTTTACTTTTTCATACTTATCGTTAGGTGTGTGTGTTCAGTAGCCTACAGTTTTACTAGCTTAATTTTGAATTAAATCCGCTTTGATGATTTATCACGAAGGAAACGGTTCCATTCATCTGACGCTACCTTTGATTAACCTTAGACACACAAGCATTTTCTTTGAAACTTTCGAGTCATTGACTTGCGTAAACAAACTTAAACACAAGTAAACAGAGTTTGCATCTAAATAAATTGGGATGACCTCCATTCCTTTTTAACATAGAGCTTGCTAATCAAAGGAGGGCTGAGCATTACACAAACAGCCTGAACAAGCTTCCTCGCAATCAGTCCTGTTTGCCCGGTCCTCTTTCACCCGGATTGCTTGTCAATAAACCGAATAAACACAGAAACAAGGCACCTACAAAGATGTCAATTTTGTCGCCAGCTATTTTTGAAGGCCCTTTGTCCTGCAAAGGTGTTGACTTTTCGTGTGGAAGGAATTGTAAAGAAAACATGCTTTGTAGTAAAACTAAAGCAAGCTAAGTTTACTTCAAGTTGAAGAATGAACACCTGAAATAAGTGCCGCCTAATTTATTCATGACTTTTTGTACCCAAGTCACTTTTTTGCAATCAGATTTCAGGACCCCCTTACCGTAACCTTTTAAGTTTCACGCATCTTGTTCTTAATTCAATAGTGGCCACCAAAGACATTAGCAACTCTGTACACTAACGATAAATTAAAAAGGCTTCGTCTGCCGAACTTCCTTCGGGAGCTCAGTAACTGGCAACTCCATCGCCAGACGTACTGAAACATTGCTCGAGGGCCCCGTAACTTGCAAAAAAGCTGGCGAGTGTTGCACCCGCAGAACTTTAAGCTCCAACTTGGTGGCCATAAATAAACCTTTGGTTTTGCTGGGATCCTCGTCGATTGCAAATTTCGTGGAACTGTAAAGTCGCATAAATTACAGTTTTGGACGGTTGCAAAGAGAAATACAATCGGAAAGTAGCACTTAGCAAGCTGACTAATCGCCGGTTGGTCGCGACAGTTCTGGTCTGTGGAGTTCCGAGTTCGATTTACATTCGGGCCGTATGTTTGTGTGGTGAATAATTGCGGATTTCTTGCAAGGAACTCAGTTATTGAATATTTAGTTGTGAATGTTCATAATACTTGAGCACAATAGTCAAAAGCAATTGTGATAAAACTTACTTTAATATCGGTATAGAAACAAGAATATGAAGTTTCATTTTTAAATCTGACTTTTTATGACTGAACTTTACTGTCCACAACACATTCCGCTGGCCTAGATAGCTCTATAAAGTTCACTATACACCGAGCAAATATTAGCCATCGCAGTAGGTTATACTGGCATGTCTTTGTTTTTTATGGCTAGTATTGCTCGTTTGCATTTGATTTCCATTTCTGCAACGTGCGACGTGGTTTTGTCACGTCATCGTGTAGCCGGTTGGTTTTGTCCTCACGTCATCGTTCGCTATCTCTGTTTTTTGAGACCTTACTACTACCCTGGGGTAGCAAAGAAATTGCTGTGTTGCATATAAGATCGTCACATAGCCCCGTTAAATAGTTTTTCACACAGGGCCTGGCGTGGCACGAGCTTACGCGGGTTGAACTAAATTCTTTCTTCGTAGATTGGTGGCATTGTACGGCACGCTAATACAAACTTAACTTTAGCAACTCTTCGTCAAGACGAGGGTCAAGAGTAAAATATAATTATCTTCAACCGTGTATCTCTGAGATCGTTACCATTACCAACCCGTTCCTGAGCCGTAGTCGCACTTGCGTCATTAAAACCCTGCTTGGGTGACCGCAAGCCAAGACACCGCAGCGCTAATGCGTTCTGCTCGTGAGCCTTGTGACAAACTGCCTGACTACAACTAGTGTTTGCCGACAATTTGTCTCTATCACGCCTTTTGTGCTCTCAAATTGAATAGTGTTGTCGGCTGCGTAATTTGGTGAGGGCAAGCACATTATGCTAAGACTTTCGGCAATTTTGATGACTGCCTGGAGCTCTTAAGAGTTATTCTGTATAACATATCAACGCGTCGTAGCAAATCAATGGGCATCAGTCAGATACTATAATACCTACATGAAAGGAGAATCGATCATTTTATTGCTACAAAATATATGGTACTTATGTAGTTAATTTTAGATTCTTATTTCTTTGTAAGACGGCTCCATAAAACGAGTTCCATGACCCGTAGGTACATGATATGAATGGCGAAACTCCTAGGAATTCGGACCCTCCTATTTCAAATCAGACTTTCACTGAAACTACGTACCATCCTAAACAAACCTCTCGCAAGGAGAGTAATCTATCTAAGATCGTGATTGTGTTGGTAACGCGAGAGCCCGTGCGGTACGGTAGGTGCCGGTAGATGGCGGTAGTTACAGCGAGGTCGCCGTATATCCTGCAGCGCAGGCAGTTCATTTGCTTCACGCTTCATGGCCGCAAATAAATCACCCACCTCGGAGCCACGAGGGTGAAACTCCAACATTTTTGTAAAAGTCAAAGCAGCACCTTCTCGTGTTCGACGTATTTTAACTTCTAAACCTTGCGGTCGGGAATATGGGTGGGAAATTAGTATGCGCTGCAGGCGGTGGGAAATCATAGCGACGGTTTTGTGGAATTTCTTGGAGTTTCGACGCTGTATTGAAGTTTGAATCGGTGTTGAGGACGTCAAACGCACGCAAATTGAGTTTTTGAAAGGTTCACATATTACTCACAGAGGTGTGTTTAGAAGTTAATGTGGAGCAAAATGTTAATAAAATCTTTCGGCACGTTCCTTTACTTGAACTTTGTATAGAAAGCCCAACGCGTAGGTAACGTGTGGTACAGTATTTCCGGAATACCATACCAGCCACAACAGTCCGCTGCTGGACATGGGCCTCCCCCTAACGGGGGGTATTGCCATACTCACCAGGCTTGGCAAGCGGATTGGCGAGCGCAGTAATAGATGTTGCATTTACAGGAAACGCTGCTGCCCATTCCCTGGATAATTATCCCTTAGTCGCTTTTTACGACACACACGGGTAGAATTGGGATGATGATATTCTAAGCTGGCATCATACGGAAATTCCGGAACCATCATTGGCCTCATAAGTCTGTGTCAGACGATTTATTCAATGTCTTTATTATAAGCCGATACGGGAGCGGCATGGCTTTTTGCACGCTCTCCACAGACACTGCATAGCCTGTGACGCAATTATGGATTCCGGAATAAGGCTAAAGTATTCCCACACAGTAAGCAGACAGAACAGTTTCATCACAACAGCACCTATTGCATTATGACTATGGGGAGTTGAAGCGGCCAAGCGGTAAGTCGGGGGCAGTTGCAGCACTAAAACTTTCTTTGTTGCTCCAACTATTGTTTGGCGCAACTCCCAGCGAATAGACAGAGCGAGCAATGGAACAGCACGGGATTGTTTTGTGTGAGTTTCCTAAAGGAAAACATTTTGCCAGAAGCTTAAGCAAATTGCTAAACAGCATAGAACTTGTGTCCACTTCATATTTTGTTGATTCTAGCTTAATTGCTGTTGCGAAGTTTGTAATAAGCTGTTATCTGAACGTTAAATATCGCCTTGTTTGGTCTAGCTATTAGCCTTTAGTTTGTATTTGATATTTGTGTAATACCTACAGTCTTACGATATAAGCACTTGCTTACTTAGGTATCAGTTTCAGTTTCAAAACATTAAGTAAGTACAATTCAACTTAAAAGGGGAGTAAGTACATAATATTACTAAAAAGACCGCGAAAGTGTAGAATCGTAGCGGAGTGTATCTCACTGTTTCTTATTCCTACTGGTAGGTATTATAAAATTGGTCTCTTCTGCCTTAGGTAGAAAATTGTCTTATCCGAAATATATATATTGAATTAACCGATTAGATTAAAACAACCTGTTACAGTTAATGAAATTGTATTTTTCAACTAGAATAGTTTACCTTTAGGTATTTTTATAATTTTAATAAAAGTTTTTGAAAAGTTTTTAAGGATAGTTACTCAAAGTCATGCTACTTTATGTATTGTAGACATTCTCTAAATTCTGAAGAGTGCTAAAATGGGCAAATAAAAGTTTTTTCTTAAAGTTGGCTCTTTTAATAACTTGATATCAAGATGTTTTGTTTTAATATTAGTGGCCTAGGGGATATACATTTCATTTTATCCTGCTAAAATGTAGTTAAATGCTTCTATTAATCGAAGAAAAATAGTTATTAAAAATGTGGGGATCGAAAATAAAATGTATAAAACTAATTTGACAATGACACAATAAATCATTTTATGTCATACTGGCAAGACAGTATTTTGAGTACCTGTTGAAAGTTACGTAGCATACAGAAGACAAATTGTACAAAATGTACTCACATTCCCTTGAACGAAGGTTCAGCTCGTTACGCTCACTGAATCTTCTTATGCAAATGAGAGTAAGTAAATGACGTGGCTTACTAACTGTCTTCCCGAGGGCTCAAAGGGCTTTTGTAAAAATGTTTTGTTTGCTCTAATTGCTCCAAGTGGCTGTTTAACTCGAGTTTTCGCAGAGTCACTGTTTTCAACACCCATCGTTGGATATAACACGAATATTTTGGCCACCCTACGGATTGGTGACTTTCAAAATGCTGCCCTTCTGGCTACCAACAAAAATATAAATGATTTTTTGTACTTAGAGGGTGAAATATTGAACAGTAAATGAATAATAAAACATTTAACTAAAAAAAAAAGTCTGGTGTAGGTAAATTTTAAAAATATATAAATTTAGGTTACATACATTATCAAACATTTGGCGTTCATATTATACTAATCATCATGATTGCAACATGATTGCGTGTTCATTCATAACATGTTGCGCCGACCCCAAGTAATTGGGATAAGGGCATGAAGATGATGATGATTATACTAATGATCATTACAATACATGATTACGAAAGATTAAACTCAGAAAAAGATCATCTTTTACTATGAATCTCCGCCTATTACAGCTCCCTACTCGATTGGGGTCGGCACAGTGTTTTGTTAGAACACGAAATCATGTAGCAAAGGATTTGGCTCTGTTTTATGACCGGCCACCTGCCTGACGTCAACCCTCTTTGGGAATGCTGTTGTAGGAGGTATCACCGCCACCACACGGTTGACCATAGTCGACAGATATTCAGTCGAGGTCAAAACTCTACTTTGCCTTTTACGAAACACCCTGAGTGGATTAGGTGTGGTAGTATTCTTAGCCGCCACCACACTACCTACAGCTTATAGTATATAATTAAATTCAAAATCCTATTCTAATATTTTTTGCTGAACAATATTTGACTTAGCAATCGTAAGAAATCTGCAAAACCTAGAGAGAGAAATGTCAGCCAAAAATTAATTATTACTTTACAATTGGTCAAATATTAAATTATTAAGAAATCAAACAATCCATTTGGGGAATGAGAAATCGGGAGAACAAACAATTTCTTCCAATTAACAGTAATTCATTCAATAAAGGCGTCCAGATTTATACATAGATCTGTGAGACTAAACAGGGTCCTACTTAAAGTTATCTTCAGAGAAATAGGCAAAGACAGAAGAAGTAAAAATTAGACCCTATTTTACACGGGACAACGATAGCCTGGATTTTTGCTATAGGTAGGTACTTCTACCTTTTCCAGCAACGGATCAGGCCGCTCAAGGGCAGCTGATATGATTTTTTTGAACTGTCCTCTACTTGAATCACAAGCAGATTACCAGCACCAAAACATTTTATTTCGCCTTAACCCTTAACAGCTACAACAGTCCACTGGTGAACATGGACCGCCAGCGCAGTGAGAGATTTGCATTTACAGGGAAGGCTGATGTCCAATCCCTGGATGATCATCCCTTGGTCGCTTTTTACTACACCCACGGGTAGAATTAGGGTTATATTATTCTAAGCCGGTAACACAATTTTTTTTTTTTTTAGCATTTCTATATCAAATTTTAATGATGGGTTTACCAAGTCTAAAATATGATTGACCCATTTAAAGACCCTGTATTAGCGCCTGCAGAAACAATCACTCAAATAGGCCGTTGATATTGAATATTAATTGCCGTTTTCACTAAAGAATGGGAATAATCTGGAAGCCGTACCCGAAGGCCGGGAAATAAATTTGTAATGCAAAGTTAGAAATTCCATCCAATGTTGCCGATAAGTAAACGCTCTTACGTAACAAAGGAAGAGTATGAATAATATTAGAGAAGTTTGATAACAGATTTTGATCCAGGCCACGGAGCAGGGCGCACTTCTTGCCTTTACATCCCGACTACGCAAAGCTACGTACCTATACCTACTATGACTTTAGCAAAAATTGTCGGTATTAACCTGTACTGATGCATATTCTACACTACACTGGTTTGAGTAGTAAGATATAGGATGATAATTTTATTTTAGTAAAAATTGCCAAAATATCTTTTTTAATAACAAATGGTACATTAGCTACTCTTTTGGCTGGGTATTAGGTAACCGATGTCTTATCGTCTCTGGAGTCTGGATTGTTTCGAATTGGATCTCTTAAACTTTTTCGCATGTATGCTACCTTCATTTTCGTGTACCTTCCACTACCTACCTAATACCTATTTCACACCCTACATAATTAAAAAATATTGATGCGTTGGACGTTCCAATCCAAGGGAGGGTATAATTTAATTCATTACTTCGTTACCCATCCGTATTCAAATAAATTGCATGCGTGGGACACACCTCTGCGCAGTTCCGCACTCTAGAAAGATCTGAATATTTGCAGACTAGTTCCAAAAATTGCATTTTTAAGCCAAGTCAGAAGTCAAGGAACGCAAAGATAGTTTTATTCCAAAAAACAACCTCTATCGGAAAGAGGATAAGTGCGGGCTTGAATAATTCTTGTTGAACCTCGTAGACGTTTCTAAGAAAGTCCGGAGGTAAAATAATCCAGTGCCGCTCGAACGATTAAACGTTGAGCCAATAAGGCCTAGGTATTCCGCAATTTATTAGCCTTGCAAATTCTGTGCCCTCCCCTCTATGAAATATAGCCACGGCCGCAACAGCCCCGGTGCCCCGGCAAGTATTACACCCCTATTTCAGCACTAATTAAAAAGCCATCAAAGAGTTTTCAGTCATTAATCATGGTACTGTTAACGGTGAATGCGGACTTCCCTCCAACGGGAAAAAAGGAGGATTAGGATATTAACAAAACGTCTAAAATATTCAGGGTTAGTCGAGTGGCAGCAAAAAACTCGGATTTGTCGACACCGATTTCGCTGGTTTAATACCGACGAGTCTTAAGTTGTTGCGGACGGTTTTAAAGGATTGAGATCCCCTTTTTCATGCCAGAGAAAAATACCAGCGATATTTTTAAGCCTCGTAATTGACTTGCTGCGGCTATATTTACGTTGTTCCTCTTTTCTTTCGAGATGAAAATTATATTTTTAAATTGTTTAATCTTTGGAATGAAACGAGTTTTTGCTGAATTTTTGAAGAGATGATCCGTATTTACCGATACGAAAATATAAGAGGAAACATAAACTTAGTAAGAAGTAACTTCTATCCATTGGTAACTTTCGCATTTCATGTTTTCGAAGAAGTGAGCGGAAAATGGTATTTGACTACCTGACAATAAAACCACTCTTCCGTGTGAAAAGTTTTATTATTAAGTTTGTTGGTCTGTATTTTATGGACGCCCTAGCAATTTTCATCCGGACGTGGATAGGTAGGTATAAAGAAAAGATAGAAATAGAAGCTAGGTAATTTTAGTTTAAGTATTTAACAAGATAATAAAAAATACTAATATACAGAGTTAATCTATAAAGATTGGTACAATAGGTTTACTGTGTGGTGCCGGCTTAGAACAGCATCACCTCATATCTTTTCCGTGGGTGTCGTAAGAAGTGTCTGATCGACATAAGTGTTGAAAAGTAGTTATTGGAGTTTTAGGCGACAGGCTAACAGATTGTCGCTACGATGATACACAGTCTTCTGAATGACTCTCAAATTGTTGTCAGATTTAAATAGCCGAATTTTACAGCCATTTACGCTCTATGCCTACACCGCAAGGCCTATGTAAGATAGTTACTTTGAAAATAAAAATATATCTTCACCGTAAGAGTAGTTTAGCTGATAGTCATCTAACAATAGTGCTTAATTTTGCTTATTGATTACCACGTAAGCATCTAATACCAGATAGTTAAACAATAGATGTAATCGCAGGTTCCGTAAATTGAGCCCATTTATGGACATTAGACCGCACTGCTAATCTTGAATATACCTAGGCAATTATAATTACCAGAACTAGATGCCTGTCCCGCAGTTTCACTAGCAAATGTTTTCCAGTTTTCAGTGGCAGTGGCATGTTTTCCCGCTGTAGAATGTACTCGTAACTTGTGTAATTTCATCTAAAGATTTTAATTTCATCCAAATTCGTCAAGCCTTTAAAGCTTGGATAGGTAAAAAACATACACGCACACACAATCTCTCGAGTTTAAAATATCACTTGGATACAGGATTGGGTTACTTAGCGGGGAGAGTAGAAAGAACATAATTTTTCGGAAGGTATTGTATTAAGTTGTGGGATGAAATTAACGCCAAACGACTACTTATCAGTCAATAAAATTCAATAATAAGGTCAAAGCACATGCATCGTTCAATGTTGCGGTTTATGTCAGACAGCATAGGTACAAGACAACCTGTATCATTTTCATGCGGTGCCATGTGCTATGACTTTGTTCAGGTTTATTTATTTGTCCCAGAAACACACAGTCCTACATATTTTATCCATCAAAATCTTTCATAATTGAGCACATAATCGTATATAATCTCATCAATACACCACAAACACTTGATATCGGCGAGCGGCTTTCAATTACGCTATCCATTCTGTTTTGGACATACCGCATGTGGAGTGCGTGCCTCGGTACTAGCATATTCGTACGATGCTGAGAGCTCTTAACCGCTGGACGCGATTTGGAATCTGGATTGGTATCGATTTGAACCACCATTGTTGGAGGTTCCGTCGGTTTATAAAACAACAAGTCGCTAGACCAGCGGCTTTAGATGCCTGTTTTGGACATACCACATGTGAAGTGCGTGCCTCGGTGCTAGCATATACGTGCGATGCTGAGAGCTCTTAACCGCTGGACGCGATTTGGAATCTGGATTGGTATCGATTTGAACCACCATTGTTATAAACCAACGCAACCCGTGTTGGTTTATAAAACAAGTAAACGCTAGTCCAGCGACTTTAGATACTTGTTTTGGACATACCAAAAGCGAACTCTTAACCGCTGGACCCTATTTGGAATCTGGACTGGTTATTGGAACCGCTGGTGTTTGAGGTTCCGTTTTTTTATAAAACTACTGGAGCTACACAAAGTTTTCCCTTCCTTGCTTTGGACAACGATTTAACTCGTTTTCTTTGGACCACCTTTGGTCATACCACATGTGAAGTGCGTGCCTCGGTGCTAGCATATACGTGCGATGCTGAGAGCTCTCAACCGCTGGACGCGATTTGGAATCTGGATTGGTATCGATTTGAACCACCATTGTTGGGATTTATAAAATAACTAGATGCCAGCCCAGTGACTTTAAATGCTTGTTTTGGACATAACCACATGTGTAGTGCGTGCCTCGGTGCTAGCATATACGTGCGATGCTGAGAGCTCTTAACCGCTGGACACTTTTTAACCTGGATTTAATCGATTTGTACCATCATTCTTGGAGGTTCCGTTGGATTGATAAAACAACTAGAAGCTAGTTCAGATATTCCATTTGCTTGCTTTGGATAGCGATTGCAATTGCTTGTTTCGGACAAACATGTAAAAAACGTTTCTAGATGCCTAGCATACGTGCGAATCGTGCGATGCTCAGAGCTCTTAAATACTGGACGTGATTTGGAATCTGGATTGGTATGGATCTGAACCATTGGTAGTACACTTACATTTTAAAGTCTAATAAGTTTCTTATTTTGTTGGGATCAGATCACAATTATCAAAATTATTTTAAAACGATGGCTACAAAGAAATAACTAGTTAAATTATTTCCGTCCCCTTATTCATAGAACAACAATGCAGTTAAAACCCCCAAAACCAATCGAATGGCATTTTTCTTCAGTTTATCGTCACAGTGGCGTGATCCCAGCCCAATTTACGTTAGTTGGGGGAACAGAGTAAATAAAACCGTGCAAAGTGCAGCATGACTTTTTACACGATAGGCTCCGTATAAAAGTATATTTTAATACGGTCTGATAGGAAAGCACCTGGATGTAAAAAACAGAGCTAAAGAGAACTGTTCAAATTCTGGTAACTCTAGAAAATGGTAAACATACCAGTAATTTTAATTTCAATGACCTAAATTTTTCCGTGACTCACCGCATCACAAAACTTGTTGAAAAACGACAACACGAAGAATATCAATGGACGGATGCAACGGTTTCTTTACTTACCCATTGTGAAGTGGATAACGTACCTATCTAACGTATTGTACTGTGACGAACATACACGATTTTATAAAATCTTGTTCTGCGTAACTCTACCGTTCTATTTTGAAGCTCAGGACATAAAATGTTAGGGTTTCTATGTTTGAATATGGATCCCTAAAAGGAATAACAATAAAGCAATATCAAATTTTGGAGCATAAATGGCGAGGTCGTTAGCTTCGAGTAATTTGATGAAACGGGATTCATAGCGGGTTCGATTGAGATACAAATTATTCTATTATACTTAATAATAACAATTCAATGCAGTTTTTGTTTGAAATAATAATAATACAATATATAAAAATAATATGGTCCGAGATGTTGTTTTTTATATTTGAATATAGGTATATTTTTTTTGGGAAATTTTGATTACCTTTCATAGATAAGGTACTTCACACTCGAAAAAAAAAACATCTATTCCTTTTGACTACTTCAAAAATTCAGCTATTCTTGAAGCTTATCATCATTCATTAGTCATTACTTACGATAAGGCGAATTAACTCTAATTCTGGTATCAGACACAACATGACATAATTGTTTTAGTCCTCATATTACGTTTCCAATTTACTTAGCTACATTGTTTATATCGTCAGGGGTATAATCGAAGTTGGCTTGATACTTAGAGTGAGTATATTAAGTAAGCTATAGAGAGCACCTAAAAAGTTAGAACGGGTGGCAGTAGTTAGAACCCAACCTCTCTGTCCATCAGTACCAAACGCCAGTGACAACACTATTGAAACTCTACTATTACTTCTCATACATTTGACTTGCATTTGACGTATAGGTATGTAACTAGGGAGTAACTGCTTACGTTTTGTACACACACATTTACACAGTACCTACGGCGCACTCTATAGCTTGCTTTTATATACTGTAAGGCCGATACATCCCCGTATTACCGAAATCGTTAATCGTAAAGTTCCTTTTACAATGTCATTAGGGAAATTGGCGTCGTTCATTTATAAAGCCCACTTTAAATGCTTTCCTATCGACGTATTTAAATCGGTAATCCTGAGGTTTGTTTTATGGCCGTGATATCAACAAAATTTATATTGATAGTCGTAAACGCTTAATGTATACCAATCGATTTTTAATTCCGGAAACGATTCAGGTAACTGATTCCTGCGGTTTCGGGTTCCGAAAAACAATAAAAGATTTCAATGTGATAAAAACGGTGATTATGGATGGATTGAGTAAAAAAATGTTGCCGTGTGGTAGCAGCTAAGAATACTCCCCACACCTAGTCCACTCAGGGTGTTCCGTAAAAGGCGACGACGTAGAGTTTTTGACCTCGGCTGAATATCTTTCGACTATGGTCAGCCGCATGGTGACGGTGGTACCACCTACATTCCCAAAAACGTTTGACGTCAGGCAAGCGGCCGGTTATAAAATATTGCCAAATCCTTTCTGCCAAAACAAAACATGTTGCGCCGACCCCAACTGGTTTGGGATAAAAAAACTTTGAATGCTGAATCATTCAATCGGTTGTATGTTTTGATAGGTAGTGTCAATAGTCACACGATGTCGGAGTGTAGGGTTGCTCAACAAAGTGAAGGCGAGCTTAGTGTGAAGAGAAAACGACGAGGACCGCTCAATACGGATCAAATTACCTTTGACGAACACTGCAGTCGAATAAAAGCTGCACTTACTGTGCTGCGGCGTTTTTTTGCCCCGAAGTGAATTTGGCAGATGGTCCACACGGTTCTTTTGCAAATAAAGCTGGAAACGTTATTTGTTATTTCGGTAACAGGAATTGACTATTCGCTGCTCTGTATGTCTATCAGTTTATCCTATAGGGCTCTGTGCTTCAAGCATATTTTCTCACATTTATGTATGAGTATAGGGAGTATTCATAATAAGGTATACTTACTAGTTTTCTATAGACACCCACATCAGCAGTATCTCAAATTTATTTTATCGTATCAACACTACAGCAAATAAAGAAACATTTCATTTCATTATTTTGTTTAATTTTGAGTCTGTGTAGTTGACTGCCGATGATAGTTTTGTTTCTACAAAAATTACAACCTAGATTGACGTAAAATACTATTCTGAACAATTTTTAAGTCTTACTTCCATAAACGCAGTTAAGAATATTTCTGGTAACACGTCACGGCCTGAAGGATATGCTCGGTCCCATCTGTTCTGTTCATCTATCTATTGAAGAAGAATGAGAGTTTTGTCCCAAATATCATTGTAATCAACGTTGAACAACAGCAGGTTCAAACAGATAGAAGTTTTGAATTCTGCTACTATGGACGATCAATTCAGAGTAAATATTTGAAGCTCAATCAAAATAATCACAGCAACGAGCTATCGAAGTTATTTGCAGACTGATTCAAATGGAAACCTGAATCCGAACTAGAAAACATTCACTTAATTAAAACAAGGCGATATGATGGAATAGTGTTGCAACGCAATCGAAGGAATGACAGACGTGTAGTGTTGTTATAGATTTGGCTATCAAAGCCAGCTAAAATGGTTTTCCATATAGTTACAAAGATTTACCAGTACAAGTTGATCTTTTAAATTTGAAGTAGGTAACTTCCAAACAGTTGCCGCAGTCAGTTAAACAGAATTTAGTGTCGTAAAATTTTTAGACGAGATATGACAATTTGATTTCAAAATCTTTGATGTCGTATTTGAAAGAATCCAGAATATTTCTTTTGAACTGTATTATGCGGTCTTTTGTTGCGATATTTTGTCGATAGCCAGGTATCGGTGATTTCACAACACTAAAAAGCTTTTCATAGCACAAGAGCTGCCAGCGGCGGCGGCCTCTTGCACTGAAACCAAACCTTAATTAAGACTAGGCACCTCGACAAAACTAATTAAACTTATTCCATTATTCGCAAACGAAAATTTTAGGAGAATTTCCTGGAGACAAGCCGGTGCTGGAGAGAGCTGTTCTCGTTGCATTCCGAATTACCTACTTGGATTTAAAAGTTGAGAAGTCGCGGTTGAAAGTAATCGGTGGCATTCTCTGTGAAGCATGCATTAATATTCTACCACTAGAATCTTACAATGTGCTTTTCATTTCACATACGTACAAAACCTTGTGACAGAAACAAATATATACAGAATAACAGTGGTCAAATAGCATATCCTGCATAAAACAAGGATTGAACTGGATGGAAGGAAAAGAAGGTGGTAGCAGTGGGACGACAACGTAGGATAAACAGAACAAAACAAATATTATAATACATCCAATTGATACTAGATAATACAGGAAAATCGGTGCAGTGATACAGAAAAATCTACCTCTTTCCTATCTATTATAACTGTTGCATAAAAATCTAACAGAAAAGATTGATCTATGCAAGAAATAATTTTTAACTACGAAACTTTTTAGAGATTATAATTCAATGGGACAAAGAGAAATAGCTACTACTCGTATTGGTAGATAATATGGAATGAATATCGACGAACTAATTAGGTATCCACAGCGATTAAATACCACGACTGAATGCTGAGTCGTCGCGCCTGAACAAAAGACAGAAGCGACTACAATCGAACCTTCGTTTGGAGGGTTTTTCCACAGAGCTCCGAAAATCTACTCCAATTCAGTCCTTCAAATTATTACGCGTGAAAACTTTATGTGTTCTAAATGCCATCACCTCGGAAAGCTAGCTGGTTCCATGATAGTAAAGTTTAGCATGACTATTCCCTCGAATTTCAGTTTCATCTATACTGCCTAGATGTTATGAGATGAACATTTATCACTTGCCATGAATACCTACTAACGCCCGTTGGTGCAGTGGTACAAATCGCGTATTGACAATCAATTGAGCCGGCATCGCCTTTAATATACCTAACCCTTTTGTCTTAATTACATTAAAGGCGACAAAACACAAAAGAGTCGTCGAAGGGCAATCCTAAGATCAATGCCTCGCAGATTTGCGTCAATGAAACGATCACGACTACTCTCTGCTATTTCTGGAAGATAAGGCAAATTATTTACGTCTGCCTGTCTTCCTCTTTTTTTCAAATGTGGCGAATTAAAATCAATAAAAAATGTTTTGGAGCGTAGTGAAAATTGTTCGTTCAGGGCGCAATCCCCAAAAGTAGTGACGAAAGGGCGCGGATTAACTTGTGCGGCTTCCAACAAAGGAGAGACCTCTGGCAGTCGAAAACTCGCCGCCACGCAAGAATTTCCAAGCTTGAAAACAATAAGTTACTCGCAGCCGGCAAAGAGTGGTGTTTTACAGTTGAGGTTAAATGCTTGTCTGTGCAAATTCGAATTTCCCATGTTTATAGATCCTCTGTGTTCTGTCTGTGGTCTGATCCATGAATTTATCTTTAAAAGTAGGTACGTAATTATTATGAAGATGGCATTGAGTTTCAAGTAATGAACTTGGGCTTTATCAGGTAACCTACTAGCTACTACTAAAGAATTTGACCCTCTGGTTTTATAATTTTTACCACTATTTCATAAATTATCTATTGATGTAGAATTTTCAAAAGTAGGTTATTTGACCTCTCAATAGTTCAGTTGGATAATTTTGATCTAGAGACAAATCAAATGTACACATCAACGAATTATAGATGGTCTAGAAATGTAACTAAGCTTCAAACTTGACCCCACGAAATGGAAGCCAAAATGGGCGGGGAAAAAAATGAGAGCCAATCCGCAGTGTTAGTACCCCCGTGACTGGTCGCCCTGCGCGACGAGTGAAATGTCATTTTGTTGATTCGAAAAATTCAGAAATTATTTATAATATTTGCGACTTCGTATTATAATTATGTCTAAATGTGTAGTAAAATGCGGTAGAAGCTATGCGAGTTTAAAAAATATTGGTAAAATATTTCACGGGCGAGTAAAACAAATAATTTCATATTTAATGCAGCTGCGCACGACGAAATTCAAATTCGCGGTACATTGATGCTTTTGTTCCTCTTGTGTGGTCAGAACTTCGAATGTAAACTTCAATGTTCAGCAGTGACGTCTGTCGCCGTGCTTTGACATGGTTCTTGAAATTTTGGGACGGTATTTGCAAAAGGTTCATCTCCAAATTAAATGTTTTTTTTTTATTATGAAAAGACTTACTGTAATTTTATCATGAATTAATAATAATTGATTGATTGATTGATTTATTTATTACACTGTGGAAATTACATTATATTGTTACAAAATGTCCGATATAAGAATTCGCATAGTGCTCGTCAAAAATAAAACTAATAATAACACAAATTAATATTAATTGCTATCTTAAATGACAAAATATTAATAGGTAGGTACTGAAGAAACGCAGTAGGTGCCAAGGTTTTCAGTAGATGGTTTAAACTAAGACTTTAGAAAACCCTGAAAGTCGCGATATTTTAAGCTTCGTGTGCGTGCCTAAATGACATTACGACACCAATAAGAAGTAACAAAACTTTGACATGGACACATTTTCGACCAATCACAGAAATCAGAGGCACACTCGGGAGTGACACCCTTAGGTAGTCGTCCAGTTTCCTATCTTATTACATGTGTGGCGAAGATGTTCCTCTTTGCTTGTTTCTCTTTGGAATATCGAAATAATATCATTTCAAATCCATCGCCTGTCACGATCCTCGTTTATCCATAATTCTGGCTCTGACTCTCATTGAGGACACCCCTCGTGTCCCTTGAGCCTTACCAAGTTATCTACGCTTCAAAATATTATATTAGCTTCATTATATTAGCTAGGACCTATGTTTAGGCTAGTTGCAGTTTATATAATAGGTATGTAATTAGGAAATGTGCGTGAATACAACATAAACTACTGAGTCTCTCTTTTACTTCGTCACATTTCCACCAAACATGGCAAAAACAGAATCACTGTTAAGTTGAAACCATCAAAACATTTTTTTGACTGAACATAAAATTTAGTTATAATAATCATCAGAGCGTTAAAAAAAAAACATATCCGAAGAAAATAAGTTGTAGCGATGTGGTAGTACGACTGCCTGCGGTGTGAAGGTTCCGTGTTCGATTCGCGGTGACCATTGACCAATGACCATCTATAATTCGTTGATAATGACAGGTGGATTTAATATGTGTACCAACGAATTATAGATGGTCAGGAAAAGTAACTCTCTAACAAAGCCCGCTAAAATATGGACCCATAACTCACACATAACAACGCAAATGACAACGTAGCGCAATGCACACACCGATACAAAAATTCTGCAAAAATAAATATTTATCAACTCATTTTAATATGTTTACCTAAAGCCTACTCTAAAACTTGGTAGAATAATAAAGTATTAGAGAACCAGCGAGAGTGAACGAAAGAGGTGACCACGCGTCATTCTAATATGGACGGTGTTATGCCAAAGGTAGTCATGAATTCAACAACCCGTAATTAAAAAGAGTTTCTTGGGGAATTATTATAAAAATTCAAATGTATTTTTTTTTATTAATTTTCTTTTCGTGTGGGAAACTGAGTTGTCAAACGGCCCGATAAACCCTGTGGAACGCCCATGCTTACATCAGGGGTAACAAAAAGGGTATAAGGAGTAAAAACAAACATTGCAAAGGAGGTCAAGGCACTCCTACAACTGAATAACTTTCTCCATGGAACATGCGTCGAAATATGAAAAAGAAAATTGAACCTGCCACACAAAATTACCAATAGCAATTCCAAGCAAAGCAATAGCTAGCTCCTTATTCGCAATTATGTTTACCTAATAAAGAATTTTAATTTGATTTAAAAATTGCCTATCAGCTATTTCATTTACTATGGGAGGTCCAATTTTTTATTCCATGCAATATGCATGAGGAAAGTTGTTCAATTGACTATGGCTTAACGTGCCCTTCGAAGTTTTTCGGACAATCAGGTCGTTTAGCCGGTAATGTCTTATCCAGACTGGGAAGAAATTCACAAAGTGATAAATTTAGTAAGTGTCCCACCGCGAATCGAACACGGAACCTTCACACCGCAGGCAGTCGTACTACCACATCGCTACAACTTATTTTCTTCGGATATGTTTTTTTTTTAACGCTCTGATGATTATTATAACTAAATTTTATGTTCAGTCAAAAAAATGTTTTGATGGTTTCAACTTAACAGTGATTCTGTTTTTGCCATGTTTGGTGGAAATGTGACGAAGTAAAAGAGAGACTCAGTAGTTTATGTTGTATTCACGCACATTTCCTAATTACATACCTATTATATAAACTGCAACTAGCCTAAACATAGGTCCTAGCTAATATAATGAAGCTAATATAATATTTTGAAGCGTAGATAACTTGGTAAGGCTCAAGGGACACGAGGGGTGTCCTCAATGAGAGTCAGAGCCAGAATTATGGATAAACGAGGATCGTGACAGGCGATGGATTTGAAATGATATTATTTCGATATTCCAAAGAGAAACAAGCAAAGAGGAACATCTTCGCCACACATGTAATAAGATAGGAAACTGGACGACTCCCGAGTGTGCCTCTGATTTCTGTGATTGGTCGAAAATGTGTCCATGTCAAAGTTTTGTTACTTCTTATTGGTGTCGTAATGTCATTTAGGCACGCACACGAAGCTTAAAATATCGCGACTTTCAGGGTTTTCTAAAGTCTTAGTTTAAACCATCTACTGAAAACCTTGGCACCTACTGCGTTTCTTCAGTACCTACCTATTAATATTTTGTCATTTAAGATAGCAATTATTATTAATTCATGATAAAATTACAGTAAGTCTTTTCATAATAAAAAAAAAAACATTTAATTTGGAGATGAACCTTTTGCAAATACCGTCCCAAAATTTCAAGAACCATGTCAAAGCACGGCGACAGACGTCACTGCTGAACATTGAAGTTTACATTCGAAGTTCTGACCACACAAGAGGAACAAAAGCATCAATGTACCGCGAATTTGAATTTCGTCGTGCGCAGCTGCATTAAATATGAAATTATTTGTTTTACTCGCCCGTGAAATATTTTACCAATATTTTTAAACTCGCATAGCTTCTACCGCATTTTACTACACATTTAGACATAATTATAATACGAAGTCGCAAATATTATAAATAATTTCTGAATTTTTCGAATCAACAAAATGACATTTCACTCGTCGCGCAGGGCGACCAGTCACGGGGGTACTAACACTGCGGATTGGCTCTCATTTTTTTCCCCGCCCATTTTGGCTTCCATTTCGTAGGGTCAAGTTTGAAGCTTAGTTACATTTCTAGACCATCTATAATTCGTTGGTCATTATGCCTACTATTTATACGATATACGGGGAGTAACAGAAAGGGTATAACAAGCCGAAAGGAGGTCAAGGTACTCATGAAACTGAACAACTTTCCCCATTGAACATGGGTCGAAATGTGAAAAAAAATTTGGACCTCCCATACAAAATCGCCGATCAGCTGATTGATTTACTATGAGAGGTCCAAATTTTTTTTTCATATTTTGACCCATGTTCCATGGGGTAAGTTGTTCAGTGTCATGAGTAACTTGACCTCCTTTCGGCTTGTAATACCCTTTCCGTTACTCCCTGTATGTATCTATCGTTCGTTCATTAACATTATTACCTACTCATTACCTGTCATCAAAATATAGCAAAGGATTTTGTCATAGCAACCCCCTAACTCTACCAAAACTATTCGAATTATATTTTGAACTATAATTATCTTGTAATTATTAGGTTATTAATAATCTTGTTATTATTAGCAGGTATATTACTATCATGCCCACTTACCTAGTCGCTATTTTATCGATTCTTAGTTAATAATTTAAAAATTAAATTAATGTCATCAAATGGATTGCTTTGTTTAATATTATTTTGGTTCCTTGGTAGCAAACGACAGTATTTTGATAGAATAAATAGAACCTATGAATAAAAAGTGATTGAAATAGTAACAATACTTAAACATGAATATGAATACTTACTTATCCGTCTGTTTATCACAATAAATATTAACAGAATTAAGTTACTGTTTATTTTGGATTTTCAAATTATCATACGTTTCGACTTTTCAGAGCCCGTGGTCGCGAATGACTTTATACTTATGATAAAGTTACAATGTTTTACACAAAAGCAAGGCAATATAAACACAAAATAAAGAATAAACAGGCAATTCCACAGATGCCCTCTTCGCCCTCGATAACGACAAAAAGTTGGCGAATAAAAATCGAAAAGCCGTTACAGTGCCAAAACAAAAACTAAACCCTTTCCAAGTCGACGACGCCCGATACCCTGAGGGAGATGACATTACTTATTTTAGACTAAGGTGTCGGACAAAACATTCGACTCAAAATTTGGTCACGTAGAAGTGAGGAGGGATCCTATATCGCGTCTTGAACATTGGAGCCATTGCGATTGTCCATTGTACTCCCAGGAGACAAAGGGTTGAACGGTACCTTCGTCAAGCGTTTTTGGTACGCCCAGGTATTCGAGACGGACCGCTTTATTTTATGTTGTACGGACAATTGGGCCTGCAAGGACGGGTATCGCTTTCAATGGAAACTGGTCTTCATTCAACGTCTACTGACATCTATTTGTGCTGCCGTAGAGTCGTGTATTTTTTACTTTAACATTAACATTTTTTTAAACAAGACCTGATGAAAAGCTGTTTTACACTGCAGTAATATGATGCACCCACATTGCTAATAATATGAATTTATTATATTTCGCAGATTTAAAAACCAAAATTGTTAATTTTAAGCATCAACAGGCAATAATTTTATGTTTAACACATTTTTGCATTAACAATATTACGTACACGACCAAAATGTGCTGATGCGGCTGCGGAGATAGCATTGCGGAGCTCGATGGGATATTGCAATTACTCCAAAAATACATAATGTACCGTATAAAAATAAATGATTTGGGTCATTGCAGTCATTCAACTGCGGTCTAGATAATTAGTTTTTGAGTTCCAATATCCTATTGCAGACTTTTGAGAAATTACGTTTTCATTGTCTCATGAATTTATTATTTCGTGATGTTTAATATTTAGGACAGCATAGCATATGAAAAGCTAGCGTCAACTAAGAGAATCCTGTAAATTTCAGAATAAAGCAATTAACTACCTACAGTGACAAACTAAGATTACACAAAATAACTGCAACTAAAGTCAACAGCCAAGGACGCAAGAAAAAGCTTCCATTCTGCTCAAAACATTTTCAAATGAGTCGCGACTGGTCAGTGGTCAAAGCGGGCCTCAAGTTTCGTTCCGCCTTCTCCACTTACTATTCTTTTTTCACTTTTGTTCGAATGAGTACGCTCTTTCTTCCACTCGGGCAGGGCTCTTTCGTCGTACGCCTCCAGCATGAATATTTGCCCTTTACTTTTGTTTGCGTTTCTGTTTCTCTGAACTTGCACTTGTAAGTGTACTTGAAACTGGTTTTAAGTTTGGATTTGATGAGGGATCATCCTCATAGAGCGGTGGAACGGTGATCCCGGCGGTCGCTATTGAATTTTTCAATTTTCTCATTATTTAATTTATGATCATCCTCATGTTTTGAAACCTTCATTTGAATGGGACATACGGTTCAAACGGTAAAATTTAAATTAAGGCCGTTATCTTACCTTACCATATTGTGAAGCAGGCAGACATCATTTATTTTACGCACACTAGTGTATTAAAATCTCAGTAAAACACAATAATTAAGGAAGAAAAATAGACGATAAAACTGTCATTTACCCGCATGAAATAAAACAGAGACAACGGAATGAAATTTCCGCTGAAAATATTTATCAACAAACTTTTCATTCGTCGTTGTTAACGGACGGGAGTGGAAACCCTTTCATTAAACGCTATTCAACTGGCTCAACTAGCAACAGTGTGAGCGAGTTAAAGACTACGCAACATTTAGACAGTTAAAATCACAATTATTATCAAAATGGTAAATGTCAGTTTAAACAAGAATGAAGCATTTGTGTAAAAAGTAACACTGAGAAAATCTGAAGTTAACCGAGGACCTTTTTGGCTTGTTTAACGGAATTTTATTTAGCATCAATCAAGTCTTAGCTGAAAACTCACAACTGTGTATGATTAAAAACAAACACGTCAACTTTGTTGAATTGTGTTAGTCAGCTACAGCACTGTATTTATTCGTTTTTAAATATAATAGTTATTATTCGCAACCAAACTTGACTTGATAAATTCAATTACTTTATTCAGTAGTTTTAGCAAGCAATATCTGTGATTTAAAATAAGTGTATGCAAGGTTGGAGACAAGTATCCATAATATTTAAAAATAAATTAGTTAATTGGTCACAACTAAACTAAATTGTCATTTAAAATCTGAAATACTTCTGTTTTTATTGTAGTTTAATTGTAGATATGTAGTGTAATTAAAGTTGACCGATCAATCGATAACTGCAACTTAATTACTCGAGAACTAATACATACGTGTAATATAATTTTTAAATTAACTTGTTTGTAGTTTTTAACATATCATGTTTATTAAATACATGATGTGAAGTTTTGTGGCCGTGCGCATGCGCTTTACATACTTCCATACAGTCGCGGTATCGAAGTGTTTCCGCCGATCGCTATATATACAACTTCCAAAAATGTCTGGTTGGACCAGTTTGTCCCCTGGTCACACAACACCCGACCAGGCGGGTAGCTTAAGCCCTTAACCCTCCTCTGTCGTCACTCGGCCAACTGGCCTCATCATGGTGACCCTGACGTGATCAACAGCAACGACGTAACTCACATTGCAACACTCTTCAACGGTGCCACAAGTCATCATCATCAGCAGCAACCACTGCAATCACAGCATCTCCAAGAACCAAAGCAGCATCATCCCTGCCTGTACATGTCATCGACGCCTCGAAGACGTATATAGGTACAACTTCCACATGACCAGGCGGGAAGCTCCTCCTTTTGCCTCCTCATCACTCGGCCAGCTGGCCTCATCATCCATCACTCCTCCTAAAGTTTATTATATGTTCAAATAAAAAAGTTTACTACCAATAGCAAGCATACATTTTTTAACTAAGTAGTTCAATCACAGCTGCAATGTAAATCGGCTATGTCAATTAAGTTAATTATTTATGCAGGGATACATATCATATAGGTTTTATTTAAATGGGAAGACCTGCTGTAGTTAACTTTGTTATTTGGCTATGAATGAATGAGGTCTTATGGACTTCTTTAAACCTAACTTGGTTACTTGTTTAGGTACTACAAAGAAAAATGGTTAGTTATAGGCCTAAAATTTGACAAAACTAGGTGGTTGGTTTTATGGAAGTATTTTAGCCATTTTCACTTATTTGTTTTTAGCAGTAAACTTTGCAAGCACTATATTAACAAAGTCGCTTTGTTGATTACAACAATAACTTATTTAGTTCTTAATATGCCATTTTCTCAGTGAAGAGATCCCATATTTATGACACTTGCCTAAATTATGAATTTGACCGGAATTTTTGCCGCAATTTTGTTTATGTCTACATTTTGAAGCTTTATGGTCACGAAATATCACAAGTAGACATTGATTCAATATTCATGGTTTAGTATTTAAAATACCTACCTAAAGGAGAAAATATTTTTAATAATAGGCAACCATACGTATCCAAATACCAATTTGATTATTAGTAGGACGATACATTCACACAAACACACATATATTATGCCTATATCCTCTGCGAGGTTAGCAGAGCGTAAACGGCTATAACGCCATTCAAAATGTATCATCGTAGTGGCAGGTTATTAGTCTATCGCCTAAAATTGAAATACCTACAAATCATCTCTCAAACCTGCATTTACATTTTTGGAGCTAACAAATCAATGATACTATTTTATTATTGTAACCTTAAAAAAACTATAAAAATTTAAATGTGCACTGTGTTTAATACCTAAAATATCGATCTGCCTAATAGAACAAATCGTGTCTTTAAAGTTCTTTAGTCTGTGCGGTGTGTACACACGAGGAACTTTCGTAAAACATTACCCGCGCGCTAATGACAGGCTGTGACATCGAGCAAAGAATAGACTTGAACTTTCGCTCCAATAAAATGTTTGTTTGATAATTTTCTTCTATATTATATCACCAGTTTGTGTACGTAAAAGATTTGTTCTATCAATACTTTGCTTACTGTGTATGCGTAGACGGTTTGTCCAATAAATAATTCATTGTTAAACTCTACAAGTGCAAACAAATGTTTGCGCAAAGCTTTCCCAAATCCGATTCTAAATGTAAAACTAACTCACCCTCACGTTGAGAGTTATTATCGCAGAAGATCAGGCGTTCGCTCTCAGGGGCGTCGGTTCAGCCGAGAACGGTATCAGAAGTGTCAATCACTGATGTTTTCGAATAGTAAAACCGATTATCGGCCATATTAAGTCGGTTATTGTTATCGACAGCCCTGTTCGACGGACCGTGAAGGAGATTAGGGACATCATAATATGCCATATTTTGGCCGTCAGCTGCACGCATCGCATGCAAGCTCCAAGAATACTATTTTTTGCTTTATTAAAATTCTGAGGACGCACATTTTCGGAGGAGATCATATTTCAAAATATTTCGCTTGTTAGTAAATTGACTCTGTAAATTTTCTTGTTTTGGTTGAATATTACGTATGTTTCCTGCAAACTTTTTAGGTAACCTCTTGGTCCACGCAGAAGAAAGTCATCAATTAAAGCTATTTCTTTACAATGGGTGTTTACAACCGTGAAGGATTTCAAGTAGGTACATGTAAAATTAGTCTTCTGTAGTTTAGCATAATACTAACATTTATGCAGTTTATTTTATTTGGTAGTATTTAAAGATCAGTCGAACCCCGTCTTATAAAATACCTCCATAAACATTTTTACTTGTCGCTTCATATTAAATTCATGAAATATTTTACATAATTTAGAGCTTGTCAGTATAGGTATTTTCAACGTTCATGCGCTATGATGGAACAGTGGAAATCTTAAATAATGCTGTAGATAGCTGTCAGATCTATAGAAGAATAATGTCAAATAAAAATGACTTATTTGCTTTAACTGAGACTTGATTGGATCCGATTGATAATAAATCGGTATTATAGAATAGGCTTAAATATAACGGGCTTGTATTCAGATTAAATTGGTGGTATGCAGCATTAGTAGATTTAGTGGATTTTCATTAAGTGCTTGGATGTTAAATGATAGGTACAAGTTTCCACATACATTAAGCCGCTGGCAAATTGTTTAAACCCGCTATGTTTAATGGAAATGGTAAATTGCACATTAATATTGCGGTTGTGTGACCACTTTTATCCGTATTCGGTACCCAAACATATTCAGATGATTTAATTTGTCATTGGCAAATAGAACACTTCATTCAAAGAATGGGCTGCAGTATCCCCTGTAAATGCAACATCTTGCACTGTGCTCTCCAATCCGCCTTCCAAGCGTAGTGAGTATGGAAAATACCCCTCTAGGCTCATGTCTAGCAGTGGATTGTTGCGGCTGTTGAATATAATTTAGGCGAGGTAAGGTTTCAAAGTCAGATTCAATAAATCTGAGAATATGAGTTCTGTGAACCAAATTTGCAATGCCAAGGTTTGAAGGTTTTTTTTTATCATCAACGGTACTAGCTGATAGAGGCCAGCCAACGTTTGCTTGTTGGATGACTTTTACAGAAATTGATAATAAAAATAAAAGAAAAAGAAATTAAAAGAGAACACAAGACTTTAAGATAGGTGATAGTGTCTATTCCAGGAAGTCCCATCCCGTGGTTCAACGGCAGAAGTGTCACATAATTTTAATGTCAAAGTCGACAGTTTTGAAAATAATATCAAAAATCAGCAATCTAAAAGTACAACACGTTTATTCTAGTTAGTTCTATGTAATATTTATAGTATCGAGGCTATGAAATTAAATTGGCCTATTTTCAGAATACGGATGCCATCTCAGTGGGAGTAGTAATAATTTGAAAATCGCCTAAAATTCGCCACGATTAATTCGGTGCCGGAAGTTTGATGGAAGTTAATTTCACTGTGATGTGACCTCAGCTTAACAAATATCCCACCCAAAACATAATTGTGAAAGGCTGCCAAGTTCGACAATATTGGAATGCTTCGCCTATAAAAGAAATGAGATCTAAATAAGTACCAAGTTCCATACACAGACCTCAGTTAAAAATAGTTACAGGAATGCACACTTGATTTTCCGCAGTTTGGAAAGTAGATTCAGAATCATCTTAATACCTAAAATTCTAATACTTACAAAAACGCAAACTTGTTTTTTCAGCAGTTTCCTTTCCTACTTTTTAATGATATAACTTGGCAAGTTTTCACACACTTTGTTATTTATAAACCTACAAAACGCAATGAGTCAAGTATATAATTTTCTATTAAAACTTGCCAAGTTATATCATTAAAAAGTAGGAAAGGAAACTGCTGAAAAAACAAGTTTGCGTTTTTGTAAGTATTAGAATTTTAGGTATTAAGATGATTCTGAATCTACTTTCCAAACTGCGGAAAATCAAGTGTGCATTCCTGTAACTATTTTTAACTGAGGTCTGTGTATGGAACTTGGTACTTATTTAGATCTCACTTCTTTTATAGGCGAAGCATTCCAATATTGTCGAACTTGGCAGCCTTTCACAATTATGTTTTGGGTGGGATTTCATTTATTTTTGCAAGGTTTTCGGTCGGATGCAATTTTTGGTCGTTACGACCATTGGAAGATATAGATAATTTTTTTGTATTAGTTCCTTAGGGGTATGAATTTACACCTTCAATATTTTTAAAACCGACTCACACTTGGCCATTTTCAGATTTTTTCCTTTACCTTGACCTAAAGACCTACCTCCATGCCAAATTTCAAGTCAATACGACCACTGGAAGTGGTCTAGGTTTTTGATGAGTGAGTGAGTGAGTCAGTCAGTCAGTCAGTCAGTGAGTGTATAGTAAAAATAGCGATTTTCTGACGTCAATATCTCAAGACCTACAATAGGTACATTAATGAAATTTTGTATTTTAGATGAGTAAGTAGATCTCAACAGATACTAGAAATTTCATATGCGTAGATAAAATAGATTTTGAGTTATAGGTGGGTCGAACTTGGCCCGAAATGGTTCGTGTAATATAACCCACGGCCGGTGTGTCGCTCGAACTTGGCGGACACACTGCCGTGTGTCTAGATTAAGCAGCGTAAAAACTAATAAACTCTGTGAGTTAATTAAAACATTTTCACATCTTTTTGGTTGGAGGTATATTTGTTTCTTGACATTGGCCCTGGTGAAAGTTTTATTTCATAATGTGTTTTAATTTTATTAATTTTTATATTTAAATCACGAACAAATTGTTTCCGAACTTTAAAAAATGCCGCTCTCTACGCTAACTCTTCTAATTATTTAATGATTTTAGCTTGCTATATCATGCAAAAATTTACTGCATCAGTATTAAACTCTTCTGGTTCATTGTCGGAGGGCAATAAAACAAAAGAATCTTTCGTCTCTATCACACTTGACAGATCTTAATATCTGCTTCCCTGTCCAACCCTGTACCCTTGACGTGGAAGTTCTGGATGTGATTGCGACAGTATTTACATAGTCTGTGTGTTTGTGTGAGTGAGTCACGTCACCAAGATTTGCGATTTACAAAGGATTTTAAAGTTATCTTTGAGGACTTTCGTCGGCACGTTTGAGTTATGATTTTTTGCGCATGTGATCATTAAATAGGCAGGTGATTGAAGGCGTGTTTTTTGGATGTTTATCTGCAAACTTCGATCGTAAATATATGTATTATTGCAACGTTAAGAGCATGCTTTGGTATGTAAAACGTATAATGAGAACCTGGGTATCATAATAAATTACACTGTCAAGAAATGTGTCATATCCCATTGAATACAAAACTGCAGTAAAAAATAAAATATACTTAAGTAATACTAAAAATAAAACACTTACCTCGTCTATGTCTCGTGTGATATTTATTTTTCTGTGGTGTCGTAGCACAACATGGTTGTTCAAAGTAGAAATTATAAGAACTGTCCACTTCGTTAGTCTGTGGGACCACCTGGGATTGAACCTGCCACCCTACGCCCAGGACCAGGAGCACTAACCACCGAACCACCACGGCTACTGCTCCCATAGTTCGCACTTCAAACAACATAGTTCACTTCACTAAACACACTTGTTATTGTTTTTTTTTTTATATATATATTACTATTTACAGTTTATTGAGGATTTTTTCAGTTGACTGTCATTTTAATCCTGTAAAAGAAATAAAAAATAAAAATTTTGTTTCTCAATCTCGGGAAAATAAATAACTCTGGAATTTTACCTGATTTTATTTTTCAAAACAAAACCACAGTTCGTGAAAAATAGAATATAGGCAGTAACTAAGTACGATTATTATTTGAAAAGATACATATTTTCATTGTTTCAATAGAAATAAACGAAAACCTACCCAAATCTTATTTGTTATTTCTATCGACGTTAACATAATTTATGTTTGTCGCTTTCTGTTTTCATATCCTCTCAAACCCTTAAAAGGTTTCTAAAATAGGCTTAAAGTCTAGGACTCGGCTTTAGTTAGGCCTAAATCAGCATCATTAGTGCCGCGCTCCGGCGGCGGCTTTCAAACTTAAACTCCGTGTGTTACAAAAATACTGGATTATTTATTATAAAAAAATTTCTATAGGTACCAAAACTAAAATATTACTTGATGATTATATAATTACTAGGTAAATTATGTTAATATACCTACTTCATAGTTGATTTTTGTTTTTGCATTGCTTGTCCCTTAGTTTAATTTTTGGAGGCTCATAATAATATGATCTTATATAATTTCAGTTACAAATCAAACATGTGTTATAATGATTCAACAATCACAGTAATAAAACAACTAGGTATTGGTTACTCACAACAATTAAAACCCCAAACCAACCAGTTGTCCTAACGTAAATATAATAAAGAATACAAAAACCAAAATTATGGGATGCTAGAGAAAAACATACATGCCCGTTTGGCAATAAAAAAGGACAATTTTGCTCGTTGCGTTTACATTAAAAAACCCATGGTGTGGGGTGGGATAATGGTCGGAAAGACCATTAAGGTGGTATGGGGTTATGCACACCATGCTTAATGTACGGCAATGCTGTGCTGTGTAATGGATACCACATGGTAGCCTTGTTTTATACACTTACTTACATAAACTATGGTTAAGTTGGTTGCTTTGCCTGATAAATGATTTGAAGACTATATTTTTAACTGACTATTACTTAGATACCACTACTATGATAGTAATCCTACTTCCTACTTCCTACTAATATTATAAATGCGGATGTTTGTGTGTGTGTTTGTTACGACATCACGCAAAAACGGCTGATTAGATTGACATGAAACTTTGCAGAAATATAAAAGGGCATCTGGAATAACACATAGGATACTTTTTACCACGGAAAAATGTCTCATTCCCACGGGATCACGCATTTTCTAATATTTTTGAAATAGGTGGCGTGACTGAGCCGATTCGCGTTTTAAACGTTTTCGCCGAAAACTAACAGCGACATCTCTTGGCGAATAATGCTTTTTTCCCGCGGAATAATAGGTTGCAGCGGGTGAAACCGCTGACGGGCAGCTTGTAATAAATAATCAGGTTACCTTTGACACAAACTTTTTGATACTCTATATTTTACTGCCATGAAAATTACTTGATGTAGTAAAAATCGACATCACAACAATAATAAACTCAATATATTTAAATATGCCAAATAACAATGCTACATCTTAATTCCCTAATTTCTAAAGCGAGAAACATTAGACATCACATTCATTAGAGCAAACTAAAATTTTTACTCCTCATTTAATTCCAACCGTAATCCATCAAAAGTTTATCAAAGTTTATAATCCTTTAGTATCCGAGGGAGATGATTATCGAGGTATCACTGAATAAAATGTCTTCTGGTAAATTTAATTCGAGTCTTTGTGCTTATATGTGACCGATATCGCAGTGAATACGACCCGGGTCCCCCTTCAAAAGATCAGATGAATAAAACAGATAAGTACCCACAAAAAGGATGAATATAAAGCCATATAATTTTCAAGCATAAAAAGTAGTATTAAATTTGACGCGTCTGAACTTTATAATTACTAAGACAATTATACTATAATAGACTTGGTTCCTGTAGGTAATTTAGAGAGAAGCATTTAATTAGGTGGTAATATTAGGTTAAATCCACATTTGACATATTTTTCATTTTCGTCAATGACACGGTGTAATTTTACAAAATCACACCTCGTAAGTATACACTTAACATGTCACAAGCACTCCAAAGGTTATAATCATGAGATATTATGTCAAATGATTAATGATACAGAACAAAAGTGATTTCGATACAATCGACAGTAGATCCGGAGTTTATAAATATTTTAAAACCACCCTCTTTTTCAAATAATACTTAAAGGGTATGAGTATTAAATTCTCCTGCCATTACGGGTGTATCCTCAGGGATCAGGGAGTTTTGATATTCACTCAGAGAAATGAGAAATGAGTTTGGGATCATTCGTCATTTCGCGACTTTTTTATTTGGAAAATTTCACATCAACTTCACTTCATTTCTTGATTATTTTATAAGCACTGATATTTTGGGAGAAAATGGATTGAGCAAAGTATTTTTGTCCCTGGTTTAATTTAACTTCCATACGACATCTTAATTATTTTATGTTTAAAAGTTTTAAAGTATTCAGCGTACTATTTTTAGCCGAGATTGCCAAGAATAGGCAATTAAGATAGGCTCATCTTTTACCAGAGTATTTTTTGATTTTATCCTCTTTATTTATTAATCGTGGTTCCTGGTATCACATTGTGAATTTTACTGCCATAAATGAAATTAATTTAATTTTGATTAATTCAAAAACCGGAAATTTGCAAAATACCTCAGGCAGAAGTTGGGCATAATCGAGCGCCAGTGTCCATTGACCGTATGATTCGGAGAACCAACGCCGACTACCTCAAGGCTCTCGCTTGGGAACCGGTTTTTGTAATGTCTTCATCAGCGACTCGTGATTCATTGTGGAACCACTTATAACCGCTGATAGCACTTTTTGTAATGTTATTTATTAAGACTATTATACATTAGTTACCGTTCATTATTCTTTTTCATATCAAAGGGGAATTTTCTCTTAATTGTAAGAACTTCGATAAAGTTTACAAAATTTCTCTTTTAAAATATTCAAATTCTTAGGTCAAAAGTGTAATTTAATAACAAGATCATTAAGCGATTTTAATATTCTCGTCTAAACCATCTGCGGATCTAATTTTGTACAAATTATTACCTTTACTGGTGTATTACATGACAGCCTCGTTATAGGCGCGAGACGTTAAGAAACATCCGCCAACCCATTGGGAGCAATTCCTTTTCGAAACCACGACGACGAATGCAGCTTCGTAATCCATTGCTGTAGAGTAAAGGATAGGATACCTGTCGCTTGTACTTAAGGAGCAGTGGATACGAACGAAATTCCGCTGATTGGTAAAGATGCTCGCCGTAGCGTTGTAAAAAGAACCTGCACCATTGAGGCAGCCCTCCAGCCTTCCCAATTGTGCGAAGGTGTTCCAATTGAATGGGGTACGAATATAATGAAATTTCGCCACGATAAAGACCAGTGAGCCGGTAACACAATACAAGATGTTTCCTCCACAACCCGTATCCATGTCACACCATTAAACCACGTAAAAATATCGGCGGATATATCTGAGTTCGTATGCAAATTAATTCTTGTTCGCATCTTGATTAAAGTTAACACACTTAAGTAAGCGATCTCTTTGCTGGCAAATTTTTATTAAGATGTTTTGTCTCGCAATAGCATTTATAACTAACTAACTCCGGTGCCTCAGCGATCCAAAGAGGAGGCATAGCATTTATACCTATGCCTTAAATATTAATTATAGCTTAACTATTTCAATATGTTGTGCATGTTAGGTATGTCATATAATTGTGACATTAAAACAAAACCAGCAATTTCGAATTTGTGTCAGAAAAGTAACATTTGTTTTATTTATTGCTGATGTGATTAAACTTGTTATTTTAAGTTTCAACTTTAGCAGAAACTTTAACTCACTATTTTAAGTTTCGGAGACTTTTTTAATTTTGTACAGGAAGTTTATGAGTTTGACGATGCCAGCTGGCTTTCTAGGAAACGATTAGGTACTTATGTCGAGTTCATAAATATAGTTTTCTATTTCTAATTTTGAAACGAAGATATTTGGGGCTTGGGGTCCGATAAGAAACGCAGCAGATGTTTTAAATAAGTCTTTTTAAGGTGAAATAATTTAATATTAGGGCAAACCCCACTTTCAAATTATTTACATTTTGCTTTTTTTCTTGGATTTTAATGGTAGAAGGTCCTTTGGCAGACTTGGTTTTTCATACGACTGGTAAGCATCGGTTAGATTTTGATTATTATCCTGTTCATCAAACATAATAGTCACGGTAATTAAAATTAATAATAAATTTCTGCACCACCGTCAAACATTGTTCCTGACCAAACTAAATAACATAATCAATGGTTACCTAAATTAGAACTTGGTAATCCAGCAAAACAAATTGGCTGGGCAAAGGAGATACGACCCTTGGAATACGGCCTGAATTATTAACACAATAATGTAACGGCAGCGAATTGTAAGCTCCTTAGCTTGGCAACTGAATAAATATCGGTAAGCCGATAGTAGGGCGACCCAAATAGGTACAAAATGTTGGGTTTTCAGCAGCTGAAGTAATCAATACCTAGTATACCGGCTGGAAACTGTAACATCAGCAAAATAAAGTATCTTCCCCTCTAAAATAAATCCTCTTAGTCAGGTCAGGCCATGATAACGAATGAATGAATACAAAAGGTAACATTTAATTAAGTACAAATATTTTGAGGGTACTAAGTGACACTCTTTCAATTTTTTTGTGTGGGCAGTCGATTTTTTAGAGACATTGATCGTTGACATTAAAAGTTCCTATTTTAATTAATTTAGTCTTAAACGAGAACGCAAGAACATTGAAGTCCGTTTAAAACTATGTAGGTACGATGCAATAAAATGTCAGCTTTGTAAATAAGCTTCAGCTTTGAAAGCTTTTAATATTCTTTTAGAAGGTTCATATTGCAATGTGGAAATAAAACGTAATACTAATATCATTTTTCATTTTATTTTCGCAAATAAAAACGCAATTCTTGGGATTTCTGAGATTGACTACCTATAATGTTTGGTTTGACACAGTTTTATATAAAGAGCAATTGCTTTTAGATTTACCATAGAGAAAAATGTAGCTTGCACAAAATATCAATGAACAAAGTAAGGTAGGTAAATACTTAGGTAAAGTCAACAAATTCAATTATTTCCTACAAAGCTAAACAAAGAGCTAGGCAGTGAAATTAAATACTTAAAAGAAGTCTTCACCTGAGATATCGCGAAAGCTTTTTGTGGCACCGTCTACAAGAATTACAATCTACCTCATCCTTTTGAACTGAATAATTCAGGAACTCATTAAGAAAATGACACTTCACAAAGTAAAAGTTGGTATAGAGGATGATTATTATTAAAGTTCTTTTTCATATTTCGCGTTATCACTCTTTTAGGTACTTCGGGAATTCGCCGAGAACCATTAACAAAATTAGGAGCGCAAAAGAGAACTTTGTTTAAGTTAGTTATTTCAGTTAGTTAGTTGCAGAATATAACCCCAGTTGGGTATTAAAAGAATAAACAGAGTAAATAGGAGCTTTAATAGTAATACTAGAACTAACTATGTTGCAGCTATTAAGTTAATTTAATGCATGAATGCTAAGGAGCCCGAAGTAAATGTGGAAGGAATAAAGAAACTTTAGGTTTTTGATACATTGTTGTTGAAATGCACGAGGCATGTTGGTCTGATAGTTTCGCTCAAATAAGAGTGGTATTACAAAGTAAAATAATACAACCCTGTGAAGGAGTTAATTTGAGAATCGAATAATTCTATCTTGAAAGACTTTTGCTGAGTCATTTTGCAATTTTGTTTGATGTTTAACCAAATCTCAATACATTAATTAATTAACAAATTTTGCGTTTATATTACTTCCGGGAGACTAATCCCTATCATAATTAGAACAAAGATTATAAGCTTCCAAATGCATTATCCAACGCACACATTGGAGCCAGGGGAAACAGTATTGGTATTATGCTTGGTAAGTTATTAATTAATACAGTGCGGTTACAAATAAACCTCAAGACTAATTAGTTTCTGCAGTGGAAAATCAATTAAATCCTACTGGCATTGAAAGGTAAGATGCAAATTAGTTATATGAGTTCCACAGGGATTTAATGTACTTAGCCTTAATTTTTGGTATGAAATAATACTTCTTCATTTTTGAATGGGACTAAATCATCCAACGACCCGAAATAATACAATTTTGCTGATACTTCTATACTCCAATTAGGTTCCATCTAGTTTGAAAAATATTTAAGATCTAAATAAACTTAAGAGAATTAGTTACAGCTAAGTTGTTTGATATTATTTAGGTATCGTTAGATTTAAAATCGACTGATAAGACAGTTTCGTAGTTTAAAATTAGGCAAAAATAAAAAAGAGATAGGTACAGTTATACTGCAACAATAAAAGGTAACTGGCCAACAGAAAACATAACTTGGAATAAAATAAATACGAACAGTTTCAATAAACGCAATGTCCGCCACAGTCGTCGCACGTGCCGCGCGAATGGATTCATCCCACGTACCGACATACACGTAAACGTCTGCTCGTGTATTATTGATACAAATAGAGATATCAATTGTTTAGGACAGGAATACTACAACAGTTACTTGTGGGGGGCGGTTATGGCCGCTTTGATGTCCAGGGGTTGCAGCCGAGGGTAAAGTTTAGTCCGTCCGTTTTACGAACTTTGCTCAACTGTAATGTGATTGACCGGCGATGGTGTCCAGTTCGTCTAGTCTGCTTTATAGCTCCTGGTTTATGTGGCTATCAAAATAATTAACGTCTGTTTTTCTTTATGACGCTCGTTTCATTCTTCAGCTTCATTGACCGCACATTTTATATCAATGCCGTTCTCAACACCTTAATATTGAAATAGTTTATCTCCGAGAATTTGATAAAGTTTTTATTGTGTCATTTATATTTTGAAGTTTGTTTTCTACAACTCTTAATTTCAACAATTTATACATCATTTTTGACATAAATAATATGAATTATGGACATAAACGATATACCTAAATACTATACTAAATATTTACTTTTTTGACAAGTGGTATTTAAGGTTTATACTACAGTCTGCGATTCGCTTCAGTCGGAATCGGAATCATGCAACGTCATGTACTAATAAAATTAATACTACTCTGGCCTTTATAGGTAACTAATCAATTTCAAAACACACCTACCTAATCTGTAAGCACTGTTTTCATGGTATTATTAATTAAATTGTTATTTACAAAAGCCAGGTGAGGCCAGGGCAGTAGGTATTTATTACACGATGTTTTGTAAAAAAGTAGCTTTGTAACTACTATTTTAGTTTTATAAAAAAGTAGTCAATAAATTTGATTTCAATAATTTTATCTTAGCAAATACAGAACAATTATTTTAAGCAATTAGTCTTATTGTATTTGTTAAACATGGAGAAAACGTGAAGAGTTGTTAAATTTAATTCCTAGCATTTTATAGATCTTCCATTTAAATAAATTATTGAAAACATTTAAAATTAATCGACTGATTGACTGTCTGTAATTGACTGTCCCGATGGCGTAGTGGATAGTGCCCCTGCCTTCTACGCCAAGGGTCGTGGGTTCGATTCCCACCGAACACAAATATTTGTAAAGTCAATTTTCAAATATTTGTGTTAAGTCTGGGTGTTTTCTATGTATAATATGTATTTATTTACAAAAAAAAAAAGTATATAAGTATTATATCAGTTGTCTAGTTCCCATAGTACAAGCTTTGCTTAGTTTGGGGCTAGATGGCGCTGTGTGTCTCGTCCAGAGATATTTATTTATTTATTTATTTATTTAATCGGGCGTTAATTCATTAATTTTACCTTGTGTAAGCACAAAATTATAAAATTTTTACTTGACGCTGTTTTCATTCGTAATATTCGCAATCGTTTCATTCATTTCGAGTTTATAGATTCCCATCGGCTTAATCTACTTTATTATCAATTCAATTTTGTTGTGGACGTTCAGAGGTATTCTGGTGCCAATTTCTTTTATCATTTTGTTCGGTTTTATCGTTTGTATGTATATTTCTATCGTAGCTATCTACAGCTAATGATTGGTAAGGGGGTCTACGCTAGTTTGCGTTTGAGGTGTCTTGGATTTCTGACTCTATTTATACACTTAGGTTGTTCAACTCTGGTGGAGACACGAAGAAATGTTTTGATTTTGAGTTTTGATGCTTATTGAATAGTTTTGGGTTTGATTTGAACTTTTGATGTCAAATTTCTTTGACTAGTTACTGAAGTAATTCGATAGAGTAGGTACCCAGTGACAGTAGCAGGTCAAACTTTAATAAAATAATTTGAATGTTTTATTTTCTGTTGCACAAAGCGTTTCTTTTATCGTACACGCATTTTGAATGTCTTCTAACACAATACATTGCAAGAACTTTTGTTGTTTTTAATATTTCTTAATCTTCAGGAATTTCTTCCTAAAAGCATTATTCTAATATTTTGAAGTAACCCAGCATTTTGTTGATATCACTAAAGATAATTTTATATCTAAGAGTTCGTCTAGTAAGTACACTTCAATTCCTATGAAAAGAATATTCCTTTCGTATACAGATAATTCCAGAGTTATTTATTTGATGCACAATGGTATGTTCACGAGAACGGCACGACGACCAACCTCTTCTATAGTCCGTTGAACCAAACACGTTGCAGATACACAAAAAATCCAACACACTCCGTAAAGTTACAACAATCCACACTGTATTTGTCCGTAAAGTGTTTAGAAGTCACTATTTAACAACAGAATCTAAAGCTTCTGTGACAGTAAAAGAAAAAGAAGTTTCCATACATGAAGCTTTCGATAAGTTGAGCGTCGACGAGCGACACGCGACCACCCGGCTTGCAGGCCGGCACAGTACTGCCTCTCCGGCTCTACTCCGAACAAAACTTTTAAGTCATGGAGACGGCAAAGCTATGTCGCGCTGTACTACTCACGCACACAACGACAGACGCCCTATGCACAAACACGAGAGCTTCCAAGTTCACTAAATAAACGAACACCAACACTGACACGCGTCGCACCGTCTACCCCCCGTTCAGACGCCAGACAGAGAGGCAAATATCAACAATGCATTATAGGTTACGAGACGGAGAGAGAGACCGATACGGCAACAGATGTATATCATTTCAAGCAGGTAAGTATTGAAAATGTTGGCGTGTACGAATGAGACGGTGAACAAATTTAGCTTATGCGACGCCGGCCAAGTGCGAGTGGGACAGGAAGTGTTCAAGTCACCCACTGTACATTCCTTCCTGATACCGGAGCACGGCCGTACCTTTCGATCGTTCAAGTGGCAGATGAAGCTTTTAGGGTTGACATTTGTCATTTGATCGGTAAGCAAGATCTGCTAATTAAAATATCCCTATACATTATCCCCTGTGTCTGTGCCTTGATCTTGACTTGACACAGATATTAATTCAGTGAAGATTTAAGAGATGGGGAGGGCTTTAATATCAAGTTTAAATATGTATAATCCTGCAAAGTGCCCCAGAAGTTTTAGAGAACACGTAAAATGTAATGGCCGTAGTCTGAGGTGAACGTGGAAGAGTTGTGAGGTTATAAATGATTCAGGGAAAAAGCTGCAGCAAGCGATAGTGCTGTCAGATGTCTTATTTCACAGGAATACAGTCTCAATAAAAGTCCCTGAACTTCCAACTTCCGATTCACTTTAACTGCTCTTAGGTGAATAATTAACAGCAATACATAAAATCAGTTGTTACTAATAAATAAGTTTAGTCAAAATGTATGAATGAATGAATTTTCGTAAGTAAGTAGATTATTTGTCTTCCTTTATTATCTTTTCTTAATTTGACCTAATTTATTCTTTGTCATTATTAAACTCTCCACTGTTCGATCAAAAATCTACAAAGATCAAAAAACAGTTGCCAAAATAGGTACATATTTTCGAAAATTGTATTAAACACTATAAATTCTCGAAAGCTCGTTTTTTTATACGAAAAATAATGCGAGGATGAATACACCCCTATGTCAAGACGGGGCCACAAAGTAGCAGGTAGCAAAGGTGTGCAGACCGAACCGCGAAATTCGGACTCTTTTTTGCATGTCTCTGCTACTCTACATCTACGCCTTCCATGCAGCAAACAATTACAGAAATGATGTCTTTATTTAGTTTTTCTTCTGTATAGACAGATGGTTATAGTAAATTGATGATTCACTCAAAGAACTAAGAGGTCCTCATCACATCAGTTGTCAAGTATTGTAAGAAATTGGAGCAACTAAACTTTTATTACACCTGGCTAGATTTTTCTACTTATTCACGATTCTTTACAATGTTACACATATTTTGGACCAGCAGATGGGATATTTATAATCGGGCAATAATCTCTTTTTATCAGTCGCCTAAGCTCTACGATATCATAAAACTAAAACATTCAAGGTTACCGAATTGAGTAAAGTCAAAAAAGAAATGTAAAAAAAACTGACACAGGATGAGGTTACACCACCAGAAGCGATGGTACGGGCGCCATACAACGCGTCTGCGAAACCAGATACCACCACCGCTGACCCTAATGAGAAGCGACTTGACATCACAATATACAGCCTCTTCTTGCTAACACGAAATGGTATTATGTTTGTGCGCTTCATTTTTTCTCATACCACCTTCAGAGTTACGGAGAAAACCATACATTATGACAGCCTGTTTTGCTGCATTACACAACAGGAAACATGATTTGTTTATCTGTTTGTAGGTGAAGTTGTTAATGAGATGAGCTGGCTAACCCAAAAATACACGTTATTTGTATGGAACAAGGGGGGGTTCCTATTTTATTTTATTTTTTATTCTGCAGACAAAATTTTGCTATTTATAAGACATGCTATATAAAAAAGTCAACTGTCTAACTATTACTGTTCATGAGACACAGCCTCCGAACCATCGTAAAATCGAGCAATTAAACACTTTTTTTCTACTGGAGGTCTCCATAAGTAATATTTAAATTAAATTTTTGATGTTCGTTGTTCTATTACGACTTCTGAGATATATTATTATTATGTATTTCTTTGTTTTTCTCTCCTTTTGGAGGTATTCTCCCAACCCACGGGCCTTAGCCAAGTGAGCTGTGGTCAGTGATTGATAAGAGTGGATGTGACAGAAGATGTAAGGAACTTGCGTGTGATACGGCAAGTCTTCAAAATTGTATTCTTGATACACTAGCAGCACATTGTGCTGATGCGTGTATATCACTGCAGTTGAGTCAAATATTTATCTAGTCTGTTTTTAAAAGAGTTTACGGAAATATAGCCTGGTAACGGACAGGCAGACAGTGAGGTCTTTGTAATAGGGTTCTGATATCGCCCTTTGGATACGGCACTCTAAGAATAAACAACAGCTACCTACTTATAAATTACTGCTATTTAATTATTGTAAATTAGTATAGATTACTGTTGTACTTATTCAACAAAGCATAAATGACTGAACCTAATCGCAAAGGCGTTACAAACTTTTCAATAATTTCAATAATACCATCACGCGCCTAAAAAACCGGCTATTTCGATTCCTCATCATGTTTCGTTAGCCTAATCGGAACCAGCGTAGTGGCTTAAAACATTAAATATGACGTGTTTCTGACAGTTTGACATGGGTAAAGTGTCCGACCACACTTCATTAAGTTTTCAGGCCCCATCGGTTATCCCTGCAGCAACGGGTTCAATTCGACGAATTCAGGACGACAGTTCTCATCCTATGTTCGGTGTCGGAGTATAAAATCTGCTAGAAAAAACGGATTTTTTAGAGAATTTTTTATTAATTTGGTGTAATTCTTTGCTTTTATTTCCTTTTATTTGTTTCTAGTCCTGATAAATATTATTTGGATGCAATATGAAAAATGAAAACGCGAAAAGCTTGGATTGTACGCTAATCCTTCAATATTAATAGTAACAGCAAAACCTGACGCAACGGTTGGTACAGAAGATTGAAAAGACCTTGTGATCCTTAAGCGCAAAATAATGGCCACGCATTGTAGCTCCTTAGGATCAAGTAAGTCGCCATTATATTTCTACCGAGACGCTCACAATGGCGAACCAGGCTTTGCTGTCAGTGATACAATAAGAAGCACTTGCTTTATTTTGCTCAGCGCAGCAAGATGCAGGATAGATGACGTAACGTTACCTGTCTTTAAGGCTCTTAGAGACCGACGTCTCCTCGACTTAGGTATTGCCTTTCTTTTGTGTCATGCTTTGTTTGGAAAAGTAGGACGGCGACGTTATTCAATGAAAGTTAGATTATAGTGTCCATTTTCAATAGAGAACAAAACGTCAAGAGAGAAATTGGCTAGGGCTACACAATCGCGTCATTCGCGTATTCCAGTCGTAGTTTTTTATGTGGAAACCGCGACAAGCAATCGACGACCGTGGCCGCCGCTCGGTCAAAAGCCCCGGTGGACGGATGTCCAGAATATAATAGCAGCAATAACAAAAGTGAGGCGAGCTAACCATTGATTTGGATTCTACGTCAGGTGGATAAAAAAATGAATACCTTTGTGTTGAATCCGCAAAGTCTGGCCGTTGGGTTTCGGTCGGAATATGCGCCTGAAAGCGCGTTCCGCTTCGAATGCCCGATGGTATTATACCGAGTTGACAGGTGAATACTAAAATTCCAACGTACTAGATAGATACGAGTATTGTAACTTCGCTCTATTCCCAAGTTACCGGGAGGTACCGTTCAAATATTAAAAGCTGCAAAACAGTTCGCAGAGGTAAAGTTGTATAGTTTGTCAGTTGAGCAAGAACTGCACTGTAGTCATTACTCAGGGCAGATAGCGTCAGAATGGACGTGTAGAATAGCTCATACTAACAAGTTGCATCTTTATATTCTGGAACTAAACGTTGGTGTTAAACAACTTGAGGGAGTGTTGGCTATTTCCTACTTAATAAACGTCCGAGGAGCGAGCGGGCGGCTCCGGGCTGACGCTAACTCGACGCCGGCTTGACACCACGCTCGGCTAAAAATGATAGAATTGCCGTACCGAAGCACTTGACGTTTTACTAAGTTACCACTAGACGGGTGTTTAGTGGAGGAAGCAGATGAGGTTTCTTAGAACATTAGTAGGTGTTTTTTAGGGTTTCGTAGTCTACTAGAAATCCTTATCATTTCGTCAAGTCTGTCTGACGCCGGCTTGACACCACGCTCGGCTAAAAATGATAGAATTGCCGTACCGAAGCACTTGACGTTTTACTAAGTTACCACTAGACGGGTGTTTAGTGGAGGAAGCAGATGAGGTTTCTTAGAACATTAGTAGGTGTTTTTTAGGGTTTCGTAGTCTACTAGAAATCCTTATCATTTCGTCAAGTCTGTCTGACGCCGGCTTGACACCACGCTCGGCTAAAAATGATAGAATTGCCGTACCGAAGCACTTGACGTTTTACTAAGTTACCACTAGACGGGTGTTTAGTGGTAGTAGTAAATGAGGTTTCTTAGCACATTAGATGTTTTTTTTTAATATGCGTTTAAATTATATATTTGGTTTCCAAGAAGGAAAGAAAATATGTTTATTTTAGTCACAAGTCGAAGAAAGTTTTTAAACTAAATGACATAACTATAAGTAAAAATTTATGTTATAAGCCTATGATAAGAAAAATTTGATGAAGAAAGTTGAGGCTTTAAAATCATCTGTCAACAAAATAATACATTACATAGTTCCAAAGAACACCAGTATAAGTAATAAATTTAGCAAAATAAAGAATGTAGACTCACTTTTAATATTGAGTTTACTTTTGTTCATATTTATTGGTCAGTCCGTTATAGATATTTTGATTCTTTGAATACCTATGAGAATGACATCAAAGTTTTTAATCAAAATCATAAACTTCTCATCTCACAGACAAGGAACACATTGTCATGTTCTATCCAAAATAAAATCAAATAAGCTATTCTATAAAACCATTATACCTGACGTAAAATCTATTTTACCATCAACGAAAAGCACTAACATAGTATATTCTTATTCCATAAAGAGACTTTCCTCATAACAAAGTTAAGTGTTAGTTTTATGATCCATTTCAATGAAGTCTTTGAGATGCACGTTTATGTCCTTTTGAAGTGAAGATAATGCCATAATGCTATTAAGACCCGGTATTAATTGCTCTTGAGTGCTTCAAGGCTTTATACTGGGATACCCGCTGTTATAAAAGGACCCTTTCAAAATTTTAAGGCGTATTTGGTTTAAAATTGTGTGGTTGTTCTAATTATGAGCTTTTTAATTGTATCTAACATCCATTCCTTTTTTGACAATACCGTGTAGTCCATGAAACTAGTTTGGTTCATTGCTTACATTAAAAATCTAACTTTTGCCAAGGCACCTCTCTTTCTTTTCTTGTGGAACTGGCACCGAGTCGTCCAACGACCCGATGAATCCTGGTGCAATAGCAGACCTCTGTCTGACACCTGAGCGTGTACTAACCTTGTAACGCCTTAGTTGTTTTAACGCTAAGTTATTTTAAAGATATTAGGTTTTAGGAGGCGCATAATTTTTCTCTACTCGGCCATGATTATGTTAGTTTCATGAAATATTTTATCCTTTATTTTGTCCTTTATATTATTTTCAGTAACTGAAACACTATTCTGTCTGAAATTAGTGCAGAGAAATAGAGTGTTCCGTGTGGTAGCACTGGAAGGATCAATCAGAGCCAATGGTTCGCGCGATCAATGCGTGGACCGAACGAGCTAATCAAACTAATGGCCACTGTGACTGTTTGTATGTGCACCATGATTTTCGGAAAAATTGGACAAGGATTTATTAATTTCATCATTCGTTTCTAACTTTGTATGTCCCACGCCAGGACAGAGATCTACCTCTCCGTCTTCTACTTTTACTTACACTGATATAACAAAAAAACCTATGTTATTACGAAAAATAAAATAAAGATCGATACTAGGATGTATATGTCGTTTTAACTACGTACTTTGAAACTGCGTCCATACGGACTACTGGTGCGAATCTTACTCTGCTCTACTCTTACTCTACTACGTACTTATTTTTAAAACATCGAGGTGTTTTAGACTTACGTTACCTAATTACATGGTGGAAAGAGATTGGGTCTGTAAATAAAAATTAAAAAATTAAATAAACGGATGATTAGAACCTATCAATAGAAAAAAATACTCGTATGAGATACAACAAAAAAAATAAAAAAACCGGCCAAGTACGAGTTGGACTCGCCCACCGAGGGTTCCGTACTAAGATTATTTTGTAGGTTATTCTGGTTGGTAATGATACTTCACTTGGAAAACTCGCCAAATTTCTTAAATTATGTTTTTTTGGCCTCCATAAAAACCATAAATTTATGAAAATGTAAATTTTCCTTAATTTGTATTTTGAAGCTTGCCAAATTTCATTGTTCTAGGTCTACGGGACTCTGAATTTTGATTCCTTTGAGAGGGTAAAAAACACGCGTTTTTACTGCATAAACGGCTATATCTTTTTTTAGCTTCAAGTCAGGTGCTTGTTTTTTTCACAACTACTAGCGACCATAGACTAGAGTATACGGTTTTAATTTTAACTCGATATCTTTACGCGTTCCTGAGATAAAAGGTGTTGACGAAATGACAGACGGACAGACTGACGGACAACAAAGTGATCCTATAAGGGTTCCGTTTTTTACCTTTTGAGGTACGGAACCCTAAAAAATGGTTGGTCACTTTTTAGTTACATTTTTAGAACATAATAACTTTTATTTGTTTACTATTATGTTATTTATGACATATGAGTGTTTAAAAATAAGCTCTCTACCAACTTGATTCGAGCAGATTGTTTACTGAAGGAAAAAAACGTTTTATAATAAAACTGCAAATAGAACAGTCTATAATAGAAAATTCTAAACCCAATAAGTAATAAGAACAAATTAAGTTTATATTTTGAATTAGGTATATTGTATTTTACATTGTTTTTCTAAGAAACTAATTTCCAATAATATTTTTATTACTCGTATCATTGGCTAAATCTAAATACGTACCGGTACATAATCTAAAAGCAATATCAAGAAAATGGTTTCCTTTATTTATAATAAACGATTTCGTTGTGTACTCTTATATTTATTGTGTTGTCCGGAGTTGCCCCGGAAGCTTCAAATAATGAAATTCCAATTACGAATGGATGGTCACCCTACACAGGGCTGATGTGGCAACAAATCACAACAATAACGCAGACATCTGATTGATTGTAAGTTGGCAATAGCTGCTAATACGCGTATCATCCAATCCCATACGTGCCTAAATTATGTATAGGTACTTGGCGAATACAGGGTTCTGTTTTTAGTTTATCTCCATTTTTTACTTCATTTACAATGCCGTGTGGTGCCGGCTTGGAATAGCATCACCCCATATTTTTCTCGCGGGTGTGTGTCGTAAGAAGCAACAAGGGATTTGAGAGTTGATACATACATACATACATACATCACGCCTTTATCCCTTGCGGGGTAGGCAGAGCGCCAACGACCGTAAAAGTACGGTCGTTATCGCCACGTCTGACACATATTTGAGGGCCGTTTTAGCTACTGTCGTCTATCGCTATAGTGACAGGTTGTCAGCCTGTCGCCTAAAATTGCAATACACATGATACCCTCGAGTCCTTTAGTCGCTTCTTACGACACCCACAGGAAAGAAATGGGGCGATGCTATTCTAAGCCGGCATCACACGGCATGAGAGTTGATGTGTATTGCAATTTTAGGCGACAGCCTGACAACCTGTCACTATGGTGATACACAGTCTTCTGAATTACTCGCAAACTTTTGTCAGACGTGGTGTAAACGGCCGTTTTTTCTCCGCCTACCCCTCATGGCATATAGGCGTAATTTATGTAGGTATGTTTTATATTTCATTTAGGATTAGGATTAGGATTACTAAAATCGGGTTCAGGAAATTCGGTAAACCAATACACCTGCATTTTAATTTCAGTAATGTTCTTACGTTCTCTATGATTCAGTTATTTATTATCACCACAGTCCAACATCTAATATAAAATATATATGACGTATGCGTTTTGTATCTACCTATATAAATTTTTCCATCCACCAGCATTTTCATAGGAGCTTCTATGTTAATTCAAAGGTATCTCGATTATTTACTTGAGTATTTCGATTCTTTTTTTCTTGGAATAAACGATTTATGATTGTGAGGACTTTTTGAAATAATTCAGAACTTTGCAGATACGTCCTGCGCATAGACGATTAAAAAGATGTAGCTACTAAGGTAATGAAATAGGTTCTTCACAGATCCCTGTGCAAGCAAAGTTGCACAATAAAAGGTTTACTTGCAGTAGTGGTCACGAGAAACCCTTCCGAAGGAAAGCATTGGAGACAAAAACCTTTGTGTTTACCCTTCCTTAAAAACGTTTCAATGTCAATTCGTGGTAAATGCGAAGACGAAACGACATTCACAAGAAACGTATGCGACGGGACGTATGAAAGTAAGGTATACAGAAGGTTTGACTATGCTCACAGTATGAACCGAAAGAAATATCGGGTCAGAAAAGTACAAAAGATACATCATAATTTGTACCTACCAAATAAAATTTAGAATAATTTTTATTTTATTTCGTTTTTAGACAGTGAAATATTTTCATTTTTCCCATGTTCAATCTTGTAGGCTATCAGTATAGTTGATGAAATATAGGATCATCGACTCTTTCGTTGATATTTTTGACAAAAAAAATAAAGGAATATTGTACACAAAGCCTATGGATGTTTGTTGTACACAAAATCTCTTTACTTCGCATACGAGATAGGGTAGTGTGGAATAGTGAACAAAAACTTGCAAAATAAAGGCGATGTCGAGGTCCAAGGTCCCCTCCTTCCCGTCGTCTTGAATGACGATGTCATGTTTATTTTCTTGAAAAGGGAGGCTTTCTTACCTCCGCCATGCTAAAAGGTCTGTGAGCATTGGGAAGAATGTGACTTAAAATAAAGACAAAAACATATTATTATTTAAAACATCTCAAGTGTCATTGTTGTTCATGAGACTTTTAGTTGATTTTTTTTCATACCTACCTACCATAACATCAAAAACACCAGCCCCCTTAGCATGCAACCGCGCAACTTTGGTTTTCTATACACCTCAATGTCAAAATACTACATTTGTTTTATTAAAATCCATATGATTTGTCAAATCTGAAGTAAACTGTTTTAAACTAACTGTTTTTTGAGTCAAATCTGAAGTCTTGTGTTGTACTGCACACATGCTCAGTCGACTGTCAAATCTAGTCAAAAGAAACGTAAGTACCTACTTGACTCAACTCACGAATTGTTTACAATGTTTTCATCAGAGTTCCTTGTCTTTGTCCGAAAGCCTACTAGAAATTTCACCCAATAAGGTATTCCACCAACCTCTCCAACTTTGGGACAGCGGTGTTTAATTTTTGCGAAAAGAACTTTGGTTCAAAATTAGTTTTGGTTCTATCCTGTGTACGTGAGTCGCTTGCCAACTATTTCGATTTTGCCGAGATGCGTATCAGTCAGAGGGCAAGCCAAATCGAAGTCAAAACCAAGTGACCCTATCTCCACTCGAGCGTTTTTAACATTGTAAGATATTCATTGCTGCGTCGCCAAGCAGCGATGAGATGGCAGTTTAGGAAAGACGGATCAGTGTACAAAAAATATCTCAAAAGTTCGTGAATGAGGTGAAAGACAATCACGAAAAGGCACTGAATAATGGAGTGTGCGTTTGTTTGTACATTCTCAGTCTTTATTTAGAAAAAACTTTTAGAAAAATTTACGACACGCGATACGACTGAATTCTTGAACTTAATAGCTTTGTATTTTGAGAACAGTTCGCAGGTTTTCCAATTTATTTGACCTTATTTTTGTGCTTCAGTAGAAAATGTCTAGGGCCAGAATTAACTGGGCTTCTTTCAGAAAAATAAAAATATGATGGATAGTTACTTATTACCTATTGTGAAATAAAAAGACAACAATTGCGTAACCTTCTTCTATCTATATCTCGAGGTTTATTCTTGACCCTTTTAGTCTAGCAGAAAAATAAAGATATCCTACTATTATCGTCGATTCTACATCAACGTCCGCCAATAATTTAGTACGGGACTGCCAAACTGCAGGAAAAAGGACAAAACAAAATGTATAAAGGAAATTGGTTCCAACAAATCCACTGTATCTCGGCCAATAAAGTGGAAGGGCCCCTAATAGCAATGAAATCACGAAAACCGAAACTATCCTACGCGACCTCTGTCCGTAATGTCGTATGTGTCTTTTGAGGTCACTCTTTAGATAAGCTAAAGAGGCTAAAGCTAAAGGGGCTGTTGTGAACATGGGAGAAAGAGTTATCTATATGTGTTATTATTTATTTCTTGTAGAAATTTTATGATTAGACTCTAGTGTAGGTAGGTCACATGGCAGAGACGGAGTGTTTTGATGGAACGAGAAAACATTAGTTTGAATAAAACATCGTTTATTATGATTTATGACATAAATTAACATTCACAGATGATTTCCAACTTGCATATAACTTGACAATGTCGTAATTTTGTTCTAATAAGTACCTATCACATCACAGTTTTTTTTTCGTGTAAGTTAAGTTGTCAAATCTCTAGCAAACTATTTGCAAAATGAAGGTCAATCCATAATCTCCATTTTACTCAAATACTGAGGCATCATACTTTAATACTTTAAAGAGAATTAAATAAAACTCTCAACTTCTCTAATAAATGGTCTGAAATTCAAAATATACTTTACAGCACAATGTCGTTATAGAGACTTCTAGAAAATAATTCATCAACTTTCGAAGAATTCTTCAAATAGCAGTTAATAGTGGTATTTTGAGAACAATTTGATCCCTTTTACTAAAAATATTATTGCACGCTTAATTTAACCTGAACTCAAGTTGTTGAACTCAATTTTTAAATTAAGATTACAATTTCGTGCTATTGACCGTTATTTCTAAGGGGATCAAAGTTCGCAAAATTTTCCATCGTACGCAGGATTTGAAGCTGCGATCTTCACCAATTGTAACTACTGGCGAAACCTGCTGTGGAAAATTTAGTAAAGCTTCCAGAAATTGTAAGTATTCTAATACGGGAAGTGTTTTACAAAATTTGGTATTCGTAAATATACCAAATACACAGGAAACAACTTCAGAGAAGTTCAATTCCTTCGCTAGTCTATGCATAGCATAGTGCCTCAGTCACTACACTAGTCACTGAATACAGGAACCCTCCGGAAAAACGGCGAGACGTGACCGATGGCCGGCTATTTTGTCGCCGGCAGTTTATGTCCAATGTCCATAAAAGGTGGACATGTTGATTACAGTTGAGTAAAGGTGGATTTGTAAATGGACAATCCTTTGTAGTGCATTTCGTTGACTTACACTTCTTCTTTCTTCTTCTACACTTACACTTCTTTGCCAGCGTTGTGTAAAACTTATTTTTTAATTTCGCCGATCTAAATACCACATTTAAATCAAAAGCAATGAATAAAAAACTGTCCACAACAGCAACTATACTTACTTAGTCAGCAAGTATACTTTCAGCAACACGCGTCTTATATATATATATTTAATTAGTTAATAAAATTATGATGTTGCTTTAAAACTTAGCGTGCTTGCTGTTAGATTTTTCTAAAGGAACGCATAATTTTAAAGCAAATTGCCTGTCAAACACACTACATGGACTCAGCCAGCTCAAAGGCGGCTACGTGGCTTGCTCAGACAAAGAAAACTAAGCATTGTTTACGTTTGATGACCAAAACATACTTTCAAAATTTGTTGAAAATATGTTGCTACCTATTTTTGGATCTAATTTCATTTTTTTAAAGATATTTTTTCCTACAGATTATTTAACAGAGTGAAAAAAAAAACTAGTTTATTTTTTTAATATACCATAGTTGAAAAATATTGTGTCGGTAACTGCATGAGATAGGTAATAGAAAGATATTTAGGTACCGCAATAGTTTAAGCATTCTAAGATAAAAAGGGTAAACAAATCGGCACCAATGACTTGTTTTGAATAATAATTGAAGAAGTCTTTTATAAACCATTAGTTTGAAAGAATGTCTCTTTAATTGTGGAATTCTTATTAACCATTTATTGCACACAAGAAACATTACAAGAGACATATACAAAGAAAGACGACACAACAGGGCAGCTTATTTCTACTAAGAAATTTCTTCCAGCTGACCTACAGCAAGGGAGACTTTTGTAAGATAGGCAGATTGGGCGTGCACATAAAACTTACTTAAATTCAAATTAACTACTAATACCTACTAACGAAATACCTACATACTTATACATAAAATACCTATATATAACATAAAAATACTACCTAAAAATAAATAAAATAAATACATACTATAATAATATACATACTATAATATACCTATTTTAGTCGGATAGTGAAAGATAGTGCTCTCTTACTCTCTTCTTAAAGACGGCGATGGAAGGGCAGTCTCGAACAGTGTAGGGTAGTGAATTCCATAACCTTACCGCATGTACAGTAAAGGAATAAGAGTAGAAATCAGTATGATGGTGAGGAATGGCAAGAATTGTTCTAACATTAGAACGAAATCGTCGCACGATCAAAATTAAGACTGACATTTTGGAGTTTCCAAATTACTTACAGATCAGCAAACTTAATTCTCGTAAAAACGTCCATTATGAAGCTGTCTAGCCTCTCATCATAAAATTTTTGGAAGAAGCAATTTTCGAGTTGACACAGCTTTCGGAAGATGAAGAGCTTGAGAGGACTCGACTTGCGACTTTTGTGAATTTTAATAAAATATTAAGGCCCGTCAAACTGTGTAATAACGCTGAATATTTATCGTTTATCTTATAAATATTTGACGTAAATCTAGGCTCTCATTTTGGTAGGATCAAATAACTAAAAGAAAACCTTAAATTTATTCAGATAAACTTTTCGCATTGTGGCACTACTGGTTCACTGATGCCAAAGCCATATTGACGATAAACAAATTATATCCTCCTCATGCCTTATGATATCGTCTAATAAATAAATATTCCTGGACGAGACACACAGTGCCATCTAACCCCAAACTAAGCAAAGCTTGTTCTATAGGAACTAGACAACTGATATACTACTTATATACTTTTTTTGTAAATAAATACATATTATACATAGAAAACACCCGGACTAAACACAAATATTTAAAAATTTACTTTGCAAATATTTTTGTCGGTGGGAATCGAACCCACGACCCTCGGCGTAGAAGACAGGGGTACTATCCACTACGCCAACGGGACAGTCATAATATTGAAAAGTTCTATATAATTTGAAAGCCCTCATGCAAAACCTGAAGACTCGAGTCTTTTGGAACACTAGCAAGAAGTGTCAAAGTTAAATTGAATATTATGGAGTATGATCTCGACCGAGTTGGTTGAGCGGTTAATGCTATAGCTTAGTTTACTTGAAGTTTGTCGTCGAACCGACGTCTCGACTGTACTTGAGTTTAGGCTTAGCCTAAATGTTAGTAGGTATGTGTGAAGTCGGATTGATTACATACAGGGTGTTAGGGACGCTGTACCGAAAACTTTACAGGCATGATCAAACCATCAAACTTTACAACTTTTGCTATAGTGCCAAATGTGCCAATGGTGGGAAACGAAAAAAAATTTCCGTTCAGTATGGGAGGTTGGAAATTTTCTGTCGTTTCCCACCATTGGCTCTATAGTAAAAGTTGTTCAGTTTCATGGGCTGAGCACGCCTGCAAAGTTTTCGTTACACCGTCCCTAACACCCCGTACTTACTGTCAATGTTTAACAACCTTGTTTTTTTTTACCAAGATACAAAAGACTCTTCAAAACATTTTGCCAATACTCTAGTCCTTATAGTGGAAAAAATAGTCTGCTATATTAAAATAGTGATATTAAAATGTTACAATTATGAAAGAGTAATTAAAGTTACCTACTACCTACGCTTGATTTTCTGCTTATATTTTAATAATAAATGCACTGAACATAAAAACAATTAATAATTCTTCTGTAAAAAAACGACATCTAAACAAACGTGCATGTGCCAGTCTCCAATTCTACCTTCACTTGTAGAGCGTGCGAAAAGTCATGCCGCTCCCGTATTGGTAGTCATGAAAAATCTTGCCTGAGACACTGAATAAATCGTCTGCCACAGATGTATGAGACCAATGATGATGAATACATACTGTAGGTTTAGAAAGTGCTTGTTTAGGTGTGGTGCATGAGCTGGGTGATGTGTGCGTGAAATGAAAGAGCTGGTTTTGCTTGTAGCCAAGTGCAGGCTGATGAGAATGGTAATTTATTCAAGAAATTAGACCTATACATTAACAACATTCACATAGCTCATTTAGTATAGATCAAGTCGAGTAAGAATCTTACAAATACAAAATTGTGGGTAGTTGAAAATAATAACATAAATGATATACCCTACGAAGTGAAATCCTAATTTTAGAAATACATCTTGACGGTATCGTATAAAATACATAAATGTGTGTACCCCACATACCTCCCTTCCTAGTGAAACGTTCATAAGGAAAGAAAATAAAACAAAACTCAAGTATCTTATTTACATCAATAATGGTCATATAAAACATAATACTAAAATATCGGAACAGCAATTTTATATACAGAATTTACATTAAAAGATATATACGCTTAAAATTAATACGCTTGTTCCGTCTTCAAACTTCGCTGCGCTGGACGTGCGCGGGCGGCAGGCGGTCCCCCCGCAGCCGCACGGCGCACGATACCGGCCAACGCTGACGCCAACTCGCTCCGTCTATATAACGCGCGCGCGCACGGCGCCGCCACGTTAGTCCACGGTAGCCACCATCGAGAACGCACGCTTCACGAAGTCCACGCATCGACGACTGACGTTCGTTACTCGCCGCATTGAAGACTTCAGTTATTCTTGTCCCCGTGCTCCATATCGAAGATGACTACGTGCCATGCTGCTTTCCAACAATCCATCGTGCCAGTTGTGTAACTAGTGCTTCGTTCGAGATCGTCCAAGCAACGTGCTTCAAGAAGAATACTTCGAGACCGTCCGACCAAAGTGCTTCAAGAAAATAACGCTTCGTTTTGTGCTTCAATCAACGTGGGTGCTTCTGAATTCGTCGCTCAAAATGTGCGAACCACAGACGTGGATAGGTACGCCAAAATGGCAAAAGTCTTGATTGTATAGATACGCTATGCATGCTGAAGTCGTCTTTGCTATCTCCCCCGGTGTTATTGTCGGTGTTCCCACCGTTAGTGTTGTCACCGTTGGTGTTGTTTTCATCATCGCCCATTGCTGAGAGTTGTGAGATGCGTGAGTTTGACGATAGTCTTTATTGAAACTATAGAACTTTTTAGGATGCTGAAATAAAAATGTGCATGCCCTTCCAGCTGACTCTTAGCGCGCCCAAGTGCAGGGTCACTAACTAAGGATTCCCCGCAAACGAGCGTCGGGGTCACCAATTTAGGTGTGGTGCATGAGCTGGGTGATGTGTGCGTGAAATGAAAGAGCTGGTTTTGCTTGTAGCCAAGTGCAGGCTGATGAGAATGGTAATTTATTCAAGAAATTAGACCTATACATTAACAACATTCACATAGCTCATTTAGTATAGATCAAGTCGAGTAAGAATCTTACAAATACAAAATTGTGGGTAGTTGAAAATAATAACATAAATGATATACCCTACGAAGTGAAATCCTAATTTTAGAAATACATCTTGACGGTATCGTATAAAATACATAAATGTGTGTACCCCACACTTGTACCTTTTTTTTTTTTGGGCGGGTAGTCGTGACAATAACACTAGCTAATTTGTCTCTACATAATTTAATTCATAAATAATACTTACTGTGTTTATATTTACATTATTAATGCACTAAGTAAGTAAGTAGCTTATCATCACTATCCGCAACTATTAATTTCCACACTGCAACCACTTTTCACAATTTTTGGAGTTTGACACTTTGACCTCTACACAATGGACACCTCGGCACTGTTAGCGAACAACAAAGCAGACCTCGATCAGCTGTTTAGCCGCATGGGAGAGTTCGAGATCCGGCTCAAGAATGCCACCGCTTCCCCTGCTCCAGTCCACACAGACCTGAAGACCCTGGCGAGTGAGTATGCTGATTTTAAAAACTTAGTCTGGCAAGCGCTCACTAAGATCTCAGCACAGACTAACTTGTTGTCACTTGGTCTGGAGCGTCACGAAGCTTTCATGAGAAGAAAGGTCCTCCTGTTCCATGGGGTCACTGAAAGTAAAGAAGAAAAGTTAGCCGAGGTTATTGCCAAAGTTATAAGTGACAAAATGCAGCTGTCCGACATTACCAGTTCAGATCTGCAAGCCTGCCACAGGCTAGGTTCCTCTTCAACGAAAACGCGTCCGGTACTCGTTAGGTTCCGTGACCTTGACAAACGGAGGGAAGTCTGGGACTCGAAGACGGCACTCAAGAACACAGGGATGGTCATATCAGAGTTCTTGACCAAGTCTCGACGCGCTTATGTAATACCTACCGCTATTCAGATCGCCGTCAATCTGAATAGCGGTAGCAATTTCTTTGTGTCATTCCAAATTGGAACAGTTTTTAACCTACCGCTACTCAGATCCTTATAAGGTACGAATTAGGATATTATCGAGTTTATTAATATTTTATAATCGAATGGAGTTACTACGAATACAAAGCGTTTGTAAAGATGTTAAGAGAACTTTTCGCATTAATGGCAGGTACCGAATGTTAACTTCATAAGCTCTCGCTATCAAAAGGTCAAAATAGAGACCGAGCGCGGCGGCGTCATAGTGCGCCGTCAACGTGCCAGCGTCTTTCATAGTATGACTGGTTTCAATGGAAATGCCAGAAAAACTGAGCAGCACGCGCGGCGCGCCCTCCATACTGTGCTGACACGTTGAGGGCGCACTACGACGTCGCCGCGCTCGGTCTTTATTAAACCGTGACTATCGCTCTAATATTTAGATAGCCGTGTGATGCCGGTATAGAATAGCATCATCCCATATCATTCCCGTGGGTGTCGTAAGAAGCTACTAAGGGGTTTCAGGGTTGATGCGTATTGTAATTTAAGGCGACAGGCTGACAACCTGACACTTAAACAAAATGTCCAATCAGGCGCGGTAAAACGACCCGTATGTGGTGCGGAATGTGCGCGGTATGGGCGCGGTCTTCTTCTTTTTCGAGTGGGACACCAAGTCGTCCAACGACCTGAAGAAACCTGGTGTCAGAGTTTTGCACTCGCCTACTGCAATTAGCAGGCCTCTGACATGGTTGTGTAACGACCGTCATCATAGACGGCGACTGGGACCGACCGGTTAACGTGCCCATCCGAAGCACGGAACCATCTTGCTTTTCGGATAATCAGGTGGTTCAGCCTGCAGCCTAAGCTGCTCAGACTGGGAAGAAATTCACAAAATGATAAATATCAACTTTGTGAGTGACCCAGACAGACAGAGCGTCGCAGACAGTAGTACTAACCACTGCGCCACATGGGTACCAGTCAGGCGCGGTATCTGCGCGGCAGCGAGCTTCCGCGAGCATTCCGCGTCAGCTCGGACCTCTTTCCATTATAACAGCCTTTTTGAAGACTAAGTTATAGATTCACTATAAGCTTAGGTCAGGTTACCCGATCTGAGCTTGACTGTAGATAGGAATTGTAGGTACTATCTGCAGCACCTTGATGTACCTGCCAATACTGGGTAACTTTGGTACCTGTGTGAAAAAGCCGAACCTATAAGATTATTCTATAGATTACAAGACTATTAAAGAACAAAGTAGGTACTGGTGATAGTAGGTAGGTAGTATCAGTGAAATGACAACATACAAACTAGCACAAATTGATCTCTTAAACAGGTAGGATGATCTTCTGCTGATAGTACACTACCAAATAAATAAAACTCACATCATCATCATCATCATCTTCGTGCCCTTATCCCAATTGATTGTGGTCGGCGCAACACGTTTCGTCGAACACAAAATCGTATTGCAAAAGGATTTGGCTGAATTTTACGACCAGCCGCCTACCAGACGTCAACCCTCCTTGGGAATGCTTTTGTGGTGGATAACCGCCACCATACGGTTGGCCCTTGCTGTTTGGGTCCGGTTTATCCCTCGGTCGCCTCTTACGATCCCCACGGGAAGAGAGGGGGTGGTGCCATTCTACTCTGCCACCACACGGCAAACTCTGCCGGCACCACACGGCAAACTCTGCCGGCACCACGCGGCACCACACTTTTTTTTAAAATAAAACTCACATGCACTAAAGTAAATATTTTTTTAAGTGCATGTGAGTTTAATGCATGTTAGTTACTTTAGTTGACTTGATCGTAGTTCTTGTATGCTGGGAAAACTATGAATCTATCGTAGATATCCAAGAGATTTTATACTATCTTTTATATTTGAATCAAACTTGTACTTCCTATTTGTCATTGTATAGATACACGATTATGTTTTATGTACTTATTTGACATCTTACGTCTTTGAACAAGATATACTCGTACTTTGAGAAAAACTTAATTGAAAGTAATTTTGAAATTAGAACTTTCTTTGTCCTAGCGATGTGACATGGCGATTTCAAAATGGCGTCAATTTTCTGAATTCAGGTAGGTTTTCCGTTGACATATTTCGCGTTTAGCTGCCGAAAAAGCTACCTTATTTCAAATGTATGGAGGCTCTGAGTAGTGGTAGCTTTTCCATAAGCGCAGTCTCGACACGACCTCTTTGTTGCGGCACGGAAGTACTACGGCGTCACAAACTGCTGGTCATCGGACGGCAATATTCATATTCTCCTGCCCGACAAGTCTCGCCGAAGAATCGAGGTAATGGACCAGCTGGAAGCTCTTATGCGGTCTCATCCAGTGCCCTCCACCGGTGCGGCTGCGGCTCCAGTCATCCCATCTCCGTCAGGACAAGGAAGTGCGGCCAAGGTTGTGCCACCTGCGAGGAAACAGGCGCCGCCAGTGGCCCCAGTGGTGAAGACGAATGCCTCCCACGGGCAGCGGGCGAAGAAATAGGTCGTTTCACAATTTCTGGTCATAATTTGGGCGTGGTCCTAGGACTTGCTCCTTATCATTTTAATTATGCGGTAGAATATATTTTAAAAACATTTTTCCTTTGTTCTTAGCAACCAATTTTTTCTCCGTAATTGAGGTTATTTTTCTATACGTCAAATTCATATTTATCTGTCATGTTGCTTTTTTTTTTTCTTCGGTTGCGTTCAGAAATGTTGCAGTGGTACTATGTGTTTTTCATTGCAATCAAATATCCTATTTTAAAACTTTTTTATTTTTGATTTGTTTTTCGTTGTCATGTTCTTGTAAAACGTTGGTATTTTTGTTTTTAAGTTAAGATCTCTTTCACCACACTGCGGTTAGTGTAAAATGATGAGCTGCTGTACAGTGAGTAGGTAGCACAGTTTTGTGCACCAACTTACCGTTTTGTTATAGGTATATATTTCATATTTGTATTATATATTATTTTTATAATTTATGTAGGTATATTATAATTATGAATGATGTATTTAATTTAGATGATAGCTTTTTCTCGTGCTCTTCCTCTTCTGACCAGTTTTTAAGCGCTGATAGTGACGGCGATAGTTCCACGTTCTTATCCGTACATGACCAGTTGCATTCTGTATTTGCTCCATTCAAAAATAATTTCAACGTGTGTCATATAAATGCTCAGAGCATTCCAGCTCATTATACCGATTTTCTTGCCGCTTTTAGAAATACTGCAGTCGATGCAATTCTTGTGTCGGAATCGTTTCTGAAGCCTTCTCTTCCTTCTAATCTCTTTCCACTTCCTGGCTTCAAGCTTATACGTAACGATCGTACAGGCAAGGCGTGTGGTGGTGTTGCCATTTACCTGCGTGCTGATATCGTACATAATGTTATTAGCGTCTCACCTAGCAAATATTCACGTTCCGCTGAGCATATTTTTATTGAAATTACACTTTGCCACAAGAAAGTACTGCTCGCGGTCTTCTACAGTCCATCTCTCAGGATCGATTATTTCAATTCTCTGGAGAATTTACTTAGCACGCACTGCCCCAACTACGACCACACGCTTTTGCTTGGCGATTTTAATACGTGCCTTATAAAAGATGACCACCGCACTCATAAGCTGCAGTCCCTTTTAACCGCACTCAACTTACATATTTTACCCCTCCTTCCAACACATCAGGCACCAAATTGTATACCTTCTCTTCTCGATCTAATGATTACATCTTCTCCCGTCAACATTGCTTCTCATGGTCAATTCCCAGCCAATTTTTCCCATCACGACTTAATTTATCTATCTTTCAAGATTCGTCCACCCAGGCGAAAATCAAAATTTATGTATGTTCGTAATTTTAGAGGTATTGATTTGGAGGCGTTGAGGAGTGATGTGGACTTCGGTCCATGACGCTATCGACATCGACAACAAACTTGACTTGTTTGCTTCTAGTGTCATTAAACTCTACAACACTCATGCACCTATCAGGAAAGTTAAAATGAAGCACGATCCTACTCCTTGGCTTTCGCAGGAAATTTATGATTTGATGGCTAGACGAGATAGGGCAAAGAAGCGGTATAAAAAACGGCCAACTGAGCATAACTTCACGCAGTACAAGCTGTTGAGAAATCGCTGTAGTCGTCTGTGTAGGGATGCGAAACGACGCCACATTCATGACTCCATTGATAACTGTAACCCAGCTCAAGTATGGAAATTTCTACGCACGCTTGGTGTTGGGAAATTGCCAGCTAACCCTAGTGATGCTGTCGATTTGTCAGCACTCAACCAGCACTTTTCATCTCCACCTGTCACCCTGGATAATGTCGTCAAAGCTACGACTATTGCTAATATAAACAGTAAGTCACTTCCACAATGTTCTTCCTTCTCTTTTAATCTTGTTGCCGAGGAGGATGTTAGGAAACATATATTATCCATCAAATCTACTGCTGTGGGCAATGATGATCTCTCCTCCCGTATGGTCTCCCTTATCCTTACCGAACTCTTGCCAATCCTTACACACATTTTTAATTTCTCTCTGGTGACGAGTTCTTTCCCATCAGCATGGAAACGTGCTGATGTTATCCCCCTTCCTAAGGTCCCTAATCCTTCATCATTCTCCCAATTTCGTCCCATCTCCATCCTTCCATTCCTATCCAAGGTCCTAGAACACATTGTCCACAAGCAGCTGTCCGACTTTATAACTTCTAATTGTCTTCTTTCACCTTATCAGTCAGGCTTTCGAGCCGGTCATAGCACCGTAACAGCGCTCATTAAAGTCACCGACGATGTTCGCCATGCTATGGAGAATAAGTCCTTGACTATTCTTATTTTACTTGATTTTAGTAATGCATTCAACTCGGTTGACTTTGATGTACTTTTAGCTATCCTTCGGTCTCTTAACATCTCTTCTTCGGCAATATCCTGGTTTGATTCATACCTTCGGGGTCGCTCGCAGCGGGTCCGCTCTGATGAGACCTTCTCAGAATGGTGTGATCTTTCTGCGGGCGTTCCTCAAGGTGGCGTCCTTTCACCTCTTCTCTTCTCAGTTTTCATCAACACAGTTACTTCTGTTATTTCTTCTACCTTCCATCTTTATGCAGACGATTTGCAGATCTATCGTCATTTCACTACTGATGATATCAACAGTGCAACTGCGGCTATCAACAATGACCTCAGCAAAATTGCTGAATGGGCTGAATGTTTCGGACTTGTAGTCAACCCTTTAAAGTCTCAAGCCATGTTATTAGGTAGTTCCTATATGTGTAATCAGATAGACCCTCTCAGCATCCCACCTGTTGTTTATAACGGCACGTCTATAGGTTACACTAAAACTGCCAAAAACCTTGGTATTCTGCTGGATTCCAATCTCAGTTGGACTCCGCAGGTCAACGCTGTTAGCAGTAAGGTATTTTATTCCTTTCATTCGCTTAAACGCCTTCAAAATTTTTTACCTCTAAAAACTAAGATCACTCTGGCTCAAACACTTCTTTTTCCCCTTTTTGATTACGCCGACACCTGCTATTTGGATGCCACGGAGGAGTTGTTGAGCAAACTTGAGCGTCTTCAAAACCTCTGCATTAGGTTTATTTTCGGCTTACGCAAATATGATCACGTCTCACAGTTTCGCTCACAACTCAAGTGGCTTCCGATTCGGCAAAGAAGAAATGCTCACGTCCTCTCTTGTCTCTATAACGTTCTCCACAATCCATCTTCTCCGTCTTATCTCAAAGAACGCTTTAGTTTTTCTCGTCCGCCGGACAAGCCCTGTCGCTCCCATGTAAGGACGATTCTGTCTATACCCATCCATCATTCCGACTTCTACAGTTATTCTTTTACTGTCCATGCGGCCAGACTGTGGAACTCCCTCCCGCCCACAGTGCGTGACAGCCCTTCTCTTTCTATTTTCAAAAAACGAGTAAAAGAGCACTATCTTTCTCTCTCCACTTAGTTAGTGTAGGTATATATTTATAATTGTAGGTCTATTTATATACGTAAGTATTTGTATGTAAGTGTATCTTAAATTATAAAATTATAGATTATTGTTATATATGTTACAGGCAAAACCCTTAACCAGTCAATAACGTTATTGACTGAAAAAACCAGTCAATTACGATATTGCCTAAGGGCTTCAGTCAAAACCCTTATTGACTGGTTTTATCTATTAAAAGCAGTCAATAACGATATTGACTGACGTGCCCAGTCAAAACCCTTAATAGGTACTTCTGCCCCGGTAGCAGCAACCTAGACTGGCTGGCTGACTGTCTCGATCGCCGGTTGTTATTCCTGAGGACATGCCCAAGTCGCAGACGGCTCTTCACTATCTAATGCTGACATTAGCGTATACGTGGCTTCACCTCCTAGTTGTCATAAGACTTCACGACGGTGGTTGTTAAGCTCCCGCCTAGTTCAGTCGGCGAGCGAGGCTGTAGGCTTTCTTCTAGCTGCGACCATCTAACGGTCCTGATGGTGATCTCAGACCAGCCAGGCAGTCTAGGTTGCTACCACCGGGTCGGACGTACCTATTAAGGGTTTTGAAAAAAAATCTAACGGTCCTGATGGTTACTATGCAGTAACCATTGCGTTGCGGTGAGTTTATGTGCGATGCGGCGGGTAGCACTGCGTTGCGGTGAGTTTATGTGCAGTGCGGCGGAAATCAGTTCGGTGCGGAGAGTTTTGTTGTGGGTTGCGGCGGGTAGCGCTGAATTGCGGTGAGTTTATGTGCTTTGTGGCGGAAAGCAGTGCGGTGCGGGAAGTTTTGTTGTGTGTTGCTGTGGGTAGCGCTGAATTGCGGTGAGTTTATGTGCTTTGCGGCGGAAAGCAGTGCGGTGCGGGAAGTTTTGTTGTGTGATGCGGCGGGTAGCGCTGAATTGCTGTAAGTTTATGTGCTTTGCGGCGGAAAACAGTGCGGTGCGGAAAGATTCGGTGTGCGATGCGGCGAGTAGCACTGATTTGCGGTGAGATTATGCGCTATGCGGCGGGTAGCAGGGCGATGCGGCGAGTAGCACTGACTTGCGGTGAGATTATGAGCAATGCGGCGGGTAGCACGGCGTTGCGATGAGATTATGTGCTATGCGGCGAAAAGCAGTGCGGTGCGGAGAGTTTCGATGTGCGATGCGGCGAGTAGCACTTATTTGCGGTGAGATTATGAGCGATGCGGCGGGTAGCAGTGCAGTGCGGTTAGTATAGATGCGATGCGGCGGGTAGCAGTGCGAAGCGGCGAGTAGCACTGACTTGCGGTGAGGTTATGAACTATGCGGCGTGTAGCACGGCGTTGCGGTGAGATTATGTGCTATGCGGCGAAAAGCAGTGCGGTGCGGAGAGTTTCGATGTGCGATGCGGCGAGTAGCACTTATTTGCGGTGAGATTATGAGCGATGCGGCCGGTAGCAGTGCAGTGCGGCGAGTAGCACTGACTTACGGTGAGAGAGCAATGCGGCGGGTAGCACGGCTTTGCGGTGAGTTTATGTGCTATGCGGCGAAAAGCAGTGCGGTGCGGAGAGTTTTGATGAGCAATGCGGCGGGTAGCACGGCTTTGCGGTGAGTTTATGTGCTATGCGTCGAAAAGCAGTGCGGTGCGGAGAGTTTTGATGTGCGATGCGGCGAGTAGCACTGATTTGCGGTGAGATTATGAGCGATGCGTTGGGTAGCAGTGCAGTGCGGTTAGTATAGATGCGATGCGGCGGGTAGCAGTACGGTGCGGTGAGCTACGGTGCGATGCGGCGGGTAGGAGTGGTTACTGCATAGTAACCGTCAGGATCGATATATATTTTTTTAAATAAGATAGGCTCGCATTTGTCTGCTATCTCACCAGCTGATAATCCTAGTCAGCGACGCGATCCCCGGAGGTGGAATGGGGATAATCAGGTCGTGGAGCGATTGTTCACGCTCACTGAAATGCATCTTATAGAAGATAGAAGATGGAGGCAGTCAGAGTGACAGTCTACTGTTTCGCTCGCCGGTGGCACTGAGCCCGAGTCCTCGAGTAACTACCGGGTGGTCTATGACTTCTGGGAGGGGAGGCCACGTATTTGCTGCCGTCAACATAAGTGAAGAGCCGTCTACGACTTGGGCATGTCCTTATGGAATAACAACCGGCGAGCGAGACAGTAGACTTCAACTCTGGCAGCGACCATCTAACGGTCCTGATGGTGATCTAAGACCAACCAGGACATACCTATTAAGGGTTTTGACTAGGCACGTCAGTCAATAACGTTATTGACTGATTTTATTAGACAAAATCAGTCAATAAGGGTTTTGACTGAGTACCTTAGGCAATAACGTTATTGACTGGTTTTGCCAGTCATTAACGTTATTGACTGGTTAAGGGTTTTGACTGTAACATATATATCTTAGTAAGTTGTACACGTTATCTGCCTCACTTTATGCCATCTCACTACCCTAGGTCTGCTGGAAGAGATTTCTTTTTAGAAATAAGCTGACCTGTTGTGTTTTGTTCAATATGTTATGTCCTATATGTTTTATTGTGTACAATAAACGGTTAAATAAAATAAATAGTATGATACAAGGGTCGTGTTCGTCGTGTGCGACAAACGCAAGTCCTATGTTATTGGCGTAGGCTATTGGAGAGCATTGTCTTCAAGCAAGTCACCCCGGTGACATGTTGTGTCATAGGAATTGAAATTATACAGTAGGTCGTTGTAGTTATGTCACATATTAGGGAAACGGCTCGCGGGGCGCCTATACAGATGGCTCACTTAGTACTAGCCAAAAGACGAATGCCCATTTGTGGTCTATGTTTTTTCATTGCCTCAAGATGATACCAATATTAAAATTATTTTTACATTTAATCTTTGCTGTTTGCTATATGTAAGTATTTAAAGAACGGGGAATTTAATTTTATATATTACTAAATCTTGTATTGATTGGTTATGAAACTAGGAAATCAACCAAACACACGCTAGAAAGCACAAGAAGTTTTATTATCTAAGCAACTCATATAATCAGCCAAGTAATGTATTGTACCTATTTGACCAGATTCTTTTTGGTTACAAAATGACACAAAAATGACATGATTTATTTGTCTGTTTGTAGTTGACGTTTGACTGTTTGTTTTTTGAATCGCATTCCTTGTCATAAGTCATAAAATAATTTTTCAATCCGCATATTTATTTTAATTGACCAATTTTTGACGAAAATAATACAAATGTGGCCATTATGGCCTTGCCAAACACGTTTGTTTAGAGTCGCATACAAGAAGTAAACACTACTCTTCCAGTGGCCAACCTATTGGCGTCATGGATACAAACCTTCGAATCAGGTAATTACCTATGTAAGATCAACGACGGCTATGGAAGGGATGAAATCAGAGAATGGGCGGCAACATTCCCGTAAATACGCTAAGCTTGCCAATCCGCCTGCCAAGCGTGGTGTAGTGAGTATGGAAAGTAATCTCCCCCGATTCTGGGAAACCCTGGCCCAGCAGTGGATTGTTGTTTTACTGATGGAAATCTACGGAGGCACAATTTGATTCTGGATATTTATACCAATCTATTATTAAACGTATTACTAGCGATCATGTGCTGCCAGGCATGCCGCATCAACAAGGCACCCATGCGATAAGGCATGGTTTATAATGTTAAAGAGAGATAATATTTATTTTATTTATGCATTTTAGGTCTCAAAGATGGAACGTGTAATAAGTGCAGCTTTTTACCTCTATAATAGTGCTGCAAGCTGCAACAAGGAAAACGATACGACAACCCTAATACTGCTATGAGGCTATGACATGGTTGTGTGATGACCGCCGCCGTCTGAGCCCGAAACCTTTACGCCGCAGACAGTTGCACTACCACTGCATCATAATATTAATCAACCAACAAGTGGCAATGTAATAAAACTAATTTTTTGCATTATTTATTGTATTTTACTTGCTATGCTATCTACCCAGCAGTTAGGAGGTAAATAGTAATGAAATAAGAGCCCTTTCACACAAGAGATTTGCTGCGATGCGAGTTGTCGCCTGCTCGTTGCGATCACAGTCCGTCGAGTAATAGCCGGAAAAATTCGCTTGTGTGAAAGGGCTAGTGTTAGTCACTTTGGGTCAGAAGGAAATTCTGCAAGTGCCGTGTTTTGGAATTACCTATAATGTTTACAGTGTTTCCAGTATCCAGTAGGATTCCCCGCTATTTAAGGAAATCTAAAATGCACGTGTTAAATGTCAAAATGTTAAAATAATGAGATCAATCTGTTTTTAGGTTATGTATTATTTTTATAAATAACTTTGAATACCGGGTTTTTATAGAAAAGAAAAACTGGAGGTAAATAAGTGGTTATTTAATATCCATTTAGAACTACTTCAGCTTTGAGGCATTTTAGACGGAAGTCCTTTGCCCTGTGGGCAATATTCTTTGACGCTTACTGATTTCAAATGGAAATAACTGGATTCTCAAGATGTTATCAAGGTAGGTAACTAAGAATATGGTTGGGACAAACGTCGTATTTCTTGGATAAAAAAATCTCAGAATCATATGACGTCGTTATTTTTATATTAATATACTTACTTTGAAAACAAGGTCGAGTGAACCTTCTGTAAACCTTCTATTTTGTGCTTATGAAATCAAGATGACGGTCCTGAACTTACTTAACAGTGGTCTCCTATTATATTTTTAATACTACGTAGGTATCTACTTATACAAAACAACTATAGGTTCGATGGATTTTTTCTGACATGTGAAATTTAGAATTGTACTAAAATATATTTATGAATTATTAAATCCTATCAAAACATGACAAATATGGGCGAAAAGCCAAAAGCATAATCTTATGAATGATGGCTCGCCCTATAAAAAGGTATCAGCTCTCAAATACAGCTAAGCTTCTGCACGCTTTTACTCCACTAACCCCACAAACTCTACAGTTTTGTTAAATATTACGTATGGCTCGGTGGTTTTGGTACTGTGCTATCAATTTTGCCCTTTACTGTGACCTTGCAGGCTGTCAGACCTGTCTGACAAGTTCTAAATCGTTTTTGATCACAGATAGCTAGAAACTGAATTTCGAGGCTCGAACAGGCTATTGTGTTCAAAGTGTAGTTTCAGAATTGTATTATCTCTACAATACACAAGATAGCAATCAAAAGTCTTCACGTGTTGAGTATTTTGTTGCCCCCTTCTCGACTATTTTTCTGAAAAGAAGATTCATAAGACTTCAAAGAAAGTAATTCCGAAAAATACTAACTACAGCTCCTTAATACCTAGTTAACTAGAGACCGCCTACTAAATGAATTCAGATATTGAGAAACTGTAAACACGATATTTTTAAAGAAAATAATTTTAGCGGAATAAAAATAATAAGCTATGACGGTAGAGGGGATTAAATACATAATCAGCAGTTGATGCGCGGTCTTCCAATTAGAGACATGTCCTTAGGGAGTGGAGGGATCATGTCGAAGCTTCTTTCACAGGCCGCGAGTGACCCGACCGATATATAAGGATAAATAACAAAGAAAATATAAAGCTATTGATTTTAAAACATATTTGTGAAGTTCGTAATGTTCTTTGATAAAACTTGTACCAGCCACCTTTACTATCTTTGCTACTTCTACTACATTTTAATTTTTGTTTTTCATTTAGTTTGCATGTACGATTTTGGATTTGTTTGGCTTTCAGATGCGACAATTTTTCCGTGGACAGGAGATGTTTTTCCGAAATTAAAGTAGCCGCAGCCTTTGTGACATAGGCCACGTCCATCTCCAGCCTCTCATCTATCCACACACAAATATTACTCCAATGCGATGGAAAAGAAGGACAAACAAACAAACTAACGTTGTTTAGTATTTATTTAATCAATTGCATCGGTACATGCCAATTACAGTAGTATAAAACAGTTTTTTTAATATTATTGTAGAATAAAAGTTTGAATCTACTTATGTTTTTTTACAGAAAACAGATTTTTCTATACCAAAACTGAAGGCGAAAGAAACCGAAATACCAATGGTGGGTAAGACGAGAAACACTTGTAACGTCCGTTTCTGCATTATTTTCGCGCTGCGTAACGCAGGTGTTATAATAACACTACCGATCTTTTTCTCATACAAATACGATTTATGTACAACGGTTTTACAGGCGCATCCGTCGACGCAGCGTTATGCGCAATAGCATTTTCCTAACATATGCGATAGCGCTGTTCAAAAATAACGCACAAACAGACGTAACGAGTGTTTCTCGCCTAAACATACGCACATTGTAAAGTAACAAAATTATAGAGGTCGCGATTTTGCGAGGATTCCACCTGGTTCCATAAAAATAGTAGAATATTGTATCCCTGATATTAGAAAATAAGGGTTCCTATTGAAAAGAATAAATTGCATTACTTCAAGACTGCTGTAGTAGGTAAAACCTGTTTATATAGGTAAATAAGGTTTTTTATCTCTGATCTTTGACTAGGGTCACCCTTTTTTAGCAAAGTTTCAACAAGTGAAATTTTGTTCACATCAAAACAGAATTTTCTAATCTTTTGCATTTTTACTGTAACCATTTATTAATTTGATTTTAAGAAACGCCTGGGGCACTGTACAAGTTTCAAACTATCTTATGTTGAAATTTAAAATTACTTTCCCAGAGGGCTAAATTAAAAATGTTTGATATGTAAGTAGGTACATGTGTTGTTTTAGACTGAAGAAAACCAAATATTTAAAGCTAGAATTCGTAGAATCCATTGTAGTCTCAGGACACGACAGAAGAAGATCGCATTTAAGCGGTCTTCTAAATAATCCTTGGCTAAATCAATTTACTACCACCGACAAACTATACCAACAATATGTCCAGAATACATTACTGCCCAACCAGGGTTGTCTTAAATCAAATAAGGCGGGTGTGGACGGACGGACCCTCTAGTTGGTTTACGTGACTGTAAATATTAATAGCTGTGTCTTAGTTTATTTTGGTTATGTAGGTGCAGAAAAGTGGCATTGTAACTTGAAACGCGAGTTTGCTGGATGTCACCCCTGTTTTGGGCAAATGAGTGTGTAAATGTATTGTATTAGACGGGGTCTTTACATGGTGTAAATTACGTTTCTATAATAAGTACACAACCAAAAACACGTCTGATATTTATTATATTTGAAACACATTTTTTTAAGATCTAGAAAACTGTGAAACAATTAACCATTACAGGTAAAACAAAAGGGACATATTAGAGCCGAAATAAACACAATATTTTAATCACCAGTTCTTTGATTGTTAGAAGACGATGAGAATATGACGTCAAAGATGTTTAGCGCAAATTGCCATTGTAGCAAACAAGTACCTACATCTATAATTTGTAGACTCAAACCGTTTGTTTTATGTAAGTAATACCTACGCGATGTGTCCGCAACATCGTTTGATGTCCTAGTCTTAGTAGTTTTATATCATGCCTGCTATATTTTGTCATTTACCTAAAACAAAGAGTTTAAACTTGTACCAACGTCGTATCTACATAACACATACCTCCATTGTACACAAATAGTCGATTTGATCCGTTTGAGGTTGTATATTGAATATCGTAACGCCTGTGGGGGTGAAATGAGATCTCGGCATTGTTTTAGAAGCCTCTTGATCTTGCGGGTTTGAAGTTGGCCGCTTTTCCTTATTTTCCTTTGCAGATTTGAACAGGCGATCATCTATTCATGACGATTTTGAGTTTGAATTCTATAAATAAAACTCACTCTTGATATTTAGTAGATAAAATGTGAAAACTAACTCCATCTTTCGCTACGCTTATAAATAAGAATTGAAATATTAAATACAATTAAAGTATTTCAAATTACCCAAATAACTTATTTAGCACCTGAACAATAACAGTTTATTCGCCAAAATTAAATGTTTAAAATATAGACATTAGACATAGTGATGAAACCAGGGCATGTGCTGCTTAGCTGAGTATGATACAATAATATGGTAGTAAATAAAGGCTCATGATCAGCAGACAACTGATTTAGTTTGTAATCTAAAATCTTAGAAAAGCAAGATGTAGTTAATATAGCCAAAATGTGTCTTCATTATGCTACCATTATGTTAGGAGATACATTTAAGATAAAAGTAACGTAGAGATTCGCCGTTCCTACCCAACGTTGGCTGACAATCAGGAGATAACATTCACGTAGCACTCTGAAGGAAATACAAACGTTCTGAAGGAAATGAAGGCAGAATCTTCCACAGGCCTCCAGAGAGCTGGCGGTTATTAACACTCTTTGAGCGAACGTGTTTTTGTTCCAGTATTGTTCTTACAACTAGCTTGTGGCTGTAATAACAGCTTTACTGTGAAAACAACACAATAGTCCATTGATTAGTAGATACCTGCGCGTTGCTTAACTTAATGGACTATTGCTTCGAATTTCTATCCGATTAGATGTTAATATCTTCGAAAAATCAGAAATTTATAAATTAAGCTAAATTACCTATTTTAAGTAAAAAATATGTTTCGTTTTAATTTTAGTAGTAGAGGGTAATTAATAGCTTGTCAAAAGTTCTTTGAATAATGCACCATTCTTTAGCAAATCTTATCTATGCTGCGCACAGTAATATAAATCGTTTACAATGACGCGAATGTTGGTCGCTATATCTTGTGATTGAAAATAAACATATGTGATTTTTTGGTAATAAGTTTAATATTTGAATGTCAAACTGCTATCAACATTTTTAATGATGTGCAAACTTTTTAATGAAATCATTAATGTATTTTATGTAATAACTAGCTTTCCGCCCGCGGTTTTACTCGCAGTATTTGTCTTTTTAATGTAATAAATGATGATGAGTCTAATAAAAAAGTTTTAAATACATTGTCTGATACAAATACAACTGGAGGTGGAGTTCGACTACTCGACAATTATAGATGGCGCCACTACTTTAGGGGTTTTTAAAAGCCCTTATATCTTTAAAAATACGCCCTTTAAGTTAAAACGGGAACTTTCTTGTTCGAGGTGGGATAAAGGGCTATTGCACTATATAAGTCCCTTTTATCGTACCGGGAATCATTTTAAAGTTTTATCGGCACGCACATTTTATCAACTTAGTTTTATTATGCAATTATAATGATTATAAATAACTACTCTTATCTATCGCTGTAAACTTGAAAACTTAATCAGTCCGGAGTCGCTTACCTACATTTCTATATGGAAGTCATACCAAGTGAATTTATTTTCATCCTTTTTTGTGTTCATTTTGGATTTGAAAATGTGATAGTCTATTACTTCTAAGCAGACAATCAACAAGGAAGGCAGAGGCAATCAAAAAACTAAACTTCTACTACTACTAAGACATTTAATTAAAGGCTACAAACAAGACAAAACTATTAATACAAAGCAGCATCCTTTAAATTGAGGGATCAAAATAAAGAACTGAAAGAAGAAGAAGCAAAAAGTCATAATGTTTGAACTGACGATTTTGATCTTATACTGTGTCGGGGACATCATATCGCTACTATGTGTTCTAATATTGCAGTGTATATGGTTTCTGTCTTTCGAATGGAGAAAATTTGAAGTATGGCTCAATTTGAAAGTGATCATCAGCACAGCGTTGTATTTTATGGCAAACTCCGTCGATCCAATAATGTCAAAATTGAAAACCTTGGAACTACTCCCTAACATTTTAGATGATGAAACTGAGACATATTTGAGAAATGCCCTCCAATTTACTGCTGTGTCTTTAACTACAACATCATTATGTTTTTCATGGTGTTCCTCAGTACTGGCCGGATTAAAATTTTGCAAAGTCGATTTGATGACAATCAGCTATAAGAAAAAGAAAACAGTGGCTAAAATGTTTACGGCAATCGTTTCCTTCGTAATTTGTTTCATATTAGTTGGACTCTACTTTTTGGACTATGACGTTCCTGGGTGGGAGAGCTTGTACTCTTATTTGTTTGTGATGATTTCTGTCTACATAGTAATCAGTATTGTGTTGTGCGGTACGGTTATGTGGAAATGTAATGTTAGAGAAAGTAAGGATATCATTGCACCAATTGAAATCAGTCTCCTGTGCCAATTAATGACTCTAGCAATGATTTCATTAAATCTGACGGACGGCAATGAAGAATATAAAAATACAATAATAATCATGGATAGTATTAATGTTGTATTTACGAATGTCTCCGTACTGCTTCCTGCAATTGTAATGATTCACAGATTTACAAGAAGGAAGAGATATCGAGATGCTTGTGATACAATGCTTACATAATTTTATCATAACTCTCTAAAAAGGGCAAACTTTTATTACTATAATATTATTATTTATTTAAATATTGAATTGATACTGTATTTTTATAACAAAAATATTTACCTATTTGTTTCAGAAAATAAAATTTTCTTAACCACCCAACAGTCTTTAATAAATTAAGTTTCTCTTCAAAATCATTGAATCAATAAATAGTACACTAAGTCGTTTAAAATTGATTACCTACAATTTGTGCTACAGTTTCACACCTAAGTGGAATTTTAAAAATTGTAAGTATTTTATTATTTTTACTGTTAATACCGTTTTTAGACAGCAGGAACTTCTGAAAAAAGATAGAGCACACACTGCCTTCTTTGCCTTGCACTAAATCTGTCTACTGCAGCCTGCGGTCGATTTGCTCCTAGGTCCACTCGAACAATAGATTCATGCGTCATTTGTTCCAGAGCATATTACAATCAATCTACTTCTTCGATTTTGGGGAAGTTTCTAATTTTTTTGCAGAGGGTGTTGTCCTTTTAAAGACTACCAGAATAAAAAGTAGTAGCAGCAAATTAAAGATAATAAAACGTTATTATCTATACTTGCCTAATGTCCATGACCAAGCTAACATCTACTCCATTATAATTGCAATGTGGATCATCTTTTTCTACTCGATGAAAGTGACACACGACTATTTTCGGGATGGCTGTAGGTTTGCACCGGCTCTAATTTGTACACGTTTAAATTTTCATTTATTTCGTCTTAAACACCGTTTACATAGTTACAACTACACCCCATCTTCTTGAGTTAGCTATTTGAGATACTTTGCAATATAGTTGCAAACATAACCTTTGATGGGGGACTTTGTATTGCCAGTGTCTGCCTGCCAAATTAGTTTTAGGGTAGTTTGACGTCAACTTTGTCTTGTAGTGATAAACGTAAAAACTGGTCTGGAGTATTGGACGAATAGAGTTACTTTGCTAACAGGTTTTGTAGTTTTATTAACCTATGGTTTATACGAAAAAAATATTAAACTTTGGTTCAAACACAGTTTAAAAGTTTTATACAACCATTTTTAGCTTTAACAAAGTTTTTAACTTTAGTGAGTGTTTTATTTAAAGCATTGTAACTGAAATGCAAAGGCTCAGAAATTAGCAAAAGCTACACGAAATTTAATTAATTGTGACAGTTTAAGTTGACTCTATCGTAAAACTGAAAGGTAAATTAACTTTATTTGTAACAAGCCAATTTAAAAAACTTTGTTGGTACACAAACTTTGATGAATATTTTATTAATCAACTTCAAAATTTGACTGAGAAGTTGAATTTTTGTGCCAAAACTACTTAGATCCACACAATCCTCCTGCAGCTTCATAGTTACGGTTAATGTTTCCTTTAATACAAGAAGCTAATAGTAATACTTAATAAAAAACTTCGAAATAAGAACACACTTTGAACAACCCGGAAGCGGAGAGCATAGAATGGGCGACAATGTCCGTTCGGGCATCCGTCGCCGGCATGTTACCGTCTGTACTTTTAATTGGTGGTGGATCTACTGTCGCCCTGCAGCTACAGACCTGCTGGTATATGGTACGAGGTAAAAGATAAGAGCTAGTGTACTTATAATAATGTTGTTGTTGAAATGTCTACGTGTGTGTATATGCTGCTGTAGAACTGACAGAACACGCGAGGAAGTGAGGAGAAAAAATTATAAGTAAAAAACATTTCTAAAACAAGCTTTTATTTGGATGCGCTAAAAAGCATAAAATAATCTATTTACTAAAACTGTTACTTGTTACTTATAATGGCATTAAATCTACGTCTTCATAATTTATACGATATAAAAGCTTGTCGCGAGATTTAAGTAGGTACTCGTGTGGTGTTAGGTTAAAAGTTTGTTCAAGATCATTTACACTGGTTACCTAATTTATTTATTAATATATACACAGGTTAAATCTCGCGACAAGCTTTTATATCGTATAAATTATGAAGACGTAGATTTAATGCCATTATAAGTAACAAGTAACAGTTTCAGTAAATAGATTATTTTATGCTTTTTAGCGCATCCAAATAAAAGCTTGTTTTAAAAATGTTTTCTACTTATAATTTATTTTTTACTTTTTAGTAATCTCTGGAAAACAAATCTGTTATGCCATAGTTAATTATGTACGTTGTGCAATAGAACCTACCTACTTATTGCATTCACGAACCTAATAGATATAAATTGACAAAATTCTTCATTGACAGTGCCATGAACAGAAGACTAAAAACCCCAACACAATAACCACTCAAATTTAGCTCACACTAGTATTTACCTGTAATTTTTCTGTATTTGTCACCCACTTAGTAAGAAAACATAATAAACTTAATACGCCATCTAATCTTTAGTTCGCCATATCAGGTTTTGTTATGATTATGAGTGACGTAAACGTCACTTTATTTTTCGAGTTATTCTGAAAAATTCCTTTCATTTGACATCCATATTGTAAAAAAAGCATAAAAATGATATTCTGCCATCTTAAGAAGTCAATAATAGTTAATTTAGAATGACGTCAACTTATAATTCGAATAGGTAATTCTCAGCAATACCTTTCATCTGACACTCATATTGTAAATTATCTTAAAAGGCCATCTTTAGATGTCCGCCATATTATTTTCTGAATTGTACTCAGCAAGACCTTTCATTTGACACCCATATTGTAGGAGTGCGTCAAAATTACTTGTCGGCCATCTTAGATATTCCGCCATGATAGATTTAGAATGACGTCATATAACTAGCCATGCATTGTCATCCGAACTAAACGTGTATACAAAATTTCAGCTTAATCGGTTGAAGATATCTGCTTCTAAATTGAGTTGCAAGATTTGCCCCGAACAAACATTTTTACTTACATACTTACATACATACACTGCAAGTTAAAAAAAATAAAAGCTTTTAAAAGATGGTCATTGACCTGAATTTCAGATTTGTACATAAAAGTGTACTCCCGAAAATAACGTCATTCTTCAGCAGTCAAATGACTTCAGCAATCGAATTAATGACATTTGAAAAATTTTGATTGGTAAAGTTCACTGGCTGGCGGAACAAAGACAATACGAATGGAGGTTACTCCACCGATTAAAGCCAAGTTCAAAAATAAGAAGAGAGTTCAATAAATCAAAAACACGCTGACGCTTGTACCTCAAATCCTGAGCCACGGAGAGCAGTGCGGGCGGTTCCGTGTCTGAAATTGGGCGGATTGATTCGTTTTGCTCACGGAGCTCGGTCTAGCAGCGAACATGTAATACTATCAATGAGGAACTCCCCGGCGGATATAACACTTGAGTGCTAGAGGGAGACACCACTCAGACCCTGGGAACGGGCGCTTTGACAGATCAACTGAGGATTGATTGCAAGGACGGTGCATCTTGTGAGAAGATCGGATCGTATTGAGCGGAGTTGGCTATATGTCTCAGTAATGTATTGTGTATTATAGTAAAATAGGTGGGTAGTCCCGACAAAATTTAACCCTAACATTTAAGAATAGGTAGAGTACAGAAAACGCAGTCACTTTCACTTTGAGCTACAGAGTAGTGCAGGCGGTTCCGTGTCTGAAATTGGGCGGATTGATTCGTTTTGCTCACGGAGCTCGGTCTAGCAGCGAACATGTAATACTATCAATGAGAAACTCCCCGGCGGATATACCACTTGAGGGCTGGAGGGAGACACCACTCAGACCCTGGGAACGGGCGCTTTGACAGACCAACTGAGGATTGATTGCAATGACGTTGCATCTTGTTTTGTGCGGATCGGATTATACTGAGAGGAGTTGGCATCGTGTCTTAATTGTATGGGGTCAAATAGATCACTCAGTTGCCTGATATTGTAAGCTTTGGAAGTCACAGTAATACCTATTCCGATTTCCAAATAATAAAGTTGAGTTAGTACCAAATCTTAAATTTTCTCGTCTGCAACATACGTAATTTGTTATGTGTTTAATCATAGTCTTTTCTGAAATATAGCTATTTAAAAATATAAAGTTCTTGGCGGCCATCATCACACATATCAAGAGACCAATTTATAGGTTTAGTAGTAGATACGATTTGCAAACTCAGAACTCTGGTTATGTACATCAAGACGCTCTACAACACGCAAAGTAGTAGAGTTTTACAAATAATGCTCTTTTCAAACATACACTGTTTTTTTATAACGTGTATTTATAGGCAGTTATAAAACTTTCTATAAAGTTCTTTTGAAGCTATTTTTCTTCAGTAATTACAGGAGCCACTGTAGGAATGCGTCTCGTGCTTTGTATGCCGACGGTGAGCACTTAATTGTACCTAGGTTCGTGACTTGTGTTGCAACCTCTTAATGACATGGAATATTATTTATTTCGCTTGCTTTGACGCTGGTATTTGGTGAAATAAACGGCGTTTTGAATATTGTAGGACGGAATATTTAGAACATTCGAAACATTTAAAGAATGGCTGAGTTGCCATACAAAAAAAATTGTAAGGTAAGAAGAAGATTTTGTAAGAAAACTTGGTATAAATATTGGATTAAAATAACTGTTTACGTTGTGTGACTTGTGTTTCGTTTAGTTCTATAGACATGAATTAATATTGTTGGTTAGTCAGGTGAAAAAAATTGCCATTCATTTTTAAACGAAGCTAGTTGCCTATTTTATGAAAAATGACAATAAAATCAGCGAAATAATACTGTCAAGTACCACATTTTCCAGTCAGTACAATACGAATCTGAAGTTAATTTATACGAACTCCACAAATTAGAATCATAATGAATGTCGCCAAAGAATAGATGCTTTATCATTGTTGGGTGTTAAAAACCTGTCACTTACAGACAAATAATGGACCGCGCCATCTAACTTTTAATTATTGCCCTAACTCAACAACCGAGAACAATTTTAGAATCCATTCGGTGATTCAACTTTTAATTAATATTAATTAGGAGCTATCACTTTCAAAAGAAAGAACACTGGAGGATAAAAAGTCGACAAAAAATCCCTTAGAATCCGCGTTAGCAGCAGCTGCGGATTGTAAATTAATGCGAAAACAATAAAGGAGGAGGTTAAAATAGCGTCTATGGTAATTTTTCGGCGAAATGGTTATTGGCGGTGAGCTGGGGAACAAAAGTTGCTTGGTGTGGGTGCTGGAATAATTATAAACGTGAGAGAGATAGGAAAGTATCTTAACTTGTGATTCCATTTGGACTTGAAACTTGGCCTAGTGTTCAGTGCACAGCTTATATTTGCCAATATTGTCAGTTCCTAGAGTCACTCACATTTGTGCTAAACGGTTAGTCACAGTTGCTTGAAGATGGCAGATCTCTCATAACCAAACCATGCTCTGACATAATACAAATGGGTCTGATGATGTCAGGCCTTACTAGCTACCTGACTGACAAGACAATAGTCTTCAATGTCTTGGTCAATTCCATACGATTTGACACTGAAGTCTTCTCGTCTGCACTTACTAACCGAGGTAGTACACAGTTTTTAACTGACAGGTACTGAAATTCAAGAAAAATAAAAAATACTGAATTGAGTGACTACGGCACTACGCCCTTGCTGTGCCCGTACGATTCTGTTTGTCCCCTGGATACGTCTGTGAGAGACAGCTCGAAAAAGTATCCTCTTTTGTTTGGAACGAGTTTTTATTTTTTATTTTTGCTGCAGTTAGTTGATCACGGGTGAGCTTGAAAAAGAAGAGGCCCGAAATTCCGGGACACTTCTGATTATGACGTTCACTTGATTTCGTCGACTGATTGCTCTGACTGATTGTGAGGAAGGCTGGGGGGTTGATGAATTCATAACTGGGTATTTTCGTGGTATTGTTCACTCTGCACTTGATTTGTTTGAATGAAAAGTCTAATAATGAAATTCTGTTGTTCGTAGCGTAGTCAAGCTTCCTACACTTCGTAGACAAATGCGTAGACACATTTCTGCATTGGAATCTAAAGCTATCCCTCTCTGCACAGGCGTTTACGTATTTTATCTGCGTGTTTATTTATTGGACAATATTAATAAAATACTTATTGTTACACTTACCTTTTGGCAGCGGTTCTATGACCACCTTGATGGCACCGACGGCTCCGAGGGTGACCAAGTGCCAGAGGACCAGCAGGGTCCGCTTCCGCGTCAGCTCGTCCATCCTGAGGAGCTCAGTCTACCTCGTCAACATCACTCTGCAACAACCGAGATGACAAAACATTAGGTTAAGTACTTTAGTCACAAAATAGAGAGTTTACAGAATAATCACTCTTTTTAGGATTTTCGCGATTGTCACTTGTCATATAGCCAGGGTTGCTACTTTCAAAAATCCTGAATTATAAGACTGTCAAAACAGCAAAATCTGATACAAGAACGTCATATGATTCTGAGCCAAATTTAATCCAAGAAATATGACGTTTGTGGCAACCATCTTCTTAGTTACTTCGAGTTCCTCTGATATTGCAGTTATTTCCAGTTAAAGTCAGTAAGCTAAAAATCGACGCTAGTACTGAGTGAGCCATCTATAAAGTCGTTTCCCATGTGCTTTAGTTGCTTTGACCCCTTAAAATCAAGTTTCTGTTATGTTCTCAAAAGGTTTTGAATTCTATCTATTAACGGTAGGTACTAAGGTTTAAAATTGTTGACTCTATAGGCAGTCACAGGGATAAGTGTCTCAACAATATAGGCCAGTTATGAGATTATTTATTAACGAGGTATTAAGGCCCTTTACACACATATAACGTCCGTTTCGACATAATTTTTGCGCTGCGTAACGCATGCGTTGGGACAATACGAATTTCGACCTTATTCTCATACAATTATGGTTTATGTCAAATTGTTTGACAAATGCTTCCGTCAACGCAGCGTTGTGCGATATTTTTGCGCTAACGGATGCATCTGTCAAACTGTTTCACATAAACCGTATTTGTATGAAAATAAGGTGGAATGTTGTATTTTACAAACGAACGAAAAATAACGCACATACGGACGTTATGTGTAAAGCGCCTCAGAAAATCCAAACAAGATTACGTGTCAAGTGAAAGACTGTTCATAATTCTTTTTTTTCGTAGAATAAAGTTTTATAAATTTAAATAAACCAGAGCGATTTCAATAAATTACACTTAGTAATGTAGCTAGATATTACTTTATCAAAACAACATTATAATTGCAAATATCAAAATATTTAGAACTGCTAAAGTATAATCCCAAGAAAGTTTTGTCGCACTAAAAAGCTTTTAAAATTTATTTATTGCTTCAAAAACAAGCTTTGTAGAACTCATTTAAAAGAAATTACATAAATAATCTAATGAATTTCAACATCAACTCTATCTTACCAAATCTACGAAAATTTTGTCAAATATTCCACAAAGACAAATATAAGTGTCCATCACACGTGCGTAAAAATTGTTAATAATTTAGATGAGAAACACACGTAACGTTATTTGTTGCATTATTTTTGCACAGCGCTATCGCACGCGTTGGTAAAATGCTATTTTCCACAATACTTTCATACTTATATGGTGTCTGTCAAACTATTTGACAGACGCATCTATTAGCGCTGCGCATCGCCCAAAAATTACATCAAAAGATTTTCCACGCGTTTTTCATGTTTAGAAGTAGTAAAAAGCGACTTCGTTTTACACTATGTATGTATTGCTTTGCATCGTCAGGCAGTAAAATTTGATTCAGAATTACAACTAAAGTTCCTACTAAATAAATCACGTAGCTTTTTGGAATCGTAGTGCACTGACACATTCACAGAGCCTTTATGACCTGACTAAAGCTCGGGCCAAAACCGCTCATTTCTAGTGCAATCTGGACCGAATCAGAATTGCGAGCGAAATGACCTTGCGGTGGCGTCTGGATCATACTTAAGCCACATGCATACTGTTGTTAGAAAGGAAGGGTAATTTGTACCCAGTATTACCTAGGTATTCTCGTGTGATTATGGAAGCAAAGTTCTTGTAACTAGTGTACAAATCACGTAGCTTTTGGAAGCGTAGTGCACTGCCACATTCACAGAGCCTTTATGACCTGACTAAAGCTCGGGCCAAAACCGCTCATTTCTAGTGCAATCATGACCGAACCAGAATTGCGAGCGAAATGACCTTGCGGTGGCGGCTGGATCATACTTAAGCCACATGCATACTGTTGTTTGAAAGGAAGGGTAATTTGTACCCGGTATTACCTAGGTGTTCCCGTGTGATTATGGAAGCAAAGTTCTTGTAACTAGTGTACATATAAGTAAAGCTATCCCTATGATTAATTTTGATGATAGAAATGTACTGTGCGATAGGTTTACTTATTTACTTTGTCAGATTTCCAATCGCCGCCGTAAACAGTTTTCACTATGCCTACCCCGCAAATAAAAAAGGCGTTGTGTAGCTATTTGTGTGTTTATGGGTATGTGCATTCGTTGCACTGCAAGGTACTTTGTATACTGTTGTTATATTTAATACTTTTTCTTACACGTAAAACATGTGATATTTTGACGTTCACCGTAACTTTTATATACTGAAAGTTTACTAATAGAAATGTCGGAAATATCATATCAGGAAGGTGGCACGAGCGGGAAGAAGGGCAGAAGAAGAAGCCCATAACAAAACAAAACATGAAATCTTACGCGCGTCAGGAATGTCAGGTTATAAAACCAACAGCACGTCGTGGGCGTATACTCGTCGAGTACCTGATGGATACTTGATGGGTGGAATACTGCATAGTCAACTGCAGACTCCTGTCAGGATACTACATCGTCACATGCCATCTTGAACCACTGCCACTTTAATGATAAACCACAGCATACTCACTATCACGTAGTCAGCTTTTCCATCCAGGCTGTTTCGGGCTGGCAGCCCTCTTCAGGTATGGTGTAACCATACGACAGCATTTACACCACACCTAAAGGAACAATCTCGGAACCTTAGATTCACGCTAATCCACGTCAGCGCTTCTTCGCCAGTCGTCAGATCCCGATAATCAGCACTCTTCAACACCAGACACCGTTGAAGTCCTCTGCCTGCAGCCCTGCATGCCTACAAGGACAGACCACCAGTTATTATCACCATTCTCGTACGATTTCTGCACTTCACTAACGTTTCGCATACCAGTAACCTTCCGAGGGTAAAACGATAACAAACACTTCATGATGCCCTAAAATATTCCACTAGCCTTACGAAGCTAGGGCTCCACTATAGCCTGGAGACCCAGGTTCCTCTAAATACACCAGGATCACCATGATTCTATCGGATTGCGAACGTAACTTCGAAAAGACACAAACAAAACCATACCTTAGCTGGAACTGTCACAATCTCCACAAATATTCCGTAGCCCATACGAATCTAGGGCTCCGCCATCACCTGAAGACCACAGATCCTTGGAATACTCCAAGATTACCAAGATTTCGCCGGATTGAAATCTAACCTCAAGACAAGTTAACGGCAGCGCGGCCAAACCGAGAATGAATCAATCGCATTCCACACTCGAGCTCATCAATTCGTCATTCGTCAATCCCACTCGAATGAGTTCATTCGTTCAGTCACTCAATCTTCCAATTATTTCACTACACAACCGCGATTGTAACCCAAACTGGAACTGTCAAAGTTGTTTACTTAGTTCGCCGCCTAAGTTCCGTTTCTTTATCACGAAAGCAGCCATCAATGAACTGTGAGAACGAGCTACACCGCCTCTAAAGTCAATCCAGTCTATCTTGCTCTCTTTAGCCTACTGTGTGCAAATAAAGCGCACCGTCTATGCTGAATGTTGCCAGCGCTATGCGTTTCGTTTCTGCAAGATTCAACTAGCAATGGAATGGAAAGACAAATTATCAAAACGCGAACTATCAACTGTCAAATAATTTCACTAAATACCCGCAGAGTCCGATCATTCTCCGACAGAAATATTTGGGTACGTACTGCCGTTTGAACAGGCCATATTCGACAATTGTCAAAATCAGTTAATGATATGACACTGGATGGATGACATTTTTAATTTATAGTTTAAATAGGTTTAGCACGTAAGTTTGTAATTGTGCATTAACACAAGTTTAAGTTCTGTTAATTAAATACAGTGATAATTCCAAAAATATATCATAGGTAGGTACCGACACTGAGGCCTATTATTTTTTGTTGAAATATATTCTAGTATGAGCTTAACAGCTTTCAAATATGGCCTATTCCAATGGCCGTATCTACTGTAGGAAATGAATTTATCCTGTCTTCTCTCTGTACACAAAGAACTAGTCATAAAATGGACTTCAAAGTCTGACGCAATTGGAATTCTGCCTATATCACACGTCGATAACGAGGAATCCAATGATGGTCGCTGAGTGGTCACTAGGCATGTGAAAAATAATCGATTATTAAAATAAACAACGATTTTTATAATCGGTTTCGAAAATAATCGGTTTTTATAATCGATATTGTAAATTTAATAAATAGATTATTTTAACCATTTTTTTCGAAGTTACGCGTGCAAAATATCGATTATATTCATGGCATAAATTTGCAACAATGAATCATTTCTAGTCTCGTGTAATATTAATAAAAATACACAACTTCTTTTATTAAGTCCTTTGTTTGGACGGCTTGATATTTATTTTACTTCTATCAAAAATATATAATAAAAACTAAAGTCAATTATAAGAAATCTTTGGATAAAATTTATTTGGATTTATTTTTAATAGTTTTTTGGGCGGACTTGACATAATCGATTATTGAAAAATCGATTTTTGTTACTAAAGTTGCATCCCTAGTGGTCGCTCCCTGGTTCATAAAGGAAGAAATAATTACACCCTGAATCTTTGAGCCTTAATCAGGTATCGCACCACGCCCTCTGGAGTAATTAGAAGTGTCTGGCACCTCAACCTACAAAGAGATCTACCTGTATTGGTTACCCGTAATAAATGTGTTGAGAATCAGAATATGATGGTCTATTAATCATGTGACTAAATGAGCTACTGAAAAAAGAAACATTTATAACAAACAAAAAGTTTTTTTTTATAGTATGTACGTTTTTGCTTGGTGATTTGGACAGCGTCACTGTCATGTCACTGATGGCAATTTAGGGATGTGACATAATTTACCAACGAGTATGATTCCTGATACTAGTACGATACTAGCTTAGCTACTCAGTATCAGTAATAAATATGAACCAAAGTATTTTTTAACAGTAAGAAATAAGAACAACAACTACACAACAACAAGTGTATATAGGGTGAAGTTTTACTAGTGACTGATAATGAAAATGCATGTCGGGCTGGTGAAAAGAATCTGCTTTTCCCAAGAAACATAGTCGAAATAAGAAAGAAATTGGATCTCCAACAGAAACAATTTATATTTAACTCTATAATATAACAATACCTACTTCAAAAACTAGATACTTATTTACACAGAACATAATTCGTTTATTTCTCGTTTGTTATTAGGATTTGATAATTTCCGTTCCTTCTCATTTGTTTAGTTTTCGTATAAAATGGGCGCGCGGTGCTGGCAACACTGCTCTGTCATCTTGTCACGTCCTCTGCCGTCGCCCGCATCGTGGATGCGAAGTTTAATTATAAATAAGTAATTTAGTGTGCTTTCGGTTTTCTCGTGTGGTTTTCCCTGTTCGGTGGGGAAGTGAACCAAGTGATTTTTGGTTCCGGCTTTTTGATTGAGGCCAACGTGGTCGCCGGTAACATAACCTCACTTTGAGTCGTCGCTCGCGTCGCGGCTGCCGATAGCCATATATTTTTTGATTGTTTTCTTGATTGGGGGCCAACGGGGCCGATTCCTCATTCGGAGAGGAATCTTTAGTTGTTTTTGTGTTGAAAACATTGTTGATGTCGAACTGTGAACTGGTGAATGGTGGAGTGATGAACTGAGGTGAAGCCAAAACTGTCGGAGGGACGGAGTGCCACACGAGCTGGTGCCCGGGTGCAGTAAGTCTAGTACCTAAGTCCCAATCCAAAAGTCTTCCTCAAACCTGATACCTATTTTTCCTGTCAAAAACTAGACTTACAAGGAAACGACGGCGTCATCGTTCGCTCGGTAAGCAATTCGTTGCTGGGCCCTGTTTAAGTAGATTTTGGAAACAAGAATTTCTCGGCCGGAAACTTTCCGGAGCAGAATTCTCTCATTAAATTTATTTTATTTAGCTATAGTAAAGAGCACTACGAATCGTAGTCAAATGTTGTTCCGAGGCTGATCGACCATTTAGTTTTAGATTTTAAGATAACTTTAATTTGCTTCCACTGCGCTAAGATCAGCTTCGGAATCAAACATCATTGATATCTTGAGTGTTGTAGCTTTCCTCATATTTTTCATTCGAAATTTGGGTTGCAGTGTTTATTCAAATGCCGAGAGCGTCGGGTACACGGCAACGGAGTAAAGTAATTAATTACTAATAACATTTTGAGTTTGCTACACTCACAAGTGAGTGCTGTCTTACTGTCTTTATTCAGCAAAGTTAAAAGTCAAAAGCAACAAAATATTATCATCAGAACAAAAGTCAACAAAAATCCTCTAAACCTCAAGACGCAGTTAAGCATCACCGCAAAACCGTCCTCCACTCTCAGGGGAGGTTCCACTGTCAAGACCGGAATACTAACAAGCATTGGCCACGAAGAAAGTTGAGAAATTTTCTAGCTTATCTTTAATCTGAAAAAAAAAACTTCGCAAGGAAATATACCTATTATTTTTATATCTAGTTGAGTATCAATATTAGTAAAATTTCTTCGGTCGAAAACAGTTAGACAGAAGAATTTCCCCTTCTATAGTTATGAAAATTTTAATTGTAAAATAGGAAAGTTATTAAGTTTCTTGAAGTCTCGAATGGTATAAATGCGCCTGCATCAAGCTTAACTAGGCTGAAAAGTATTGCTTCCTAGTCACTGTTATTATAACAGTAACATGCCTATTATTTAGGGCACAGGCCTACTAATAATGTCTTTGGTACTATGGTGATACGTAACTTTGTCACAGCGAGCATATTTATTTAATAAGTTTACTGATTATTATAACACAAAAATAATTGTGTAATATTTCAGGCAGAATTTATAGTTGTATTTAACTTAAAATTAGCTAAACAAGTGATATTTAAGTGCCCCTTCACACATGCGACTTTTTCTCGGCGAAAATTTTATCTCATGGCGTGTCAATGGGCCAGTATGAGCGTGTGCACACGAAGCGACGCGTTTCTCGGGTGACTTTTTTGTCCGACTAAAAAGTCGCTGGTTGGTCGGTCAGTTCCATTGCAACTCGATCGCCGGGGTGAGAGGACTTCATTTCCTTTACATTCGCTGCCTTCTCGCTAGGTATTTAGAGATTTTTAGAGTGAGGATGCTTATAAAGATGATAAAAAAGTCAGGTGGTCATTTTAGAATTGTAACTTTAAGAAATAGTGACCACTATTCCAAGATGGCAGCTGTATGGCAACATGCAGTATAAATTGAGGGTACTTATTTTCTTTTCGTGGCAATTAGATACCTATAAGAAATAAGAATGTAAAAAAGGGCTGATGGCCATCGCCAAGTAGTAACTTTCAAAAACAGCTAATAATAAATTACGTTTGTGGAGAACGTGTGTTTTCGAGGAACGTACTACTTTTCCTAACATCCTGTATTTGAAATCCTACGCGCGTCGTTCGGCAGATTACCTAAAAAAGTGATATTCAATAGTGGTTTAAACATTTGAATTTATCGTCGATTTTACAAGCGCTGTTTCAAAGTCACTTCAAACGGCTCTCCGTCAATCTCATGACATCTGTCCAAATCACCAAGCTACAATGAACACAGTATAATGCGTAAAAGCTCTATCAAAATCTTTATTAAGTAGCGTGTTGAAGACACATTTTTGCTTCATGATTATGTGTTCTATTCTAATAAAACATGTTGTGCCGACCCCAACTGATTAAGGATAGATAAGATTAACGCATCAAATCATTTTACTCCATTTGAGAAATCACCATACAGTAGATGCTAAGTACAAACCTTCAACCGAAGTTAATGTTACAGACATATCTGAAGCTGAAGGCCTTCGTACGCAATTTTGGTAACTCAATTATAACGTCTTTGAAGTTACAGCAATATTCGTAACATCAAAACTCTACTTCTCAGAACTCAGTTTCTAATTACTTACTTGGTAAATACATTTTTACTTTTCTGGTAAGCTCTCCAAGTAATTATAAATTATGCGTAGATTTATTAATTACAGGATTTAGGGAAACGTGTTTCTTGGTACTGGTTACGGCGTTAAACGGCTGAGATTACCAATTCATACTTACCTTTTACCTATATTTACGTAAATAGAGGTTTATACAGGGAATAACAGAAAGGGTATAACAAGCCGAAAGGAGGTGAAGGTACTCATGAAACTGCACAACTTTCCCCATACAAAATCGCCGATCAGCTAATTGATTTACTATGGGAGGTCCAAATTTTTTTTTCATATTTCGACCCATGTTCCATGGGGAAAGTTGTTCAGTTTCATGAGTACCTTGACCTCCTTTCGGCTTGTTATACCCTTTCTGTTACTCCCTGTATAGGTAAACACTGTAAGAAATACAGAGTTTCATTTCAAGAGCATACCTATCAGGCGGTATCTTCACACCTGACGTGAGACGTGTGTATCGTAGATAGAACTGTTCCCAATCAACTCGACAAAGAAGCGAAAAAGTAAAACAATTTTATCACACAGGTATCCAATAACTTACTTACTCCTATATACCTACCTATTATATATTATCCTGTTTTTACGATTTTTCAGTTTAGACAAAAAAAAACAAAAGATAGAATGTTTGCCACGGAACCCTTCTGAATTTCAACATGACAGGAAGGCGGCAACAGTCAACTATAAGAAAAAAACTTTCCTACTGATAAAATAGACCTTCTGAATATTCCAGCCTTTAATAAACTTTCTGCCTGTCTGGCAACTCGACCTGCTGTTTTTATTACTTTAAAAAATTAAAAAGGCTTCAACAAAATGAAGAAGTTTGGATAATATTAAAAATTAACTTAAATAATAGAAACTAACGAGCTCCTTATAGAGAAAATATTGATGAAGTGTTTTTTACTTTGTATATAAAAATTGGTAATTTACTTAATGTCAAAACCAAGTCAAAACATAGTTCAGTCATGGAAATTTGAACGAGATAAGACAAATTCACTGAAAAAATAAAATAAATTCCGAATCATCATACTCGTGTACCCTTCAAAAAACTTAAGTAAATGATTGACTTAGAGGACAAGTAGGAACTAAAATTAGGAAATAATAGAAAGAAGCTCAGACTAGTTAGCCAGGTGCGGTGGGTGAATGAGAGACAACAAAGCGGGGATCGTGCGCCGCCCGAACACTTCGCACTACAGGGACCGAGTGCACTAGAATTACAGGTAGCGTTCGCAGCATAATATTTACTTTTACTTTTCTTTTCTTTTCTTTTCTTTTCTTTTCTTTTCTTTTCTTTTCTTTTCTTTTCTTTTCTTTTCTTTTCTTTTCTTTTCTTTTCTTTTCTTTTCTTTTCTTTTCTTTTCTTTTCTTTTCTTTTCTTTTCTTTTCTTTTCTTTTCTTTTCTTTTCTTTTCTTTTCTTTTCTTTTCTTTTCTTTTCTTTTCTTTTCTTTTCTTTTCTTTTCTTTTCTTTTCTTTTCTTTTCTTTTCTTTTCTTTTCTTTTCTTTTCTTTTCGTTTTTTCTTCTTTTTTTTTCTTCTCTTTCCCTTTCTTTTCTTTTCTTTTCTCTTTTTTTCTTCCATCCATCCATTTTTCCTTCGATCCTTAGGTATAAGGAATACCTTAGAGTGTGTGTTAGTCTAGTCAGCCAGGTTCAGTGTTTCTTCCTTTTGTTCCATTTTTTCCTTCTTTCTTCCTTCCATCCTTTCTTCCTTTCATTCTTAGGTATAAGGAATACCAGTACTAGTTAGCCAGGTGCGGTGTCTGAATGAGAGACAACAAAGCTGGGATCGCGCGCCGCCCGAGCACTTCGCGCCACTTTTCCCGAGCGCGGGGTACAGGGACTGGAATTACTAGTAGCGTTCGCAAAGCAAATCGAAAATTTCAATCCGGCCAGCAAAAAAAGGCAAACTAGGTATGTCATAAAATATTTCTTGACATGACACTGACCCAAAGCACCGATTCGGCAAACATTGTCAGTGTGCATATTTTTGAGTGCAGATGTCAGATAAAATTGTGTAATGATTGACAGCAACCGTAACGAGTCGGTTTTGGACAGTGCTTAATGAATTAATATTCAATCAATTTAGGTTTACACGCCTGTAATCAGGCAGGCAGAATACATGGATGCTTAGGTTATTGTAAGGCCTTTAAATAACACAGTTTGTCCTCACCAGAGACATGCTAACCTCCTGACTCTTGATCATAAATCATACACAACAACATAAAGCGTACTTTTTATGCTGTCGCTCCATCATCGGTAACCAGACCATTAAAAGGAAGGGTGTGAAAATTTGCTGCTTATTTTCACGGAGCAGACATATGCATATGCATCCTACTGCACATCCGACGTGCATCTTTTGTGCAGTTCTCGTACAATTTTGCGGTTGCAACTACAAGTGAACAAATGGAAAATTAATTGGTGTATGAGGTGATTCTTTTCATTATTTTTTCAAGGACACTGTAGTTTAGTTACTACTGAACTTAAGCACTGAATCAGAACTAGGTTGAGGTTTCTGGTAAAATACGTATCTAGGTACTAAAAAAACTAAATAGTACCTGTGTTGTGCTTTAAGAACTATGTTTGTTCCGTTCCCCACCTGCATAATGAATTTATTTGTGCCAAGGCCACTAAAACATATTTCCTACGTAAGAAGATGTTTTAATAAATAAATAAAATAAATAAAGTTTTATTGCAGGTACTGCAGGACCCATAATCATTGTATTACAAACTAAACTTACGACTACGAATGTGTATAATTTGTATAATTTGTCTCCTATATTTGGAGGAGAAAAAAATTATCATCTAAGAAGCTTCTTGTTTCAATTCTCCCCATATTGCACCACCGGGAATTCAAGCACCGTCTACTTACAGACAGTTCCGTTCAGAGTACTTAAATGAAGAAGTAAATACAGTCTGCTATTAGTACATTGTAAACGATAGGTTTTTAAACCTTTGAACCAAATACAGACTAATGAATTCATACTTATCAAAAACACTACTAGTACAACCTTAACAAAAACGGTGTCGTGAAAAGTAAAAAACACTTAGTAGGTAGGTACTTTTAACAGTGATAAGATAAAATATTAGATAAAATGCTCACCACGGTATAAAAATTATCGTTAAAATATTGAAATTCGACTCACCCTTGCGAGATGATTGAAATAGCCGGGAAGTCTATTGTTCCGCGTTGTATAATTTTGAAAATAGGCTAGAAAATTTCCCTTTGTCTCCTTTAGACTGCGAGGTGTCGTTCGATTTATTCCTTTTAGTAAAATACAAAGACTCCTCCTGGGTAAATATCTGCCTGCAAGCTAACTACAGTTTCTTACTTATTTCTCTCATTCTTTGTACCTAGTCGTCTAGGTCATAGAAAGTATGTGTATCTACATTTAGGTGTTTAATTTAATAATCGTAGCAGATATCAACAAAACAATATGCTTTTATTGTATACTAAAAGGACTTCAAATTTAATACAGCGGCACTTACTTTGGTGTAAGGTGGCCTTATTGCCTTCAGGCAATCTCTTCCAGGAAACCTAGGTAGAACATTTATTTTCAACTAAGTTAAACGATTTTTTTTTGTCTATGAATGATCATCATAATAAGAAATTGTGCCGTGTTTGGTTTGAAAATGCGAACTTGAATTCGTATGTACAGGGTGCTCAAATACGAAAAAAAAATATTTCTTGAATTTTGTGATGAAATTATTAACAAGAAAAAACTTTAGCCCATCCGTATAATGTTTACATTTTCTTTTTTTTGCTGTAGCTACATTCAGTGATACAAATATTTTAAACACAAAGTAACGTGTTTGTCAACCGTCAATGGTAATCTTAATTCTAACTGTCTTTGTTTGAAATAACGCCGGTGTTACCAGCGTTACGACGGTATTAACAGCGTTATTAACGCCAGAACCGCCAGATATAGTTCACAGCCATAATCAGCCATTGTTTTGTTTATCTTCACTGCTTTGGTAAAATTAGAACCGTTTCATAAAAGCTATTGTTTCAGTCATTTCCTTGTCAAATGTAGGTTGTAATGGCATAAAGTAAAGGCAATAAAGTCTGGTTAGGACACCCACACGAAAAAAAAACTATAGTTGAGACGGCCACTTGCTGCATTTACCACCACCGTATGACAGTTATTACATATGGCGGAGAATGCAGCGAGTGGCCGTCTCAACTATAAGTGACACTCTACATTACCTACACGTTGGCAACAAATTTTATTAAAAATAGTTAAATATACTTCTAAAAGTAACCTTTTTCTGTAACAATGTAATATGAGAAATGTAGCAGACCTCGCGAAATTCCGATAAATAAAATATCTGGCTCCAAAAAATTTTATGGAAAGAAATATTTTGAATACTTTGACCTACATCGAATTGTTATACGCACCGATTGGTATCGCGGGTTGGATTCCCAGCCAAAGTAGTAATTTAAATGATAAATTTATACCTTATTTTTCCTGATTTTCTTAGGTCAAGGCATTGCTTGTGTGCCTAAATATCCACAGGAAATTCAAGTTAAAACTGTGAATGAGTGTGATATGATAACACTTTTTAAAGGACTTTTTTTAGGTTAGTTGATCAGTTTTATAGGCCACTTCTCATCTTAAAATATTTTTATCAGAATTTCTACATCCTGTACCTCGCCGTGTATAGTGAGTGCAATGCAGTAGGGCTGCAGCACCTCTCTAACTGTTGTTGATGACCCGACGAGAGCGTAATTACACTTTTTTCACACTTATTTTACACTTATTTTACACTTTTTCACACCTTACTAACTGCAATTCCGCAAATTTTACAAGCTACCAACTCTGGGGTACGTTTTTATTGTATGAACCCGCGATAATTATTTTATGGTGTTGAGTGTTTTTTAACTGTGTAAAGGGTGAAGTTAATAATAATGTTCAGATTAAAAATAACCGAGGAGAGAAATACTTATATTAAGTTGGTTGCTAGGAAATCCTGCCCATGTAGTTTAATTATTATTGGGAAGAGGCAGCAGTAAACCACTGAAATTATTATTTAATTTCCTGGATTTGATAACTGCAACCCACCGAAATTTTTCCGTTACTTTGCCGGATCCGGTACGTTTTGTTTGGTATCCGGTAATCACAAATGAAATGAAACTATCAAATCTCATTAAAAATCGGATACAATATCACGGCGGCGTCGCGGCGTAAAGTTACAGCTATCATTGTTATTATCACAGATTGTCATTTTTATAGTAACTGTCACGAACTGCAATATTGTTCGGTCAATGCGATTAAATCGACAAAGCATTAAACTTGTAGACAATTCATATGTATTTCGCTTCTATGCACAGAGAATGAACTCAGTGCAGGTATCGTAATATCGCCAGCAAATCCACCTACCCATTTAAGGGAGCAACTTTAACTGTTTTTTTCTTAGTATTTGTATAAAAAACCAGTATAAGTTGGTCCCTTAAATGGATAGGTGGATTTGTTGGCGATAGTAACACAAATCAGGGAAAAGGCGCGAACGACGCCTTTACAGATGGCTCACTCAGAACTAGCCATGATTTTGACTCTTTATGGGCATAACAGGATTTAACTGGAATCTCCGGGTAACTCAAGGTATCTAAAAAGATGGTTGCCACAAACGGTATGTTTCTTGGATTAAAATTGGCTCAGAATCATATTATGACGTTCTTGTGTCAGATTTTGCTGTTTTGATATTCTTTTACTTTGTGCTTTTTGACAGTAGCAACCCTGGCTATGTTACAATTGAAAGTGGCGAAAATCCTGTATGTGGTTAAGTGAACCTTCTGTATACTCTCTATTTTGTGATAGTAATGTGTTGCAAAGGCGTTGCATCGGGCAGTTCCGCTCAAAGGCGGTTGCAGGTGGCAGGGCACCCTTTGCACGGCGCTCATACACGCTCGTACAAAGAATCCGGTCGGCCTCGCTGAACAAAAGATCCACTGTATTGCCTCCATGCGGGCCCGCTACAAGGAAAAACAAAACATTCGGCTATTTGACTTTCGTTTGCTCTTCGTATTATGTGAAGATAATGTCGGTAATTTTGGTCGGCATTGTTAAAAAAACAACTTTAATATTGACAACCAATCTGCAGATATAGAAACATTTGTCATTTAAGTATATTCTCGTGCATCGAACGTAGCTGGCAAACGTTTTGGCAAAATATTTATTCGACATTTACGTCGTTTAATTATGTACTTATTTTTAGCTCTTGTTCTCGACTTAATCCCACTCAAAGCACCAAAAATAAATAGGTACCCTAAGTTGTTCTCTTTAGTAGGAAAACAAATTTAAAATTACAGATATTTTTTGCCTATAGACATGATACCTACTCCGCTGCAGTATACTCGAAGTCAAGTCCTTCTTCACGAACAAAACGTCACCGCATTTTGCATTCAATTAGGCATTCCTATCTCCAATCTGCAAACCCCGGTCCCTTTCCAATAAAGCCCCAAACCAATACGTCCAAATATTAAAATTTCTCGGAACATCTTTATATTAACCTACAGAGATAAATATGCACGCAATTTTCATCCATTCCTGTCCTAATGACTTTCGCCGGCGCCGTAAAGCCCCTCATTTTACACTTTGACGCGTTCACTTACTAGACCTGCCACGATGACATTTCCCTATGGTACAGAAATAAGAGAAATAAAACGAGGTCTAAAGTACCCCATCTGCCGTTTGCATAAAGTCGGGAATCGTACGAGCTGCCGCTGAGCAAGGCGACTTTTGTCTATTCTGAATCTTCGAGGACGGAGTGTAATTTCACTCAACGATGAAACGACCTAACTCGTGGCGGGGTTTATTGAAAAAATACCTTGAAGTGTTGAGATAGGATTGGAAATGCCTTGTTCGTTTATTTGGAATTCTGGTGTTCATTTTGCGGCAGTTTTCGCACAGGATCGTTTTGTCTATTGGTAATATGAGACTCGGTTCGCACCTCTGAACAACGGGACATACTTTTTTCACACTTTTATGAAGAGTTCTCAATAGACGGCAGCGTGTGTGAATTTTTTGGTTTTTTACTGCGCTTAACAGTTCTTTTTGTGTGGGTTTACATTTTGATGATAGTTCAAATATCTAGGGCTCGAGATTGAATTTCTTGCGTAGGTACAAACTTGATCGAATGGTTAACAATTAGTGTCAAAGCATAGTATTTGAGGATTGGTCAAAGCATAGTACCTATTTGAGAATTGATTTCACTTCCATAAAATGGAATTTTGGAGAACAGAAAGCAAAAAAAGTGTCATTTAGAAAATATCATGACCGACCTTTCCGTATAGGGTTTTTGAGAAAGAAGGTACTGATCTTAAGAAACTAGTGATTTGTATCTGTGATGTTGCCTTCTATAATAATCAATTAATATTCAGAAATTTCCCCAAATGTTTCGTCGATCCGTTTAACCTACTTGAGTTGTTCTTGCTACAGTTTGTTCTCAAGCTTGCACCAAGTATTTGCAACTGCACTCGCCCCTGGAGCGTACGGTAGCCATAGTTTAAAATTCATAAATGCCGAACGGTCCGCCGTCTATACGCCGCCGTGAAGTTGCAGCGAAGCAGGAATGCGTGGAGCGCCATCTATGGCAGATATCAGTTATCCCAACGATGCTGGTGATTAGGGCTGGCCTCTGCTTATTGGTATTTATTTTAGTTTTAAGGAGTTAGTAATAAATAATGTTTATCAAGGATCAACATATCCTAAACTGACAGACTTCTGAGATAAAAATAGTTCTGGGCGTTTATGGGTTAAAAACCTAGTGATTTGTATCAGTGATGTTGCTTTCTATATAAATAATTAATACTCAACCTTCCTTTATCTTTACGCTCTTATTTCACTATTATGTATATAGTCACTCTGTATAACCTACTTTATCTGTTCTTGCTACTGTTCTCAAGCTTGCACCAAGTATTTGCAACTGCACTCGCCCCTGGCGCGTACGGTAGCCATAGTTTAAAATTCATAAATGCCGAACGGTCCGCCGTCTATACGCCGCCGTGAAGTTGCAGCGAAGCAGGAATGCGTGGAGCGCCATCTATGGCAGATATCAGTTATCCCAACGATGCTGGTGATTAGGGCTGGCCCCTGCTTATATAGGTATTTATTTAAGTTTTAAGTAAAATTAAAAACTGTGATATCGCCTTCTATAATAATCAATAAATGTTCAACAATCCTTTATTTCTACGCTATTGTTATTTCCCCAAATATCTTGTCACTCCGTTTAACCTACTTTAGTTGTTCTTGCTACTGTTCTCAAGCTTGCACCAAGTATTTGCAACTGCACTCGCCCCTGGCGCGTACGGTAGCCATAGTTTAAAATTCATAAATGCCGAACGGTCCGCGTACGGTAGCCATAGTTTAAAATTCATAAATGCCGAACGGTCCGCCGTCTATACGCCGCCGTGAAGTTGCAGCGAAGCAGGAATGCGTGGAGCGCCATCTATGGCAGATATCAGTTATCCCAACGATGCCGGTGATTAGGGCTGGCCCCTGCTTATTGGTATTTATTTTAGTTTAAGGACGTAGTAATAATGATTATCAAGGATCAACATATCCTAAGCTGACAGACTTCTGAGATAAAAATAGTTCTGGGCGTTTATGGGTTAAGAACCTAGTGATTTGTATCAGTGATGTTGGTTTCTATAATAATCAATCAATATCCAACAATCCTTTATTTATACGCTGTTGTTATTTCCCCAAAATATTTTGTCACTCCGTTTAACCTACTTTAGTTGTTCTTGCTACTGTTCTCAAGCTTGCACCAAGTACTTGCAACTGCACTCGCCCCTGGCGCGTACGGTAGCCATAGTTTAAAATTCATAAATGCCGAACGGTCCGCCGTCTATACGCCGCCGTGAAGTTGCAGCGAAGCAGGAATGCGTGGAGCGCCACCTATGGCAGATATCAGTTATCCCAACGATGCTGGTGATTAGGGCTGGCCCCTGCTTATTGGTATTTATTTTATTTTTAAGGAGGTAGTACTTAATAATGATTATCAACGATCAACATATCCTAAACTTAAAGACTTCTGAGATAAAAATAGTTCTGGGCGTATATGGGTTAAGAACCTAGTGATTTGTATCAGTGATGTTGCTTTCTATATAAATAATTAATACTCAACCTTCTTTTGTCTTTACGATCTTATTTCACCATATGTATATTGTCACTCCGTTTAACCTACTTTAGTTGTTCTTGCTACTGTTCTCAAGCTTGCACCAAGTATTTGCAACTGCACTCGCCCCTGGCGCGTACGGTAGCCATAGTTTAAAATTCATAAATGCCGAACGGTCCGCCGTCTATACGCCGCCGTGAAGTTGCAGCGGAGCAGGAATGCGTGGAGCGCCATCTATGGCAGATATCAGTTATCCCAACGATGCTGGTGATTAGGGCTGGCCCCTGCTTATTGGTATTTATTTTAGTTTTAAGGAGGTAGTAATAATGATTATCAAGGATCAACATATCCTAAGCTGACAGACTTCTGAGAAAAGAATAGTTCTGGGCGTATAAGGGTTAAGAACCAAGTGATTTGGATCAGTGATGTTGCCTTCTATAATAATCAATTAATATTCAACAATCCTTTATTTTTACGCTGTTATTATATCACCAAATATTTTGTCACACTGTTTAACCTACTTTAGTTGTTCTTGCTACTGTTCTCAAGCTTGCACCAAGTATTCGCAACTGCACTCGCCCCTGGCGCGTACGGTAGCCATAGTTTAAAATTCATAAATGCCGAACGGTCCGCCGTCTATACGCCGCCGTGAAGTTGCAGCGAAGCAGGAATGCGTGGAGCGCCATCTATGGCAGATATCAGTTATCCCAGCGATGCTGGTGATTAGGGCTGGCCCCTGCTTATTGGTATTTATTTTAGTTTTAAGGCGGTAGTAATAATGATTATCAAGGATCAACATAATTATCCTAACCTGACAGACTTCTGAGATAAAAATAGTTCTGGGCGTTTACGGGTTAAGAACCTAGTGATTTGTATCAGTGATTTGCTTTCTATATAAATAACTAGCTGGTACCCGCAAACTTCGTTTCGTTTTATTCCTTACACCTTTGCAAAATTCTTATTTCCACACCAGCATCCTAAAAATTATACTCTGGATATTCATCACGCTAATATTGTTGGTACTACATTTCTCAAACCATAATGGCATTGCCAACAGATTCCAGCAGATGCGTTCCATCATACTGAACAACTTTTGCTTTGAAGTCATATCTGTATCTCCTATTGTTCAGCTGGACTCCTGTTGGTGCACCTGATGGTTTACATCAGGTACTCCAAACCTTCGATGTCTTTCCGCCAACAGAAGCGTCTTATCAGGCTGAACAACTTTTGTTTTCGAGTCATAACTGTATCTCCTATAGTTAACCTGGGCTCCTGTTGGTGCACCTGGTGGTCTACAGCAGATACTCCAAACCTTCGTTGTCTATTCGCCAGCAGAAGCGTCTCATCAAGCTGAACAACTTTTACTTTGGAGTCATATCTGAATCTCTTATAGTTAGGCTGGGCTCCTGCTAGTGCACCTGGTGGTCTACATGAGGTACTCCAAACCTTTGATGTCTTTTCACCAGCAGAAGCGTCCGATCAAGCGGAACAACTTTTGCTTTGCAGTCATATCTGTATCTCCTATAGTTAAGCTGGGCTCCTGTTGGTGCACCTGGTGGTCTACATCAGATACTCCAAACCTTCGATGTCTTTTCACCAGAAGAAGCGTCCCATCAAGCAGAACAACTTTTGCTTTGGAGTCATATCTGTATCTCCTATAGTTTAGATGGGCTGCTGGTGGTGATTCTGATGATCTACATCAGGTACTCCAGACCCTCAAGTGGAAGCAAAAGTAGCCTATGTCCGTTCTCGGTGTATGAGCAATCTCTGTGCCAAATTTCATCACAATCGGTTCAGTAGTTTAGGCGTGAAAGCGTAGCAGACAGACAGACAGAGTTACTTTCGAATTTATAATATTAGTATGGATAATAGTATGGATTAATACTCAACCTTCCTTTGTCTTTACGCTCTTATTTCACCATATGTATATTGTCACTCTGTTTAACCTACTTTACTTGTTCTTGCTACAGTTTGTTCTCAAGCTTGCACCAAGTATTTGCAACTGCGCTCGCTCGCCCCTGGCGCGTACGGTAGCCATAGTTTAAAATTCATAAATGCCGAACGGTCCGCCGTCTATACGCCGCCGTGAAGTTGCAGCGAAGCAGGAATGCGTGGAGCGCCATCTATGGCAGATATCAGTTATCCCAACGATGCTGGTGATTAGGGCTGGCCTCTGCTTATTGGTATTTATTTTAGTTTTAAGGAGTTAGTAATAAATAATGTTTATCAAGGATCAACATATCCTAAACTGACAGACTTCTGAGATAAAAATAGTTCTGGGCGTTTATGGGTTAAAAACCTAGTGATTTGTATCAGTGATGTTGCTTTCTATATAAATAATTAATACTCAACCTTCCTTTATCTTTACGCTCTTATTTCACTATTATGTATATAGTCACTCTGTATAACCTACTTTATCTGTTCTTGCTACTGTTCTCAAGCTTGCACCAAGTATTTGCAACTGCACTCGCCCCTGGCGCGTACGGTAGCCATAGTTTAAAATTCATAAATGCCGAACGGTCCGCCGTCTATACGCCGCCGTGAAGTTGCAGCGAAGCAGGAATGCGTGGAGCGCCATCTATGGCAGATATCAGTTATCCCAATGATGCCGGTGATTAGGGCTGGCCCCTGCTTATTGGTATTTATTTAGTTTTTAGGAAAATTTAAATTAGTATATCGACAGACAGATTTAAAATTTTCTTTTATAATTTTTTAGAAACAGCACTACCTACGGGTAAATACACCAAGGGTTCTTATATCTGGGTGGTAGACTCGGACCATTCCAAAGAGCTATATTGACAGTTGTTAAATAAATAAAAAATCTTTATTTACCAACAAGTGCCAACAACAAAGAACAAACATGAGCTTTAAAATTATACAAATGTATTTACCAACAAGTTAGTTCCATACTACAGGTAATGTCAGCAAACGAAACTAAAATAATCTTATCATGATTTTAAAATCTGTCATAAATGGCCTACTAGAGTGACCACAACTTAGGTAAGAGCCCATCTCTACCGGGACCGTTTTCTTGTTGTAGAATGTCCGCTTTTGCCCACTATCCCCACTTTCACTACATGCTTTCACACTCATCACGCGGCGAGGACCAGTGCGGGCAACTTCGTCCATGATGGGAAAACTTTCAGAGAGGATAGGCTGTAATGTGGAGACTTGTTTATAAAACTTTTCGCAGGCACCTTTGCTTGATAGCTGTTAATATGGTTGTTTGCTACAAATCTTTTTTGTTGCGAATATTATGACACAAGAATTTCCGTACATTTTTCATAATTCCATTTCCTTAACATGGCAGAGCCTTTGCTAAATGCATAAAACCCTGTTGGATTATGGCACGGCGCAGAATATTATTTTTATTATTTTTTCCTCTGTTGGAGATGCGACAAGGATAAGGCTCAATTTCAACAACTCGGATTTTTGTATAATTTTGGTGGCAATTTTTATTTATTAGATTTTTAATAATGTAATGATAAATTCTTAAAACTTAACATATAATGATTGCTATGTATCAAGGGCCTCGTTATAGCTTTTGTAGTTTTCACGATATTTCAGCTTAAATCCACCAAAATTGCAAGAGCCCACCAAAATTAGAAATCGAGAACACCAAAATTGATTAATGCCACCAAAATTAGAATAGACTCAACCAAAATTATAAAAGTGAGCTTGGGGTGTACCTAACGGAGTCCTTGGGGAGTTACAGTGAGCTTGGTGAGTACCTAACAGTGTCTTTGGGGCTGTAGAATAATCTTGGCGAGTAACTATCACAGAAACTACAGTATACTTGGTGAATACCTAACGGAGTCCTGGGGGATGTACATATTGATCTTGGTGAGTACCTAATAGAGTCCTGGGGCATGTACATATACATGTACGGAGATCTGGATGAGCACCTAACAGTGTCCTTGGAGACGTACAGTGATTTTGGTGAGTACCTAACAGAGTCTTTGGGGAGGTACAGTGATCTTGGTGAGTACCGAATAGAGTCCTGGGGCATGTTCATGTACAACGGTCTTGGTGAGCACCTAACAGTGTCCGTGGAGACGTATAGTGATCTTGGTGAGTACTTGGCAGTGTCCTTAGAAACGTACATTGATCTTAGAGAGTACCTAATAGAGTCTTTGGGGAGGTACAGTGAGCTTGGTGAATACCTAACGGAGTCTTGGGGATGTACATATTGATCTTGGAGAGTACCTAATAGAGTCCTGGGACATGTATATGTACGGAAATCTTGATGAGCACCTAACAGTGTCCTTGAAGACGTACAGTGATTTTGGTGAGTACCTAACAGAGTCTTTGGGGAGGTACAGTGAGCTTGGTGAATACCTAACGGAGTCCTGGGGATGTACATATTGATTATTATGGTGAGTACCTAATAGAGACCTGGAATATGTGTATTTACAGCAATCTTGGGGAGTACCTAACAGTGTCCTTGGGGACGTATAGTGATCTTCGTGAGCACCTAACGGAAATGCTATAGGATGTGCAATGATCTTGGTGAGTACCTCACAGAGATTTGAGGGATGAACAGTAATCTTAGTAAGTACTTAACAGAGGTAAGGGGAGTGAACTGTGATCTTACTGAGTAATTAACAGAGGTCTGGGCTGTACAATAATATTGGTGAGTACCAATCAAGGTCCTTGGGGAGGTACAGTGTGTGTGGTGAATATCTACCAGAGTCCTGGGGATGTACATATTGATCTTGGTAAGTACCTTACAGAGGTCTGGGGGGTGAAATTACCTTGCTGAGTACCTAAAAGAGGTCTGGGGGCTGAACAGTAATCTTACTCTGTTTACACTTTTGACAGAAACTGGATCGGGGATGATGTTTTTTTTCTACCAGCTTTAGGCAATACAAAGATCACTCCGTTTTCCCTGGGAGCCTTCCCATTTGAAGCTTACTGAGATTCGTCCCGACTTTTCTATATTTTCAACAGGGAGATCATCCGTACAGCAGCGTGAGAGAGAAGTTCTGAGGCCTGTTGCTTCAGATGGAGGCTTTGGCCGGCACAATGCGAGACATACTGATATCCGTAGGAGCCTCAGATTTTAAGGAGAATATCTGACCTCACAAAGATTACTGCACATGCCCCAGAATTCCTTTACGTACTCACCAAGATCACTGTACATGCTCCAGGACACCGTTAGATACTCACCATGATTGCAGATACACACACATCCCATAAAAAATTGGTTAGGTACTCACTAAGATCACTGTTCATCTATCAGAATTTTGTTAGGCTCTCACCAATATTACTGCAAATCCCCCAGATAACTGTAAGATACTCACCAGGATCACTGCACATCCCTCTAACCACTATTAGGTAATCACCAAGATCACTGTTCGTGTTCATTTCCCAGATCTCAGTAAGATAACTGTTCAGCCTCCAGACCTCTGTTAGGTACTCAGTAAGATCACTGTTCATTTCCCCGACCTCTGTAAGGTACTCACTAAGATTACTGTTCATTCCTTAGACCTATGTTAAGTACTCACCAAAATCATTGCAGATCCTATAGCAACTCCGTTAGGTGCTCATCAAGATCACTATACGTCCCCAAAGACACTGTTAGGTACACCCCAAGGTTGCTGTAGATGCACACACTGCAGGTCTCTATTAGGTACTCACCATGATGATCAATATGTACATCCCTAAGGACTCCGTTAGGTATTCACCAAGCTCACTGTACCTACCCAAAGACTCTGCTATGTAGGACTTACTGAGATCACTGAATGTTCCTAATGACACTGCCAAGTACTCACCAAGATCACTATACGTCTAGTACGTCCCCAAAGACCCTGATTGGTACTCACCAATATTATTGTACAGCCCAGACTTCTGTTAGGTACTCAGTAAGATCACTGTTCATTCCCCTTACCTCTGTTAGGTACTCACTAAGATTACTGTTCATTCCTCAGACCTCTGTTTGGTACTCACCAAGATCATTGCAGATCCTATAACAATTCCGTTAGGTGACCATCAAAATCTCTATACGTCCCCAAAGACACTGTTAGGTACTCCCCAAGATTGCTGTAAATACACATATTCCAGGACTCTATTAGGTACTCACCATAATGAATAAAATGTACATCCCCAGGACTCCGTTAGGTATTCACCAAGCTCATTGTACCTCCCTAAAGACTCTGTTAGGTACTCACTAAGATCACTGTATGTCCCTAAGGACACTGCCAAGTTACTCACCAAGATCACTTGCACAGGCTATAACCATATGTTTAGAAATACCATATAAGGTTATATAGATTTCTTAGAACATTATTTTATTTAGGTAAGAAAAGTTATCATTTTACATTTTTAAACAGTTCAAAGTATGTAAACTGATAAGAAAGTAAATTTTGGTGTTCGGTACCAATTTTGGTGGCCTCTAAAATGCCACCAAATCCACCAAAATTAGCACACCAAAAATTGAGACAACGCCTTTATTAAAATTTAAAAAAATAATTGTAAGTGTTCGATCCAAACCAATCCTGCAAGCGCATAGAGTGATAAAAGACACATTAGATTATACTTAAATAATCTTGGGTTTAGACAAAAACCAATGAATTAATCGACCCACCAGAATTGTAACCGTTTTTTAGATAATTGCACCAAGCCTGTAATATTATTTTTGACGGAAAAATGAAGTATTGTAGAACCTAAATATCCTCCACCAGCGCTTAAATATAACTGACCGGGACGAGTGATGGCAACAGCGTATTTCCAACTTGTCTTTGTGATGAGATATATTCGTCCAAACTTTTCCCACCAAAATTGGATTTTTATTTGGACACTTCTTTTAATTAGTATAACTTTATAATATTTACACTTATTCTTTTTAATATAAAGCGAAAATATAGTTTACATATCTAGGAAGATATACAAGCCACGTGAAAGCCCGTAATGTGCAATGGTAAAAAAATATGAGAAGTTTTCTTCTCCAATCTGGAATCTGGACACGACACCAAAATTAGAAAATGGCACTTCAACATTTTTTTTAATAATGTTTCATTATTATTTTTATATTATTTATCAGATGCACACTTGAGGTTTAACTTATATTTACAGAAAAAAAAATACTTCAGAGCTGTGTTTGTCGTTTTAAGTAGGATTTTCAGCTTGGACACGAAAAAAACGCGCCTGGGAAAATGACCCATAACCCGTGTGCAGACAGTGTGAAATGGGGTTTTTGTTCTATAACGAATATAATTTTTTTACTAACAGCAACGAGTCATAGTAAAAAATACATTTCTGGAATGTGATTTGTCATTGTAAACTAGTAGGCAAAGTGTCATTTATCTTAGCATTTGCTGACATCATTTTTGTTATCTATGCCCTAATACTTCCAATATTTGTAATAAAACATGTTTCCAATATATTTTTGACGTGTAAACTAAGTTTTCCATATTAGTAGGATCGTAGAGGCACCTTAGGCACATTTCCTTTTCTTTTACCTAGTTTTTGGATATTTACATATTACAATTTATTAGTCAATTTCAGTTAGGGCACTTACGTATCGTAACAGACTTATGTTCAAAGATTTCTCTACGAATGGGCAATATAAAATACCTACCTAGTTACGTAATAGGCTTACGGGATAGGATAACTAATTTGTTAACTGAATAATCGACAAAAAATAACAAAAGTCTATTTCAGTATAATAAACGAACTTACATATTCTTATTCAATTATCACATAACCCGATCCGATGGCCCTAGTTAAAAATTCGTCTATCGTAGCCAAACGAGGGTTCGTGAATAAATTATCAATCAAGCTATTCCAAACATGGGTCGATCTTGAGCCCGCAAACGAAGCCAGCTGGCAACCACCCACACATGCAACTACTATCCTGAGTGTAGTTTAGACTAAAAGAAACCTGAAGATAAGGCATGGTTAGATACAGTGGATGGTAACCGAAAAGTAAGCCAGCTGGCAACTACCCACATATGCAACTACTATCCTGAGTGTGGTTTAGATGAGAAGAAACCTCAAGATAAAGCATGCAGGTAGTCAGTGGATGGTATGATAGTTCGATCTTGAGCCCGCAAACGAAGCCAGCTGGCAACCACACACATATGCAACTACTCCTGACTGTGGTTTAGACTTGAAGAAACCTAAAGATAAAGCATGCAGGTAGTCAGTGAATGGTATGATAGTTCGATCTTGAGCCCTTAAACGAAGCCAGCTGGCAACACCCACACATGCAACTACTCCTGAATGTTGTTTAGACTAGAAGAAATCTGAAGTTAAAGTATGGTAAAGTCAAGTACAGTATGATGGTTCGATCACAAAGTAAGTATTGGCTAGCGCAATCCAGAGAGTCGGCTTCGAGCAAACGCGGCTAAACTCACTCAGACATCCACACGCGTCGTTTACGCGCTCTGTGGAACCGTGTCGAACCGGCATAGGTTGGGTGTGAACGGCGCGTTCGGTGCGGGCGGACGGAATGGCGAGTAAAGAAAAATATTTATGTGATGTGTTTGGGTGTAATAACACCACAGAAAATAGTGCATTGTCATTTTTAGTTTCCCACGCGATAATGAAGAGTAAGTAGAACTCTTTTATTTGATAAATAAATAGATATCTACTTCAAAACACTAGAAATGGAGGGATTTCTTTTTAAATATTAACGCACATATTACGAACGAAAAATTATATTTTTCGTTCGTAATATGTGCTTTAGCGTTTTAGGTACTATTTTTTTCCTATTAGAAATATGACTTTCTACTCAGGTAGGTACCTACTTCCATATGGTACAAAATATTTCATATCGGCCAGGTAATTTAGGAGTTTATCAATTTCATATACCTACCTAATTCATACTTACCTATAAACGATAGGTAAATTCATTAGAAAAATCAGAAAGTAAAAGTAGCAACCCTAAAGAGTAGGCATAAGTGATCAAAAGAAGGGGCGAGCTGGCCTTCTGTAAATTCTCTATTTTGTGGTTCGATCTTGAGCCTGCAAACGAAGCTAGCTGGCAACCACCCACACATGCAACTACTTCTGAATGAGGTTTAGACTAGAAGAAACCTAAAGATAACGCATGGTAAAGTACAGTGGATGGTATAGAGACCGAAAAGCAAGCCAGCTGGCAACCACCCATACATGCAACTACTCTTAAATGTGGTTTAGATGAGAACAAAACTGAAGATAACGTATACAGGTGGTACAGTAAGTGATATGATGGTTTGATTTTAAGCCTGCAAACGAAATCAGCTGATAACCGCTCACACATGAAACTTCTCTTGAATGTGGTTTAGATGAGAAGAAACCTGAAGATGAAGCATGGTGAAGTAGTTATTAATGTGCAAGAAATCTCACAAATAAACGGGCATTATGGCGGTTGAGTACAGATGATGTGCCAAAAGGAAAATGACAAGCAATGAAGACGGCGCTAATATAATAAAATAATTTTTGATATCCTACGTAATTTTAAGACTTCGCTGCCCAGAAAAAGACAGACTTGGCTGGCTAAAACAGATGGCTTAATATAGCCAAAGCCTAAAATGACGACAAAATCAGTCGCTAATATTTGACATTTATTTTAGTAGTTACACAGTCTTAAACATCTTAATTTCTCTTTATCTAACACCTATAGGCAGTCCGTCTGTTTGTTGTGGATTTCGCATACCGATAGATGCCGGTCTGCATATCAGAATACGAGTACCTAAGGGGGTGAGTACCTAACTGCACTATCGACAGTAATGCAGGCATCTTGATTGACGCATCTGCACTGTAAATGGGCATTATGGCGATAGAGCACAGATGGTGTGCGGAAGCGAAACGTGATTCGACAGGCAATCAAGACGGCACTGTAACACATTAAACGTGTTTTGAAAATTTAGTAACACCTATGTAATTTTTTAGACTTTGCCGCTTTCTATGGCTACCCGAAAAAGACGGACGTAGCTGAGTGGAAAACTTTGCTTTTTTTATAGCTAAAGTCTGATAAGACGACAAAATCAGTTTTGACATTTATTTTAGCAGTTAAATAGTCTCGCACATCTTAATTTCTCTTTATCTAACACCTATAGGCGGTCCGTCTGTTTGTTGTGGATTTCGCATACCGATAGATGCCGTTCTGCATATCAGAATACGAGTACCTAAGGGTGAGTACCTAACTGGACTATCGACAGTAATGCAGGCATCTTGATTGACGCATCTGTACTGTAATTGGGCATTATCGAGGAGCTCTCGTAACTTGAATTGGTCGTGGTCTGTCGCAGCGCAGCTTAGCTCGTTTGGCGGAGTAGCAAAAAGATTGCCCTCTTAAAAAAGTTCAAAATATCTCATCGAATAATCTTTGGCTAAAAGCTAAAGGCAACCGATATGACGACAAAATCAGTCACTAATATTTGATAATTTATTTTAGCAGTTACACATTCTCACACATCTTAATTTCTCTTTATCTAACACCTATAGGCGGTTCGTCTGTTTGTTGTGGATTTCGCATACCGATAGATGCCGGTCTGCATATCAGAATACGAGTACCTAAGGGGGTGAGTACCTAACTGGACTATCGACAGTAATGCAGGCATCTTGATTGACGCATCTGCGCTGTAAATGGGCATTATGGCGATTGAGTACAGATGGTGTGCGGAAGTGAAACGTGATTAATTTTACAAGCAATGAAGACGGCGCTGTAACACATTAAACATGTTTTATAAATTTAGTAACACCCATTAATTTTTTAGACTTTGCCGCTTTCTATGGCTACCCGAAAAAGACAGACGTAGCTGACTGGAACACTTTGCTTTTTTTATAGCCAAAGTCTGATATGACGACAAAATCAGTCGCTAATATTTGTCATTTATTTTAGCAGTTACACAGTCTCACGCATCTTAATTTCTCTTTATCTAACGCCTATAGGCGGTCCGTCTGTTTGTTGTGGATTTCGCATACCGATAGATGCCGGTCTGCATATCAGAATACGAGTACCTAAGGGGGTGAGTACCTAACTGGACTATCGACGGTAATGCAGGCATCTTGATTGACGCATCTGCACTGTAAATGGGCATTATGGCGATTGAGCACAGATGGTGTGCGGAAGCGAAACGTGATTCGACAGGCAATCAAGACGTGACGTTGTGACTTAAAATGATTCATGAAAACTTCAGTAAAAAGAAATTTTGCAGACTTTGCCGCCTTATTTAGATACGAAAAAGAAACTGCCGTGTGGCTGGACAGATAGAACTGACTGCCTCTCTAACAGCAAAAGTCTGATTTAGCTCATAGGTAATTTGAGGATGTCACATTAAACCACTTTATCAAGCTGAGCTGTAAGAATGTATGTAGTGTCTGTATTCTTTATAATAATATGTCATCTTTTTACTCTTCGGTGTACCTACAACTCGCGCTGACAAGCAATGGACCCGAATTGGCAACATTGTTGTTGACATCCTGCTCATTTCATTTATTTTGATAGAGAGGCAAACAATTATGCTACTAATTTGGGTCCATTTTATCCGCGCAAGTTATACTAACAACACATTTAAATAGTAAATTAACTTACTAAAACTGTTCAACAATGTGACAGTATATTGAATATCAATTTTCATTCAGCTACCCTGCCGCCTAGATAGTACAGCTCGAAGTTATATGAAAGCTATGGAATTCAAAATGGCCGATCCAGAACGAAGGTATGTGTCAATGTATTGAATTTCAAAGATGATTAATAGCGGCCAGCATTCCTCCACTGGTTTCAGCTACAGTTAGTCATTCGATTTGGTTTGGGCGGCTCGCTGGACAATGGTTTTATCGGCCAATAGATAGTTGTTCCCAAATTTATCTCTATTGCTCTAGTTGTTCTGCATATTTTGGGGCAGAATTAATATTTAGAAGCAAGTTATCAACATAGCAGAAAATTTCGATACTTAGACCTGCCAACAGTACTATAACTACATCATTATCACTATTAATAACATAAATGAAATATCAAAGAAAATGCTCTATTCATAAAATATCATAACACGTTTGCAAAATATATGTTGTCATATTCAAACTGATTCAAACATATTTAAATGGACTTATCTGATAAATAAAAATAACTCACGTTGACATAAAAAATTCTTTGACGTATAAATATAATCAAAATAAAAAAAGTCTTTGAACTCTACATAAAAAGTACTATAACAGTTCCGTTAGTAAAACCAAAATCCAGTTTTAAACAGCAACATGAAACGAAACGAAGTTCACAGTTACCAGCAAGTATTGTAATAAAGTTCAAAGGAAGTACAGTGGAGGAATAGTAATACTTTGAGTACTTTATAGATTTTAAGCGTAGCATTTTTAAGGCGACGATACGTGATCAGCATTGAAACCCGCTATTCTTATTGGCAATGGCGAGAAGGGGTGGGATACAAGTTCAGTGATTCAGTACCATTACAATGAATTTACATTAGATAGATACTACTGAATTTTAAAGATATCTTGATAAAACCTGTGAAAGGGTAAGTAGTATTGGTAGGTAACAAGTAAGTAAAGTTTTATCAAAAAATAATGTTCATCTGAATCAAACAAAAAAATTCCATTAATATTAAATGTTATTACCAAGGCGTAACCTAGGTACTTAGTTATTAAAACTTATATAAAAATCTTTTCGGTTCTACCCATTTATTGATCAATTTATACTGGTCTTTCATAAACATACTAAGAAAATCTGGTATAAGTTTGTCCCATAAATGTATTTTCTAGCGAAGTACAAGGTTCTCCTTTGCCTCGGGTAGCAGCTAAGTCACCGTGTAGTAGTGGCTAAGAATACTGCCAACCTTAGTCCATCAGGATGTTTCGTAAAAGCGACGTAGAGTTTTGACCTTGGCTGAATATTTGTCAACTATGGTGAACCGCATGGTGGCGCTGATACCACCTACAATGGCATTCCCAAAGAAAATTGACGTCAGGCAGTCAGGCGGTCATTAAAATTGCCAAATCCTTTTGCTAAATGATTTTAAATGTGGTGTCGGCACCAAATTATTTGGGATAAGGGCAAGCAGATGATGATGTACAAGGTTCTTCTTTTATCTCCAAGTTGTTGGATACTAGCACGTCAAAGAATAAATATTAAGGCAGTTACATAAAATGAAGAATTCTAAATTACAGAACTAATTGGTTTTCTTTATTGGTCTTCTTCAGTGTCGTAGCACTTTCCATTACATTTTAGTATCCAAGTGACTATTCCATTCAAGTTTCCAAAAATCAGCCTCATTTCAATAGCTCTTGAAATTTTGGGGAGTTAATAAAAGATAAAAACGCGTGAATCCTTCCGCTTCTTGATTAAACGAGGTACCAGTAGACTAATATTGCCAAAGGAGAGCGACGAGATTTTAAAATTAAGTCGTTTTAAAATTCTTTTGACGACGTGACCAGCTTTGCAATTTGTGGTTGAACAAAATATTATGAAGAAGTATATCCGTAGACACTTTGTTTTGCTTATTTAATGAACCTACTACTTTTCTCCCCGACAGTTACACGCACGGCTTCCTAGATGTCTATGTGAATCTTAAAGTGCCGACTCAATGATATGTTTTGAGGTTTTCTGTATGTAGATACATGTTGGATGCAAACATGCGTGATCTAATTTTGTAACAGATTAGATAGATCTATTCGGCCATCCTCCAATCAGATGTTTGTTGGCATATTCACCATCCTCGGCAAAATTTTCCCTTAATAACAAGAGAAAGAAAGGTGTAAAATGAAGAAGAGTGATCACAGTACCTTCTCGTAACTGTAAAAGGCTGCAGACATTGATACGAGCAATCTCCAGCAAATCTCTGTTTGATTTTAATTAAGGGCACTCTACGTGCAGTGCAATATCCGAACAGAGGGATTTTTTTGTTTTATTTTTAAGCTGGTCTTTCTTTAGAAGCGTTTGTTGAATTAAATCATATGCGATGTGTATTTTTGTTTCATATTTATCAATTCCTAAAGTGCAGATTATTCTGAATATCCGAAAACCATAAAACATGAATCAAACGAATGGTTTGGATTTACTTTAAGAACCAACTTTTATAGAGTTCGCAGAAATACCATGTAAATTTTTTGGTATTTAAATTGAAGTAGTTACTCGACATTTTAATAGTAGGTAATAAGTCATAGCTATTTTCAAAGACAAGATAATATCAAACACAGTTAGTGACATGGAATTTGTTAGGAGCCAATAAGTAAGGGTCAGTTCCCACAGAAGGCGACGAGACGAGACGCGACGCGACGATGCAATGTCATTTTCAAGCGGCATCAAGATACAACGCGCGGCGCCGCTCGATGCATCTTGAAGCCGCTTCAAACCCAGACGAGACGAGACGCGACGCGACGCGACGATGCAATGTCAGTTCAGGTGACGTCACTTTCGGCCGCCTGTCAGTCAGATTCCCACGCTCAGTGTTGCCGCGATTGGAAAAAAATCCTACAACTTTTGGAAACTCGATACGAAAAAAAAACATGTGTTATTGAACTAAAAAAGACCAATCATTCGCAGTAGTTCAATTGATTATAGTTTCATGGAACTACTGCGAAGTTTTTTCGCACTAGTTCCATTGGGCCAGGTCAGACAATGGAACTATCGCAAATCTTAGTTTACGATCATTCGCAGTAGTTCCGTTGAGTAGTTGTCAGTGATCCACCTTCTCACGAAATAGTGTATGCTAGACTATAAGATTGTTTGAGAAAATGGTAGGTCTTGAAGTGATCTTTCAGATGACAGCTGTCGAAAATAAGATCCGTTTATCTCGGAAACCATAAATAATTTCTTTAAGGAAATGGTAAGCCTTGACGAGTTTTATCAAACAACAGCTGTCAAACTAAAATCACATTTATCTCGGCAATCATTCATGCCAGTCTATCAGTTCGTTTGGGAAAGTTGTAGGCCTTGAAGAGACCTTTATTTTATGTGACAGCTGTCAACCTAAAAACTAGTTTATCTCAGCAATCGTTCATGCTAGACTCTCAGTTTGTTTGGGAAAGTTGTAGGCCTTGAAGAAACCTTTATTTTATGTGACAGCTGTCGAACTTAAAACTCGTTTATCTTGTCAATCGTTCATGCTAGACTATCAGTTTGTTTGGGAAAGTCGTTGGTTTTCATGAGACCTTTATTTTTAGTGACAGCTGTCAAACTTCAAACTCGTTTATCTCGTTAACTATGCATGCTACACTACTAGTTTCTTCAGAAAAGTTGTAGGTCTGGACGAGGTCTACATTTTGTGACAGCTGTCAAACTTCAAACTCGTTCATCTCGTTAACTGTGCATGCTACACTACTAGTTTCTATGGAAAAGTTGTAGGTCTGGACGAGGTCTACATTTTAAGTGACAGCTACAATTTTAATTCACCTACACCCTTCGGTGCACAAAGCTTTGGAAATTCCAAGACTTGCTTGTAGTTCTTGATGACACCATTAAAAGAACACTCTGTGCCATCTTAAATATTGCTCTTGATGATACGGCCTGGATTCAAGCATCGCTTCCGATTCGTTTTGGTGGTTTAGGTATTAGGAAAGCGACATCGGTCTCCCTGCCAGCATTTCTGTCCTCGGCTCATTCCGCTAATCCCCTTTGCGGTAAGGTTCTTAACTCATCTTTGGGTTCCGTGGGGATTTCGGGATTGGCCGAGGCGGTAGAGGTTTGGCGGGGAAGATGTCCTGTTGATATGCCGGACGCCCCACACGTTCAGAGGCAATGGGATGAACCGCTCTGTAAGCAAGTTTTGCAGAACCTAATTAGTGGTTGTTTGAACTCTGTGGATCGTGCGAGAGTTCTGGCCGTGTCTGAGAGAGAATCGGGGTTCTGGTTGCAAGCATTTCCTTCGGCAAACCTGGGTACCCTGTTGGATAACGATACGCTATCAATCTTAGTCGGGTTGCGTTTGGGCGTCAAGATTGTTGAGCCGCATCAGTGCGTTTGTGGGGAGCTCGTAAATGAGTTGGGTCACCATGGCTTGGCATGTCAGAGAAGCGCTGGTCGAATGTCTCGACACGCCAGTCTAAATGACATAATACGCAGGGCTTTATCTTCCACCAGTGTCCCATCGGTTTTAGAGCCAGTCGGTTTGTTGCGCACGGATGGCAAACGACCAGATGGGCTGTCGTTGATACCGTGGAAACTGGGTAAATGTTTGATTTGGGATGCCACCTGCGTTGACACGTTAGCTCCGACTCATTTACTCTCTACGTGTCGGAGTGCTGGGGCCGCGGCGGCAACGGCAGAAGGACTCAAGCGCCGTAAATATCAAGACTTGATGCACAATTATGTTTTCGTGCCCTTTGCAGTTGAGACCCTTGGCCCGTGGGGAACGGAGGCCAGGTGTTTCATAACCGATCTTGCAGCGCGTCTCCGCGAGGCATCGGGTGATTCCAGATCTGGCAGCTACCTGGCTCAGAAAATCAGTTTAGCGATACAAAGGGGTAATGCTGCCAGTATTTTGGGTACTCTGCCTCGCGGGGACTCGTTGGAAGGTATTTATTACTTGTAGTTTTAGTTTTAAGTTGACATGTTTTTTATATAATGTATTATTTAATTATTCTATGTTTTAAATAAACTGATTAAAAAGTGACAGCTGTCAAACTTCAAACTCGTTTATCTCGTTAACTGTGCATGCTACACTACTAGTTTCTTCAGAAAAGTTGTAGGTCTGGACGAGATCTACATTTTAAGTGACAGCTGTCAAACTTCAAACTCGTTTATCTCGTTAACTGTGCATGCTACACTACTAGTTTCTTTAGAAAAGTTGTAGGTCTTTAGTCGGGGAATTCTGGAAATTCAATGTATGGCGCCAGTTGAAGCACGCCTTTACAGCAATTTTTTTTTGCGATTAGATATGATTAGATACCTTTAAGCATGTTGTTTGAAACCCTAAAAGCGGAGACCCTCCGCCCGTCCGCATCACCCCGATTTTCTTTGAAATGTGTCAAAAATTATAAACTTTCCGGATTTATGAGTTAACTATAATAGTTACAAAAAAGTGTCAAAGGACAAAATATTCCGTATGAAATTTGCTACTTAAATGTAATACATTTTTTTATTGTAACTTTTACAGTTTTCAAGATAAAACGATTTATATAAAAAAAACCTTTTCCTGGAAAATCTATGAATGGCGCCAGTTGAAGCACGCCTTCACAGTAATTTTTTTTGCGATTAGGTTGCTAAGCCTGTTGTTTGAAACCTTAAAAGCGGAGACCCTACGACTGTCCGCATCACCCCCATTTTCTTTGAAATGTGTCAAAAATTATAAACTTTACAGATTTATGAGTTAACTATAATAGTTACAATAAAAAAATGTAATACATTTAAGTAGCAAATTTAATACGGAATATTTTGTCCTTTGACACTTTTTTTTGTAACTATTATAGTTAACTCATAAATCCGTAAAGTTTATGACTTTTGACACATTTCAAAGAAAATGTGATCGGAGGGTCTCCGCTTTAATTTCAAACAACAGGCTTATAGGTATCAAATCGCAAAAAAATGCTGTAAAGGCGTGCTTCAACTGGCGCCATTCATAGATTTTCTAGGAAAAGGTTTTTTTATATAAATCGTTTTATCTTGAAAACCGTAAGAGTTACAATAAAAAAATGTATTACATTTAAGTAGCAAATTTAATACGAAATATTTTGTCCTTTGACACTTTTTTTGTAACTATTATAGTTAACTCATAAATCCGGAAAGTTCATAATTTTTGACACATTTCATAGAAAATGGGGGTGATGCGGACGGGCGGAGGGTCTCCGCTTTTAAGGTTTCAAACAACATGCTTAAAGGTATCTAATCGCAAAAAAAAATTGCTGTAAAGGCGTGCTTCAACTGGCGCCATACATTGAATTTCCAGAATTCCCCGACTACTTGCCAATATCTACATTTTATGTGTCAGCTGTCAAACTAAAAACTCGTTTATCTCGTTAACTGTGTATGCAACACTACTAGTTTCTTCAGAAAAGTTGTTGGTCTGGACGAGTTCTACATTTTAAGTGACAGCTGACCTACAACTTTTCTGAAGAAACTAGTAGTGTTGCATACACAGTTAACGAGAAAAACGAGTTTTTAGTTTGACAGCTGTCACATAAAATGTAGATATTGGCAAGACCTACAACTTTTCCAAAGAAACTAGTAGTGTAGCATGCACAGTTAACGAGATAAACGAGTTTGAATTTTGACAGCTGTCACTTAAAATGTAGATCTCGTCCAGATCTACAACTTTTCTGAAGAAACTAGTAGTGTAGCATACACAGTTAACGAGATAAACGAGTTTTTAGTTTGACAGCTGTCACATTAAATGTAGATATTGGCAAGACCTACAACTTTTCCACAGAAACTAGTAGTGTAGCATGCACAGTTAACGAGATAAACGAGTTTGAAGTTTGACAGCTGTCACTTAAAATGTAGATCTCGTCCAGACCTACAACTTTTCTGAAGAAACTAGTAGTGTAGCATGCATAGTTAACGAGATAAACGAGTTTGAAGTTTGACAGCTGTCACTAAAAATAAAGGTCTCATGAAAACCAACGACTTTCCCAAACAAACTGATAGTCTAGCATGAACGATTGACAAGATAAACGAGTTTTAAGTTTGACAGCTGTCACATAAAATAAAGGTCTTTAAGGTCTTTTCAAGGCCTACAACTTTCCCAAACAAACTGATAGTCTAGCATGAACGATTGCTGAGATAAACTAGTTTTTAGGTTGACAGCTGTCACATAAAATAAAGGTCTCTTCAAGGCCTACAACTTTCCCAAACGAACTGATAGACTGGCATGAATGATTGCCGAGATAAATGTGATTTTAGTTTGACAGCTGTCGTTTGATAAAACTCGTCAAGGCTTCCTTAAAGATATTGGATAGTCTAAAATTTATGGTTTCCGAGATAAGCGGATCTTATTTTCGACAGCTGTCATCTGAAAGATCACTTCAAGACCTACTATTTTCTCAAACAATCTGATAGTCTAGCATACACTATTTCCGAGAAAACTAGTCTTAAGATTGACTGCTTTCACCTTTAAGGTCAAAATAAAGACCGAGCGCGGCGACCTCGTAGTGCGCCGTCAACGTGACAGCGTCGTTCATAGTATTGAGGGCGCGACGCGGCGTGCCACCCTTTTTTGTTTCATTCCCATATAAACCCATACAAACCAGTCATACTATGAACGACGCTGTCACGTTGACGGCGCACTATGAGCCGCCGCGCTTGGTCTTTATTTTGACCTGGAATGTAGATTTTAACCAAAATAAACAAAAAAAATTAAATACTATATAGAAAGGAAAGACAGAGGATTTTACACACAATTCTGTAATAATTAGCTAAAACGGCAACACTCTACTTTGCAATTTACCAAGACTGAAAGCTGCTTCGCGCGGCGTTGCGCGGCGTCGCGCTACAACAAGCTGCAACGAGCGACGTAGAGCGGCCTTGTGCTCGGCAATTGAGCAAAAATGCCGCGTCGCGTCGCTCGATGTAGCGCGGCGTAGCGCTACGCCGCGCGCTGCATCTTGTTGCAGCGCGACGTCGCGAGGCGTCAAGCGGCATCGGGATGCATTGGGATACAACGAGCTGCAATGTCAAGAGGCCGCATGATGATGACTGACATTGTCCATCAAATACCTGTCACTTTATGGTCTACGAGCCTGAAGTTGGGAAAGTCTTGAAACATTATAGCATTTTATGGTGGCCCCGTAGCCCCATACTATAAATCTACATTTATATCTACGCTTCAACACTATCTACATCTACACTTATATTATTATCTAGACTTCTACATTATCTACACTAATCTACACTAATATAATAAAGAGGAAACCTTTGTTTTTTTTTTGTTTGTTTGTATGTAATCGATAAACTCCGAAACTACTGAGCCGATTTCCAAAATTCTTTCACCATTAGAAAGCTACAACATTCATGAGTAACATAGGCTACTTTTTATCACGGGAAAACGGTTAACAGCAGAAAAAGCGGGAAACAAAGCGGACATTACCCAAATTAGCCAAACCGCTTTACCGATCTTCGCGAATTTTGGCACTGATATTACTAGCATAGTAAAAACGGACATGGACCACTTTTTGTCAGCCCTCGAGGATCTGGAGTACCTGATGAAGACCACCAGCATCTCATCAAAACTATAAGAGATACGGTCATGTCTTCATAGAAAAAGTTGTTCACCATGACGGGCCGCATCTGCTGGCATATGGTCATCGAGGATCTGAGGTACCTGATGTAGACCACCAGCATCCCATCTAAACTATACGAGATACGGCAATAGCTTCAAAGTAGAAGTTACTCAGCATGGTGGGCCGCTTCTGCTGGCACATGGTCATCCAGGATCTGGAGTACCTGATGTAGACCACCAGCATCCTGTATAAACTGTTAGAGATACGGTAATTCCTTCAAAGTAAAAGTTATTCAGCATGAAGGGCCGCTTTTGCTGGCACATGGTCACGAGGGTCTGGAGTAGGTACCTGATGTAGACCACCAGCATCTCATCTAAACTATAAGGTTTACGGTTATTGCTTTAAAGTTAAAGTTATTCAGCATGACGGGCCGCTTCTGCTGGCACATGGTGAAGAGGGTGTGGAGTACCTGATGTAGACCACCAGCATCCCATTTAAGTATAAGAGATACGGTAGTGGCTTCAAAGTAAAAGTTATTCAGTATGACGGGCCGCTTCTGTTGGCACATGGTCATGATGGTCACTTCTGCTGGAACCTACGGGAAAAGATCCAATTTCTACGGGAAAACAGGAAAGTAGCAGCGGGTGAAACCGCTGGGCGGGCCGCTAGTAATCGATAAACTCTGAAACTGCTGAACCGATTTCAAAAATATATCACTATTGAAAAGGTACAACATTTCTGAGTAACATAAGCTGCTTTTTATCACGAGAAAATATTATTTTCTTATATAAAAACGGTTACCAGTGGTAAAACCGGGAAATTAAGCAGATATTACCCAAACCGCTTAACCGATCTTCACGAGATTTAACACTGATATTGCTAGCATATCGAAGACGGACATGTACTACTTTTTGTCAGCCCTTGAGGATCTGGAGTACCTAATGGAGGGCACCAGGAGCACTGCTAAACTATATGAGATACGAAAAAGGCTTTTATCAAAATTTGCTTAGCATGACGGGCCGCTTCTGCTGGCACATGGTCATCCATCGAGGGTCTGGAGTACCTGATGTAGATGACCAGCATCCCATTCAAAGTATAGATAAGAGATATTTGATGGCTTCATTGTAAAAATTGTTCAGCATTACTGACCGCTTCTGCTGGCACATAGTCATCGAGGGTCTAAAGTACCTAATGTTGACCACCAGCATCTTATCCAAACTATAAGAGATACGCCGATGGCTTCATTGTAACAATTGTTCACCATTACGGGCCGCTTTTGCTAGCACATGGTCATTGAGGGTCTAGAGTACCCGATGAAAATCACTAGCATCCCACCTAAATTATTAGAGATAAGGTATTAACTTCAAAGTTGAAGTTGTTCAGCATGGTGAGGCCATTCAACTGGCAGTTAGATATCCAGGATGTGACATACCTAGAATGGAACACCAGAAACCTAGTTTAACCAAAAGAGACGGGCCGCAAGTTATTCATAATACTTATATTTTAAGTATTTTTGGTATCTTTTTCGGATAAATCGATGATAACCTATTAAATTGGTCATGACATGATAGATTCGCAGATTTTGTATTTTCATACAAAAATTACGTAATACTTACTTAACTTTAATTTAAAACCCGGCGTGAACAAAAAATGCAGATTAACCCCTTTATTCCCGATTTTTATATGAAACCTAATAGATATTAAACAAACTGCCTAAATCTTTTCTAAATCTTTTTGCTACCATGATTAGAGAATAAAACCGAAAAATCTTTCGGTTTTATTCTCAAAATGCTAGCAAAGTTTTCGGTCACCACGTTGTGCGGCTATAGCCGTAGTATAAAAGTATACGGCGATGCATTCAAGGAGTGCGACAGACGCGTTCGACTTTTCATATGACTATAGCCACACCTGACGAACTTACACCTTTACACACTGTCTGTAACCTACGCCTACCTTGCTCTACAAATGCTACTATCAACCATTTAAACTTCACTTATTTAGTCGTCAGGATCCCACTGCTGGGCAAAGGCCTCCCTCCCCTTCATCACTGGTACCGGCACTGGGGCTCCATTCAGTGATGGTTTTAGCCCATAGTTTCGCTTGGCATGTGGCAGACATGACCAGCCCTATCCCATTCGAGCTTCGCGGCTGCACGTGCCACATCGGCAAATTTGCGTTTTGGGACGCAGTATAGTATTTCTGACCTAATCTACGAGTTTCAGTTTCCGAGTCAGAGTTTTCTAGTATACTGCGCCCCATTGCTCGCTGGGATATTAAAGCTGGTCTTCTGAGCTTTTGTCAAAGGCCAATTCTGTGCCCCATAAGTGAGTATCGGGAGAATGCACATGATTTTGCGATTTCACCTTTCATTTGTTCCCTCGCTCCTCCAGGCTTTTTTGGTGCATCTCGTAACTTGTTTGTCTTCTCGTGCCTGGAAGGAGACTATTTGGCTCAGATATATGTATTCATGGACATATGTCATTCTTCCGCCCGCCACGTACAAAGGCTCATATGTTATGAATTATATGATAATTGATAAATTAACAGGCGCTTATTCGTCGGTCCCGGTTGCTGTGTTACTTAGACGGCGCGGCGGTCGTTAACATGGACGTATAAAAGTCCATGGTCGTTAACTCTGGCACCAGAGATCATCTAGTCGTTGGACGTCTCGGTGTCCTAGACTATCTATCTATCTGACAGCATTTTTACTTTAAATTTAGAAACTTAACAGCCACAACAGTACACTGTTTGGACATGAGCTATTTTCTGGAAAACAAGCATATTGGCGAGCGTAGTGCAAGGTGTTGTACACACAGAAAACTGTTGCTTATTCCCAGAAATTTAAAGAATACTTAATTTATTTGACTCACAAGCAAACCACAGGTCAAAAAACGACTAAACTACATATGTTGGCTTGTACTAAGTGGTTTTTAAAAGTAGTTATCCATAATATTTTGTATCGTAAATGTAGCTGTTAACTTCAAAAATATACCTATTAAAATAAAATAAAATAATTTTGGGCTCTAAGAGAAACACAGTCTTCCGTTCCGTTCCAATCGAAGCTCATACAAAGCTATCATATCACATAACCTGCACATACATCAAGCTCTTGAACTACTAAAGTGAATTGACAAGCTGACAAGCAGCACCGAGCGGCCGGAAGCGACATGAAGATGCATCGAGCGGCGCCGCGCGTTGCATCTTGATGCCGCTTGAAAATGACATTGCATCGTCGCGTCGCGTCTCGTCTCGTCGCCTTCTGTGGGAACTGACCCTAACTTTTGTTGCTACTTACATTTTTAGAAGATCTAGCATTAAAAAGTTTAGTCTTTTTAGAAGACTTAAACATAATTGAACATTAACGCGTCGGTTGTGCAAACAAAATTTCTCGGAGTGGCTCTTTGTTCCGCGATCGCAAACATTACGTAGACTTAATTGAAATAATGCAAACAAACAAACAAAATATTCAAACAAACAGTTCCATTGGCGTGGAAACGAACAAACTCGTGATGCGCTGCAGCTTTATTCATTAAAGGGGAACATTTAGTTACTCATTATCGTGTTAGGCAAGTTGCCGTATGGTGCCGGCTAGAGTAAAATATCACCACCCCTTCTCTTCCCGAGGGGGCCGTAAGAGGCGACCGAGGGATAAACCCGACCCAAACAGCCAGGTCCAACCGTATGGTGGCGGTTAATTCACCACAAAAGCATTCCCAAGGAGGGCTGACGTCTGGCAGGCGGCAGGTCGTAAAATTAAGCCAAATCCTTTGCAACACGATTTTGTGTTCAACAAAACTTGTTGCGTCGACCCCAAGTAATTGGGATAAGGGCAGGAAGATGATGTATCGTGTTAAGCAAGTAAACGACATCAACAATTTGGTAAAAATTTGCCGTGTTACCACATGCTTAGAATAGCATCACCCCATATCTTTCCCGTGGGTGTCGTAAGAAGCGACTAAGAGTTTTGAGGGTTGATGTGTATTGCAATTTTAGGAGACAAGCTGATAACCTGTCACTATGGTGATACGCAGTCTTCTGAATTTACTCTCAAACTTTTGTCAGACGTGGAGTAAGTGGCCGTTTGTTTTACAGCCATTTACACTCTGCCTTCCCCGAAAGGGATATAGGTGTGATAAATGTATGTGTGTATAAAGGTATCAAAGGTATTATTATGTATCCGTTTTATATGGAGTAAATCATCATCCTCATTCAAGTCGTACTTATACACCTAACATTAGCCGGTATCAAATCAACATCGGGCTTTCAAACGGCCATAACGCAAGTTTTCTTATTAGAAGTTGCCCCATTACGAGCCAAGTTACCTACTGGGGTGGGGTGTGAGGATGCACCCATGAAATGGAAAGGAAATGGGGTTTATACTTTGATACATAAGTAGGTTTGTACTGTGATATAATAATAGGGAAATAGCATGATAGACGGGACGGATCAAACTAAAGCCAGCCAGCATACAAATCATACATTGAATCCCAAATTTTAAAACACTTCCCGTGTTAGGTAAACATTACTACGACGCATTAGTGGCCAAGTTAACTTGCTTAATTCGCAGGCTAGGATAGAACCGCGGTACAGTGGAATCAGCAGTACAGATGCCTGCGGTGGAAACGTGTGGTGTGGTGGCATGGCAGCAACTCGAATATTTAATGTTTGCACTAATAAGATTTCTTTGTCAAAACACCGGAAAACAGCGGAAAACTATGCTGTACTTCTAAGAATTCTGTATTCGTCTATATTTTTAACAGCACCTCGACTAACCCATACCAATTATGTAAAGATTCACCGTAGCTTCTACGAATAAATACTTCGAAATAAAGTGGTGGTTAAAACTAGGAACTCATATTAAACTTCCTCATTTATACTTCTACAGAAAATCTTATGATTCGCAAAACGGAAAGAGAATATTAAAGGATGATTTAATCACATCCAAACAGAGATTCAAGAATATTCGCAGTTCCATTAGTAGCTCATTTAAAGTACTTAATCACTTAAAATATGAAATTACCGGACCAGACATTTAATTTTAAAACAATACTCTTTCACACACGAATGTACAGACGTAGGTCAGATAAATCCAAATTGTTTGATTTCAATTACCTATCTACCCCACCACACAGGAGAAAGGGGAAATAGGGGAAATGTAGCGGACTTAATTCCTGCCCCTCGTCGTATTATTGCAAAAATTAATCAAGTGTTCAAAGCCAGCGTCTAGACAAAATATTAAATTTGTATGGAAGAGCACTGGAGGACTCTCGTGGCACCGCTTTTCTGCTTCTTGTCGGATTCAAAAAGACTTTCTTGCTAGAATCTCCGGACGTTTTCGGGGTTGAATCCGGGCCAGCTTGAATGTAACCCGCTAGTATTAGGTTCATACCCTGCATGTGATAAACTTTGTAGGTACATAAATCAAACAATCTCGCAATCCTCACGAGCCACACTACAAAAAAGTTAGACGACCGATAAACGCATGTCGAGCAGTTTTTTTTGTACGAAGTTTTATTTTTAACACGCATTCAACACTTGTCTAAGGTTTTTGTGGTAAGGCCCAACGTTTTATTAAATTGAACACCCAAACTAAACACTTCAACTACCACTATCACTGTACATTACACAGTACAGCACTACCCCAGCGCCATATTGGTCGTCAACTTTATGCATACCTTGCTTCAAAACACAGCAGCTTCTGTGCACTGCCGATGCAATTTAATTTATAGCAAACCGCGTATTGTTTACACGGAAACAGACGCTGGGCAAACTGGCCGATAGTGGTTGCAATGGGCTAATCCACAGCGACTTAAAATATGCTAGTTAAGCGCTTTAAAAAAGACAGTGTTTTCCCAAAATAAACATACTTGCTTCTAGAAAACTTCAAGGGCTAGGACCTTTGATGCTGACTGGCGATGATGTGTTGATTGAACATAACTTTGGTTTTGTTCACGTTTATCCTAAAACCAACATGTCTCTAGGCACATTTTGGTTAATAGCATTATCTGTAGAATTTTAATTACTATGGTAATGATTTGAATTTTGGCACAAAATAGAGAATTTACAGAAGGACAGCTCGCCCGAACATTTATGCCTACAATTTAATTTTCTGAATTTTTAATATGCCGTACCTGGGTTAAACATACTTAGGTACAACACTTACATTATATCAAACTTAAACTATAACACACTATACAAAAATATTTGCACTTGCTAGTCGTAATATTGAATTCCGCCCGCACCGAACGCTGTTGACTTGACACTCGCTACTAACCGGTTCGAAACGGTTCGAGATTGCGCGTAAACGACAGCGTGGATGTCTGTGTGAGTAAAGCAACTTTTCCTTGAAGCCTGCTCTCTGGATTGGCGCCAGCCAATACTTACTTTGTGATTTTGATTTGATTTCGACAGTTTTTGGAGCTAAGGGGAACGATCCATTGCAACCACTCCAGCCCAGTGCAAACTGGGTTTCGCCGAACAATTCTGGTTTGTTCCAGCTTTGGTGTTAGATCGATGTTAGCGATTTAATTAATCAAAACAGTAACTTCGACATTAAGTCATTAAGCAACTTTAGAGTTAATTGAAATGAAATCTCAGGAGCTTAATAAAATAAGAAAACTTGTCAGAAAATATTTGACACCAAATTCAAACAATCCAGAATTCTAAGACGGAGACGGTTTGCGAATTTCAACTGCGTTTCTTGTCACCTACCTAAAACTAAAGGAATATTCTTATGACTGCGTTTTTTCTTTAATTTTAAGTGAGAAGCAACTTCAAACATATCATGTTTTTTCTTTTATAAACTAAAGTTTATTTAAGTACTCTTACAAAAACCTTCAAGTACAGTATTTAAAACAGAAGGGCGCTAACTGCAAAAGACCACAAATCATGAACTCTTTATGCTAATCCGGCCTGCAAGAGGATTACGGCAGCATCTGTGTCTGCCGGCATACGCTAATTAAATAGGTGACACTGGGGAACGTAAGTACACTTACCCACTTCTTTTTTCAGCCTGCAGATATTAAAGCGAAAGATATTTTGTTTCTGCGTTAACAGTATTTACCTACTTGGCTGTATTTTAAGTATAGCTATGATATGATCAAAAATTTTACACGTTAATATAAAAGGGTCATTACATCTGTGTCTGCCGGCATACGCTAATTAAATAGGTGACACTGGGGAACCTAAGCCGGTACTCTTACCCACTTCTTTTTTCAGCCTGCAGATATTGAAGCGAAAGATATTGTGTTATTACCCGACTGCCTCAGAAGGAGGGTTATGTTTTTCAAGAGTAGGTTTGTATGTATGTATGTGGACAAAAAAAATCTTTTTCACGGGCTACAGCCCAAATGGATAGTTGGATTTTGACATATAAGGTGTCGTTAGATTCGACTCAGCAGCGCGAGTGACGACATTGGCTATGTTAAAAAATTATAGATTCAAGATGGCGAATTTTTACAGCAAAATACTACTTCAAAATTACCGCATTCGGGTTTTTATGTTTTTTAACACATCTACTTGTTTGTTTTTGAGCTTCGTATACACTAATTTACTTGGCTGTATTTTAAGTATAGTTATGACCAAAAGTTTTACACACGTCAGTATAAAAATACACAGCGGAATTTACTTTGTATTTTCTACTAGTTCGTAGGTATTTATTCTGGTAATTTCAATATTACTTTGTGATTTCTACAAGAGTGTTTTACAAGAGTGGTACGTTAAAGAAATACACCAAAATGACAGTTTATGATATTCTGATGTCATATTTATACTCGTACTCCTACTGATAGTATCCATGACGATGCAGATGGAAAAAAATACAATATACCGGGAGTAAAAAAAGGGTATAACAAGCCGAAAAGAGGACAAGGTTCTCATGAAACTGAACAACTTTCCCCATGGAACATGGACCGAAACACGAAAAATATTTTGAACTCCCACCTTAGTAAATCAATCAGCTGATCGTCGAATTGGTATGGGAGGTCCATATTTTTCTATATTTCGACCCAAGTTCCACGGGGAAAGTTGTTCATATTTATGAGTACTTTGACTTCCTTTCGGCTTGTTAAAGGTACCTTATTTGTTACTCCCATACAATATGAAAATGTATAAAGGTAAAACTCGCATTACAATGGGCAGCGAGAGTTTTCATTTATAAACATAGAGTTTTCAGTTATACATAGTATAAAGTAAAGTCCTTTCCTGTGTCAGTATGTATGTTTCCTTATATCTTTGAAACCCCTTGAAGGATTTTGATGCAGTTTTTTTAAGTATATAGAGTAAGTTAAGGGGCAGGTTTTTAAATATTAACCCCTAAAGGGGTTAAAAGTTTGTATGTTTTTTTTTTAAATGCGATCTGTTTCAATATTAGTGATTAAATCAAAGAGCTAAAATAATTAAACACATGTTTCAGGGATTTTCGATTTTTAACCCCTAAAGGGGTAAGAAAGGAGTTAAAAGTTTGTATGGAATATCTTTATTTTTAAATGCGATCTGTCTCAAAATTTGCGTTTAGATCAAAAAGCTAAAAAAAAGAAATACGTGTTTCAGAGATTTTCGATTTTTAACCCCTAAAGGGGTAAAAAGGGTTTAAAAGTTTGCATGGGAAATCATTATTTTTAAATGTGATCTGTTTCAAAATTTGTTATTAAATTAAAGAGCTGAAAAAATTGAGCACTTGTTTCAGGGATTTTCAAATTTTAACTCGTAAAGGGGTAAAAAAGGGGTTAACAGTTCGCATAGAAAATCATTATTTTTAATTGCGATCTTTTTCAAAATTTGCGATTAGATGAAAAAGCTAAAAAAATTCGACCTCTAAATGGGTAAATAAAGGGGTTAAAAGTTTGTGTGAAAAATCATTATTTTTAAATGTGATCTGTTTCAAAACTTGCTAAAAATATTGAGTACATGTTTCAGGGATTTTCAATTTTTAACACCTACAGGGGTAAAAGATGGGTTGCAGCGGGTGAAACCGCTGACGGGCAGCTAGTAATTTATAAAAGTGTGTTCAGATGAAACTTTGATCGTCGAAAATTAAAAGCAAAATCATGTCACTTCAAACGCGAGTAGGTGCGTACTCGAAATCGGATCAGAATTGCAAAATCTCTACACGTCGCCATTACCTAGGGGAGTGAAGTTCATCGGACATATTAAATCGTTAAGTGTTTTGATAAACACAGACAGGGGTTAGCTGCGATGAGCACGCACTGGGAATTTGGACGCGAATCATCAGGATAAGCTAAAGGGTCAACTCCCGTTTTGACTAATTTTGGGTTATTTTTGGAAGTTTGAGAATGATTTCAAGGCACTGAAATGTGATCGTCATTTTTTAACATTTTGATATCCCAGAAGACACGAAAATGTGATTCAAGAAAAAAAATTTTATTTTAATTCAACAGCGGGTAAAAAAGGTAAGAATATAGTGAACATGATCATCATCTTCCTGCCCTTATCCCAATTACTTGGGGTCGGCGCAACACGTTTTGAACACAAAATCGTGTTGCAAAGAATTTGGCTTAATTTTACGACCGCCTACCAGACGTCAACCCTCCTTGGGAATGCTTTTGTGGTGGATTAACCGCCACCATACGGTTGGCCCTGGCTGTTTGGGTCGGGTTTATCCCTCGGTCGCCTCTTACGACCCCCACAGGAAGAGACGGGGTGGTGCTATTCTACTCTGCCGGCATCACACGGCAATGCCGGCATCACACGGCAAATAGTGAACATGATATGTACGAAAATTCAGTATTTTTTCATACAATTTACCATTGACGATGTGGTTAACTGCCCTAAACAATGTGTCATTTTTGTTACTACGGTATATGGCTCAATTTCACCAACCTGCGTAAACAGAACTTTACCTAATGGGAACAATCACAACGATCAGCTTGAAACGGATTTGAGTCATCAGGGGGACACGTATGTATGTATGTACTTATAAGTGTACAACTGTACAGACTACCTCATCAATACACCCAAAATTTTACTCTAAAACTGACCTTTACGCGTAGCTATCTAAAGCATAGAGGTATACGTTCATCTGGTAGCAGACCGTACGAGATCATTGGGATTGTTAGTGGTGCTATAAGTACTTATAACTTTAAATATTAGGATTTAATCTATGCGGATGACCCCTCGTTGTAGATCGAAATAACTGAAATTAGAGATTAGCGCCCTCTATGATAGTTGGTACATTGATTAGGTTTTGTAGTCATCCACTGCAACGAGTAGGTATTGTGGGGATAGTCGCTTTGTCAGCAAGCTTGGTACGTACCTAGCCATACATACATGGTACCAGAAACACGCCTGACTGGTGTAATATCAGTAATGGATAGGCTTAAAAGTATGGTAACAACAGAAATCAACGAAATAGGCCGTAAGAATTGTCATGTTTTTTTGACAATATTACGTACGTACTGCTTATAATAGGTTTGAAGCAGGGAAGGTACATCTGAGACAATACCGACTGTAAAAATGAAATTATGTCTACTTATGTGAATTTAGATATCTAGCATCCTAGGTAGTTATTTTATTCATATTATCTAGGTGTATGTTTATGTAAATTTCAGCTAGCATAGTGGACATGATTAATGATAACTTTATAAAGCAGACAGCATGTAAAGTTGCATTGAAAGAGACGACCCCGTTTGGGTTCCATTCGTGGGTTTCATTTAATGATATGGGCGGCAAGATCTGATAAGGAAAGGGACAAAGTAGCGCAACGTGTAAACAAACCGATACGCTAATGACACATTGAAATAGAGACGCATTCTACATGGTTCGAATTTGTGGTTTAGAAGTACCAAATTTTTTATACAAAAGAAGTACAAACTGAGATAAAAATAAATAAAAGCGTTTTGATCCGAGCTACAATTCATAGAGTTACAGAATCATTATATTTTACTAACAGTGTGAAGAGATTTTTTACCTAAACGTAGTGCACTTTAAATAAATTATGTTGTCCCGTCGTTTTTCTACATCACACGCCTCTTGATTATGTTTATTAAATATCGAAACTCGGCAAAGATATACTTATCCCGAGCATTCTACAAAAACATCTTAGACTGCATTATCAGAATCGTCACACCTCAAACCCTTTCATGATATACAGAATTGGCTATCAGAATCCGTTGACAAAAGGTACACGCTTATCTGTCGGATTTGGATGAACTACCCCACGATATCGTTCCGTATAATAGCCCGATACCGGGCATTGTTTGAGCATGAAATTAAAACGTGCGCGTTCTCGAGATAAAGGGTGCTGCCCTTGCGCATTGATTTGATTCGCGCACTTGGGTGTGAGGAAGGGTTTGGAACTAGCGCGATTTTATGAACCAGTTTTCTTTTTCCAAATCTGTTTATTATTGTAATATTTTATTCTCTTTTTCTTGCTGCTTCGATTGTCATTAAAACCGTACCATTTTTGTACTACTTACTATTTAGGTAGGAAAATAAAATATCTACGGATTAGATAATGTAATGGTAAAATGATAAAATAGTTACATATAAATATACGAATTTGCCTGAATGCATATTATATTTACCAAAAATTCAAGTTGTTTACTTTTCTTATAAAGAAACTTCTACTCAGATAAAAGTAAACAAATTAGTTATACGGGGTGTTAGGGACGGTGTAACGAAAACTTTGCAGACGTGCTCAGACCATCAAACTGAACAACTTTTACTATGGAACCCATGGTGGGAAACGAAAAAAATTTTTCGACCTCCCATACAAAGTCAGTCAGCTGATCGTGAATTTTGTATGGAACGTCGGAAATTTTTTTTCGTTTCCCACCATTGGCTCCATAGTAAAAGTTGTTCAGTTTGATGGTCTGATCATGCCTGCAAAGTTTTCGTTACACCGTCCCTAACACCCTGTAGAAACAGAAGAGGCGCAAGTGTCATATATTTTTTCTCAGTCTTGTTGTTATATTAAGGGTGTGCATGTGCTCTTTTCTGTATTTGTTCGCTGAGTGTTTATCTTGCGAGTAGATTAACGCACTGTTGATTTTAGAACAAGCTCAAAAATAACATCAGGGTCTCCACCCGTCTGGTACACATATGTTTTTTTTAATACCTACTAATCAAGAATTTTAGAGAACATGGTAAATATGCTAACCCTATTCGATGAAGTAAGTACAAGGATATAAAATACAGCTTTCAAAATATGAAGTATTATATAAAAATTACGTAAAGACAGAGTAAAAGATAGAAACATGTCGACGCTCCCTACGTACATTATGCTAACTGAAAAATAGCTACTTTACAGGAGAGCCGAAAAACCGTAGAAGAGTCACAACTTTTTTTGTAATTTACCTACGAACTTGAAATTCATACAGTATGAAATTCAAACAATATTTTCATGAATGTCATCTTAATATTTAAATAATTTTGCTTATTTTTGGATTTTATTGTAGATAGAACATTTATAAGGTCAAGTCAGTGTTCCAACATACGCGTATACAATTCTAACTGCCATATAGCATACTATACGTGGCTTGATATAGCAGCAATTTTTTGGTTAAACTATTCTATTTACCACATAGAATAGTATTCTTTGAAATATTATCCGATTATTTTGTACATACTATTCAATGTGCCATATAGACTCATATACCTCGGGCTCAACTCTGACATTAATTTCCCATGAAAATTTAAGACTAGTTATAATAATCGGTTGTGTTACATTATTCTTTAAGTTTTAATACTTAAATATATATATTTATGTAGTGAATACGCAGAAATCTAAATTTTTTTGTAAATAGAATTAAATACGTTGTTACAAAAAAGTATTGATTTATGAATACTATTCTATTTTGTATCAATTTGGTACTGACTTAACATTGTCTACTACGAGACAGGTTATTTTTTATTAAACGGCTTTATTTGGGTTCACATTGGTGTCATAGTAAAAACCTGAGTTAATTTTACGACTGCGTCGTTCCCGGAGACTGACTGAATTAGTTATTTATTTATTTAACATAATGTTCAGCTGTACCATGGTGAACTTAACGCTATCTCCCAGTCTGGGTAGATTGTGTTCGCCTCTTTTAGGTCTTGAAGTTGGGACAATTGGGGAAACACAGCAGGTGGTCCATGGTTTGGACGGCGCCACAACCACACCTAAAATTGGCTGAAAATCCCCACTTTACTTTGTTTGCGTGGCAACTTCCAACACCATCCCGGAGACGATTGAGTGACTTCCAGACTGCCCAGGGAAGGTTGCCACCAGGTGGGAGTTTTTCATCTGGCGGGAGTTGGGACGCGTCAGGAGGGTACCTTCTTATTCATTGTTCCAACCTTATTACAGGTGCCCCATTTGTGTCGGAATAAGGGTCACTCATTAAGCTTTTTCGGCTCTTAGGTCGCAGTGGCGGTGAAACGTGGTTATGCAACGGGTGTCTGGGATCCTCCGTTTGTTTTACCCTCTCGACACAACAGGCAGAATATCAGCGGACGTTAGGTGGGGCTATCCCGGCTAGCGAGTACAGGTGGGAGAGAGTAGTCAGCTTGAATGTGCCCGTCACTATTCGGCAGGATTCGTTCAAGGCAACATCTACCTGGCTCGCATGTTAGGAGCGAGCCCAAACCGGACTTACGTACTCAGCAGCCGAAAAAGACAAAGCCAGACTGCTGATGCGAAGAACATGTGCTGTGCAGAGGCGCCCCGTTTGGTGGTGGTGAGTCTCTTAAGAAGGCAATTACGGGCACTTACTTTAGATTTCAACTTAGTGCCGTTTTATTTCAAAGTTAGTGTCCGGTCCAAAGTGATGCCTAGATATTTAGGCGTGTTGTTATGTTGAATGGCTACACCACACCACTTGATATCAATCTCTTCGTTAAATTCTCGATTTCGGAGGTTAAACGCGCATGATTCAGTTTTGTGGTGTTTCGCCTTAAAAGGGTTTCGTGATAGTAGGTTGTTAGATTAGCTAACGCTGTCGAAAGATGTCCTTCCACGTCCTCGAAATATTTTCGCTGGCATGTCAAAGCGAGATCATTCGCGTTGATAAACCGGTTCGTTGCAGGATGGTGGGGTTGGTTATTGGTGTTATTGTTAAACAGGGTAGGTGCGAGAACACTACCCTGTGGAATACATTTTATTGTGCTCGCCGTCTGCTCTTTTCAGAGTTCAAGCTCACATGAAACCGGCGGTTACTCAGCATTTCGCTTAGGATAACAACAAAAAGTTGTTTGTGTACGTTGTCAATTTTCCGAGCTGACTCTTGTATTGACGGTGTTGTAGGCTGCACTTAGGTCGACAGATACCACCCCCGCGACCAGGTTTACCGTTAAGAAGCAGCTGGTGGGCAACCTGGTTCGCAGTAACGGGGCCAGATTGTATTGCCGGGTTAGGGTCACTAGTCAGTTTTCAAAGTATGCCCCAAGCCTTTTTACTATTGTAGGACATGACCCACTGATTCGACCAGATTAACACACTGCTCTTGGTGACCTTCAGAGATTTCAGCCATAGGTTCCTCGCCGGCAAGTATGGTAACTGCTGAATAAGTTTCTTTTTTATTGTTTCCTTTTTTGTTTTAGTGGGCAAATAATTAATTCTTATTATTTTACTTAGCTTTATACCGGCAAATTTGTAAACACATTAATATTACGTACAGAAAAAAAGATGGCACGCTGTGGCGGGTGCCATTTTACAAATACATAATATATTGGAACCAAGTCTTGACTTTGTACCGATTCCACTATTGGGCCAAGGCCTTCCCTGTGGTCTACCATGTTCTATAGCTATATTGAAATTTATTTGGTACCAACCTTGACCTGAGCAGTTTGCATTAATTGAAAATAAATAATAATTCATCATTCTTTATTAAATTTTTCATTTGTCAGTTCCAAATTCTTCAGTACGGTGTATGGTTTACAATGTATGCAAAACGCGATTTAGGTATACTATTCCATCTACCAGTTAGAATAGCTTCGTGACTTCATACAACAAAAGTAAACTGTTCGATCTACCAGATAGAATACTATGCGTTTCTATTATTCTATAAATTTATGGCGTACACTATTCTATGTACCAGATCGAATAGTGTACATTGATTACTAATTCAGACGTTAAAACGAATACTATTCAATCTGGTAGATGGCATAGTGTACGTTGTATTAGAACAAAACTTGGGACTTAAAGGAAATTCCAGATTAATAAAGCTAAAAGAACGTTAGTATATCTTGATTAGGTATTTACTATCATTGTGTCGTGCCCCAGCAAAAAATGTTCGTACTGCCAGATGTCGTAGTATTCGTGCGAGTTAAAAAAGTTGCAAACAAGGTACACTATGATAAGCGGCAGTTCGAATACTTTTAGAAGTCTTGGTGCACTTAGAATGCAGATAGAATAGTCTGTGGCTGATTTAAAATCTAAACTACACTGAATTTAGAAAAAATTTAAATGCCAGTAGATGCGTTTTAATGTGTACATTCTAATGCACTTGCCAGTGCAGTTAGCATTTTCTTTCACTTTGACTAGTATACGTAGGGAGCGTCGATGTGTAATTAGAACCTGTACAACTGAAGCCTCTAATAAACCTTTTCTAAGGAAACATGTCACACAAACTAGTAATTATTACAACCGCCTAGCTAGGTTACAATAAATAAATCACTGCAGTTCCGTCTTAAAATAAAACAACAACACAATGAACTACAAGTAAGTATGTACCTATCGAAATCACTAAGTGACTCAATAAAATGCGTAACAACTATATTTTTTTCTCTACTTTTGCATTGCTGCTTCTTTTTTGCCTTAGGTATATCTAATTTTTGTAAACTTTAAAAATACATACAACACGCAAAAAGAAACGTTAATAGTAAACACAAGCTAGAATCTTTGAAATGTTTCACCTTGTTCGAAATGGATTCTAAAAATGAATTAGCAACAAAATGCTTAAGAATTGAGAAAAACCAATATTTAAAGGAAATAAAAAGCACAATAGAATTCAAATTGTATAGAAAGAACTGGATACTGATATAAATTTATGTATGTTGTACAGTTGTACACCAACAGTACAAAATGAAAGGATCTATATCGGTCGCGGCATTGCGTGCAGACGACCATAACTGCAGACACTGCAATATGCATCAGTGAGGCACCTTACTAGGCACGTATAGGTTTCCATACATACTACACCTATAGGTTTCCTTTGATTGAAAAACCAAGAGCATGCGTTTAGACTCAAGTATGAAATTAGAGGACGATGGCGAAGACCTTAGGTTTAAATGAGATATCAAATATCATTTAAGAGTAATGATTATTGACACCGTCTTGAATTCTTCAGACCCGCAAGTACAAAATCTGTTTAGGACAATATCAACATCATTAAAATAAGATAATTCTTGAGAATGAGAATTTCTGTATCTTTGGTAAATAAAGACATCACGCGCGCACGTAACACGCTGGTCATTGAGCCACAACAGCCCGCTTCTAGACATGGACTACTCGTATTGTGTGCGCTGTAATGAGGAATTTTTAGTGTCATGTTATTGTAAAGAAAGTATAGATGTTATTTACATGATGATAGAGAACGCCATCTATTAAAATTTTTCGATAACGTGACCCTGAACAGCCAGTTCCTCATTAAAGAATATTTCATTTTCAATTTGGTATACTAAAACAGTCCGCGTCGATTAATACTAAACAGCCGACAGCCGATGTGGCGCAGTGGTTAGTATGCCTGCCTGCCACGCAAAGGTTCCGGGTTCAATTCCCGGTGGGGTCACTCACAAAGTTGATATTTATCACTTTGTGAAATTGTTCCCAGTCTGGTTAGGACATTGCAGGCTGAACCACCTGATTGTCCGCAAGTAAGATGGTTCCGTGCTTCGGATGGGCACGTTAAGCCGTCGGTCCCGGTTGCTGTCTATGATGGCGGTCGTTACACAGCCATGTCAGAGGCCTGCTCTTGCAGTAGGCGGTTGAAAAACTCTGACACCAGGGTTCATCGGGTCGTTGAACGACTCGGTGTCCCACACGAAAAGAAGAAGAAGAATACTAAACGTGTACTGGCCTTTATCACGCGATTTTAGCAGTTAGAACCAAAACCGATTTATCAATTCCACGTTGTGTTATGCTACGGTGGGTACACACGGGGATGTTATGTGACAAGCAATTTTTTGATTATTTTACCTATTTTGAAGAGTGTTTAGGTTAAAACCATAAGAATAAATATATGGTTAAAACTATCAGAAGTGAAGACCACGAGATATTTTTTTTTATTTTGAGGTACTACTGTCATACAAAAGTATATTATTGATTAGCATCGTAGGCTGCATCGCATGCCCATGGTCTCAATCCTATATACTTCCATGTTGGCGGCACGTTCAATTCAAACCCAATCCTTTATTGTCGTTACTCTGGACAACATAACATAAGTACAATGATTTCCATAAGTTCTGTTTTTGAAGAAACCACTTACTAATTTATTATTATTTATTTATTATTATTAATTACTTTTTAGAGTTACATTCTACTTTAGATTAGTTTCATTTTTATTTGGCCATTTGTTTGTTTTGTACATAAACAAAGTTCAATATCAAGGTTTTATTGATTACGAATACCACACCGTGTGTAGCGGTCGTTATCAATCGACATTTATATTCTGTTAATCGTGTTTGTATTCGCTGCAGGGAAGCCATGCACCATGGCTGGCATTGCCCGATGATAGCTGTGTAGGCAATAATTGTCGAGGGGAAACAAGTGGTCAGTTATATATGAGTTATAGTGCTATTACAGACGCAAGGGTTCGTTGCGATAATCTACTATTATTGATTAATTCTATAGGTAACCACTGGAAACAGACCGCAGTTGAAAACAATCACCGAATAATCTGAAAAACGTTTTGGAGACTTAACTCTATCTTGCAACGTAATCTGTAATGGCATAATTGGTCTAAGTAATCCACATGCTCTCGGAAAGCATATATGATAATTATTATTTATCTCTGCTTATCTCTGTTAGTACTTTAATTAAACCTACTGTAAAAATTGAAATAGTTTTCTCGCTAAAACATAAAGCCATCGACACACCGGCTACAATATTCGCAGCGTTCGCGATCCGCTCTCCATAAGTCAGCCGTAGGTGGGATAAGCCCGAAGTAAATCATTCGACGATGAATACGCGAACCGCGCAGGCACGATAACGGTTAAATATGGCGGCCGTGCTCATATTGTGTGTACTTAACTCGGGCCTGACGCGTCCGCCATAGCCTGCGCGATTTATGTGTGTCACAGGCCTTAGCTGAAAAAAGTGTTGGCCAAGAATATAATATCTTTTTAGTAATAGTAGATAGTATTGAAGATGCATGTTTATTTGAGTAGCGATGGTCGTCATATTGTGGTATTAAGCCTTATTACTAACAGCTTTAAGACGACATTCGTAAACTTGCCTTACAAGTTTACAACGCACTAATTGGGAACCTTATGAAAGATTTTGTGATATAACTCCTCGCTTTATTCTATCGCCACCTAATCGGCCTACCTATTTGAGGAACCAACTTATACTGGTTTTTGATACAGCTACAAGCAAAACTAGTATAAGTTGATCCCTAAATGGATTTGCTAGTTACAAAAATACAAGCAATACAAAACCTATCTCTTTACCAAAGCGTAATGGCGCCTCAATATTCCGTTGATCATTTAGATATGCAGTGTGTGCGTATGCAAATGATACCAGGTGTGATTGTTCCGCTGATTTAATAACTGGCTCATGGAGATACTGCATTCCGAATATCGATTACCTATTACACATTAAAGGGCGCCACACACCGGGCCCGTATGCGTGACCTGCTCGTTATCATATCACAACGGCAATACGTGCGTAGAGATGAAGTTTTATTTGTATCGTAAGGGATTGTACGAGAGGCCGCACACTGCCTGCGTATTCGTGCACGCAATCACGGCGTAATAATAGTGTAAGCGTGTCTCATACATACAATCCCACGTTATCTTTACGCACGTAATGTCGTCATGACTACGTGCACGAGACTCATACAGGCCCGGTGTGTGGCGCCCTTAAGGCGACTATCTAATGAAATGGTATACCTAATTATTATACTCTTCTTTGTGAAGGTTACATAAATTCGAGGTAAGAAGGGTATTTCCATAGCAGCCCTATGTCCATCAGTGGACGTCTTGCTTCTTGCGCAACAACGGTGGAATTTTATCAAATCGTAGGTTTTATAATGATTAGTTAATATAGATGAACACACCTGGCATTTCAACTAATTCATCAACTCAATGAATTAAAATAAAAAGGGAAGTAGTAAAAAAGGATACTATTCGAAGATCAAACGCTCTGGAGTACAGCTACGCATTCTGCAAAAGCTGACAAACGCAGAAATAAAACTAGCATAAAATTAATATTCGTATATTTTTTATCTCTGACTCGAATAAAATAAACCTCTAAAGACACACGTACGAAACGCATTAACACGTAGCGCTACGGTGATCATGAAAACGACGACATTATGAAATGTAGCGCAAAATAAAAATTGAAAAAAATGCGTGTCATTTCCTGGTTCTATCTGGAGTGCCACCCTTCATCTCATTGATAAGGGAAGGTACCAGGGGTTGGGCCGCGAAGGGATTTATGATGTGCTGTGAATTCGCGGGACAAACTAAGTATTATGACTATCCTAGTTATGATAATACGACTTTATGAGACTCATTTGCGAAAAAACTGTACCAAACAAATAGACTTTTGCACTGTTTCGCGCTTTTTTTATTTATATGTGTAGAGTTGATATCAAAACATAAAGAAAACTGTTTTCAAAATAGGTATCCTAAGAAATCATATTAGGTACTTCGATTAGTTATAGATATAGATGGTTATAGATACCTAAATAGATACATGAAATGATCCTTTAGGCACGAAAAGTCTACTTTACCAAAATGACCACTTTACCAAAATGACTACTTTACCGAAATGACTACTTTTTTTCACAAAAAGTCTACTTTACCAAAATGACTACTTTACCGAAATGACTAATTTTGTTCACAAAAAGACTACTTTACCAAAATGACCACTTTACCTAAATTAAATCGCTAATAAATAAAATTCGGTTGCCTGTGGTCCACGTTTTCGAATAAGTCGCTGTTATGCTCATGTTAAGAGCTTTCATCAGCGCGCATGCAAATTAGTTTTTTGAAAAAGTTGTAGCATTGTTATAGGCCTTGAAGTGACAGCTGTCAAACTTAAAACTTATTTATCTTGTTAACTGAGAATGATACACCACTATTTTCTTTGAAGAAGTTGTAGGCCTTGATGAGATCTTTATTTAAAGTGACAGCTGTCAAACTTAAAACTCGTTTATCTCCTTAACTGAGCGTGCTACACTACTAGTTCATTTGAAGAAGTTGTAGGCCTTGATGAGATCTACATTTTGGGTGACAGCTGTCAAACTTCAAACTCATTTATCTCGTTAACTGAGAATGCTACACTACTAGTTTCTTTAAAGAAGTTGTAGGCCTTGATGAGATCTACACTTTATGTGACAGCTGTCAAACTTAAAACTCGTTTATCTCCTTAACTGAGCGTGCTACACTACTAGTTTATTTGAAGAAGTTTTAGGCCTTGAAAAGATCTATATTTTGGGTGACAGCTGTCAAACTTAAAACTCATTTATCTCGTTAACTGAAAATGCTACACTACTAGTTTCTTTGAAGAAGTTGTAGGCCTTAATCCAAGGCCCTGCCCGCGATTTTTCTACACGCGAATTTTTGCATTTTTATAATACCTACACTGAATCAAATGCAAGTTTCCGCACAGACGGAATAAATATCGGACAGCGCCTATGCACCTATCACGACGTATGATTCGTTCTATGCTAATAAATAATATGTACACCTACGACACGAACAAAAAAGTCCCGCGCTACTCATACGAACCGTATTTCCTGTGATGTCCCGCAACCTTCCCATCGCGGGTACACCCGAAGGGGAAACGCCGCTGTTCTAGCAACGTGATTAATGCATTCACTGATTCCGAGTATAAGAGCATCTATTTGTCGAAATATAAAAAAAAAATTGGACCTCCCATACAAAATGTACCAGCCGGCTGAGTCAATTTCATTAGCCTTGAAATATTTGCAGTTGCAGTTGTTTTTTTACATACTGTATATGTCACGTGAGAAAAGAATCGCGAAAACAGAATAAATTTCGCTGTGCGGGCGGACAGGGCCTATACGCCTATCACGAATAGTTACGACGTATGATTCGTTTCTAAGCTTAATATCTACGACACGAACAAAAAAGTCGCGCTCCACTCATACGAACCGTATTTCCCGTGATGTCCCGCAACCTTCCCACCGCGGGTACACCCGAAGGGGAAACGCCGCGGGTACACCCGAAGGGGAAACGCCGCGGTTCTAGCAACGTAATTAATGCATTCACTGATTCCGAGTTGTGTGATAATGATAATGACCTGTGTGCGACTGCATCAGAATCAGTGCGGGATGAATTAGGTGGGTCTCACACCTAACTCCCGCTTGTGCAAAAGATATATGTACTTTTAACTTTATTTTATTTAATTGTATCATTTAGGACACTTTCAGTCATATAATTATTTAACAAATAGGTATTGCAATTTTTACCTTCCCCTAAGACCTAGTTCGCAAAGCGAATTTTCTTGCATTTTATAATACACTGAAAAAAATGCAAGATTCCATACAAAATTTCAAAAAATTCAATAAAAAAATTTACCTTTATAATAGTTACGACGTAGGATTTGTTCTAGGCTAATAAATAATATTATGTACGACTTACAGTACCGCACAACTCATATGAACCGCATGTTCTCTGATGTCCCGCAACCTTCCCATCGCGGGTACACCCGAAGGGGGAAACGCCGCGGTTCTAGCAACGTGATTAATGCATTCACTGATTCCGAGTTGTGTGATAATGATAATGACCTGTGTGCGAGTGCATCAGAATCAGTGCGGGATGGAATAGGCGGGTCGCACACCTGACACCAATTTGCGTAAAAGATATATTATAAGATATAACTAGAGAGAGTGGGAGAGGATCGGGGAGCAAAGAGAGCGTACATGGGACGTCTCACAGGACGTAACCCTGTGGGCCGTCCCAGGTATCGCTGGAAAGTCGTGGTGGATGCTGACCTGTGCGATCTCCAGGTCAAAAACTGGCAGGCAATCGCGCAGGACAGGGACCAGTAGAGGGAGCTCATTTCAGAGGCCAAGATCCTCTTTGGGTCGCTGAACCAGTGGAGTTAGTTGGTTATAACTTGCTCTGATAAAGAATGAATCCCGAATTAGCAACATTGTTGTTTGTCGTATCTAATACCTTTATCGTTTTATATTACAAGCAGGATGTCAACAATAATGTTGCTAATCCGAGTTCATTCTTTGTATTATAGTGTAGGTAGTATCTGTAGGTACATTGCATCTACCATAATAAGTGTTATGTGATGCCAACGCTAGTTTTTGTGTTGCTCCTGCGTCTAAGTCGGTTTGTAGTACCAACGAGGAATTGGAAATTTCCACGCTTCGACAAAATGCTTTAGGGCTGCGCTAAAAATAGCAGCAATGGATGGAGACACATTCGTTAACGCTGCTCTAAAAATGCGCATCAATTGACGTCAGACACATGCATTACGCTGCGCTAAAGATGCACAGCAACGGATGTCAAGTAAGAGAACCGCCATAGCACCCGATGATTCGTCAGACCTGCGGTATGGAAACTCTCGTAGAATTATCATTTGCGATGCGAACTTGCGCTTTTGAAGCTTTTTTAGATACATTGCTGTTTTGTTTACAACTAATTTCAGTTTTTTTGCAAGAAAACATAAATACATTCCTATTAGGTCCCTACGCCAGATTTTCCTATTGATTGTATAAGCATCCCAAATAATTACTTTGAGCAAATAAATTATAATCTATTATTATAAGCTTTACCTACTTCTTTTTAGTTTTTGCTTTGAACGCGTTTGAATATAATACCAGATGAAAATTATTAAAGACGGTCCTCATACCTACCGTGTGTTTTCCAGGTGTTTTGTAGGACAGCCGCAGCATCAAATTGCGGCTATGTCACAAATTGACATTTGTAACAGTATGTGCCACATGCCGCCCATTTAATCCTTCCTACTCTTTCGACAAAAACACGTTTTCAAAATTTCTGTGTCATACCTAGGTATAAAAAAAATTATACCTAATCAATAAGCAACAAAAGTATTAACGTACTTAAATAAAAATAAACCTTACTGACGTGCCATACCCACAAAATAAAATTAGAGAAAATATTAATTTGCTTCTCGTCCCCAAATCTGCAACGTTTTTTTATCTTTGTCGCCGGAGCTCTGCACCCCTGTCGTAAAAATAAAACAAATCACGCAAATCAAATCTGGCGATGCAAATGATCATTCGAATGGTTCAATGCATACACACGCTTCGGCACTCTTGGGCTTTTACGATAACACAGGAAATTCGCTAATGTGGGTTGCCGTGTGATGTTTGCTTAGATTATTAAAATCATATTCTATTCGTCATCTTCCTGGCCTTATTCCAAATCAATTGGGGTCGGCGCAACATGATTTGTTAGAATACAAAATCATTCAGCAAAAGTAGCATCTCTCACTATTTTTAAGGAAAGATTTGTTAATTGGGAAATACGTGAAATGTGCAGATGTCGAAGTTTTCTCTTTCTATGAATATGACAACATAAGCAGATTTTTGCTTTCTCGAATATTCATTAGATATTACAACAAATATCACGACTGGACTGTGACTAGATCTTACTATATTACATAGGTAGCATGATAACGTGGAAGATTAAGACAAAAGATATGCTTAAGTAGCCATATATCACACACTAATAGTGCAGTATAATATAGGTATTCGACCAATCGAAGATGATTACATATCTGATTTACGCGTCTATAATTATAGGTGTTATATACTATTATTAATAGCATAGATATAATAGCATACAATATCCATTGATACTATCCCTTTGTGTACTGATTGGATGTTTAGAATTGGTTCATTAGGACCTCATAGTATTATTATGTAAGCAAGCTATGAATACGCCTAAAAAGTTAGAATAGGTGGCAGTGTAAGAACACAACCTCTCTTTTCATCAGTATAAAAACGTGAAGACACTATTGAACCTCTATAACTTCTCATACATTTGACGTAGGTAGGTATCATATACACTAGATTAGGGCTAAAGACAATTTTGAAAGGATTTATATCGGATTTTGTCGAGTTATCTTAGCTACAACATTCTAATAGGTAACGATTTAGATCCATTAAATAGTAGAGGTAGAATAGGAAATTACCTACCTCAAGGAACGATCTTTAAGAAATAATCGACATTCAAAAGAAATATTAATGTCAACCAAGTATAAAGATTATCATTCGTCATCATACCTATCAAGTAGGACAACACATCGACGACAGACCCGATCCAAACTTGTTTGGAAAATTTACATTCCTCGTCAATCACCTCAATCGAAAATCGAAGATTCAGTTCCTGCCTGCAATCAAAATGGAAAAATTTATTCTCATCACGGGAAGTGTTTTAATTTTGTATCCAATAAACCCTGCTGTAACAGATAAATTTGAAATAATAAATTCACACATTTCTTGGTAGGAATTAATAATTCCTATTTTTGCAATAACTCTTCGATTTTCTTCCCCTCGGGAGAGACGAGTATGCAGAAAAACACAGATTGGCTCAGCTGAGCTCAATCGCCTTCCACATGTATTTAATTTTCTCAATGTTGATTTTATTTCGCTCCGATCATTTCATTTCTCTTTGATGTTGCTAGATGGATCGTAAAACGCTTTTCGTCTTATTTTTGAACGAAATTGCGCAAGCAAATTACGATCGTTTGCAAGATTTAGGGTGTACCTATGTTCTAAGGCATTAGGCATACTGTCATATGTACATTGATTCCGTAATGGATAAAAACGTGCATGATATTGTGGTATTAAACAAAGTCACAGCACAGGTATAGGAACCTTAAAAAATCTTTTTAGCCATTTGGCCGGCGAAGAATTTTTAAGACTTGCGATGAAGTAAAACTAATTCAATGCTGTAACTAACGATGAACAATGTTAAGTAAGAAAATTCTTAAAATGGTAACTTATTCAGCTAAAGATGTTTCGTTCAAAAGGGCGAAGGGATAATTTCGTTTTTGCATTTACCCCATCAAAGGTACAGAATTCCTTTCGCAGTGTACTTATTTACTCTACAGCGCGCACTCAAGAGTATCCACAAAATAGAAAATTTACAGAAGGACAGCTCGCCCTTTTTTCCGATCATTTACACCTACACTATGGTTGCTACTTTTACATTCTGAATTTTTGAAATATGATACCTGGGTTAATCACACTTAAGGTACATTGCTAACATTATTATTACACATACCTACACTATAACACACTACAAAAATATGTGCGAAACTTTTGCCGTACATCCGCACCGAACGCTTTTGAAATTCAATCACTCAACTACTACCTATCCGGTTTGAAGCGGTTTGGTTTCGCGAGTAACTGACGACGTGTATATGGCAATGTGAGTGTAGTGACATTTCCTTGTAGGCGTCTCTCTGTATTGGGCGCCTGCTGATATTTACTTTGTGGTTCCTCGCTACGAAAATCGTGCAATTCTGCGGTAATAGGAAAATGAAGGGACCAGTGTTAAATTCAAATTGCTAAATGGTCCGAAAGCAGGCATTTCATTTTCCATGCGAATTGTCGCGTAATATACTGGTGTGAGTAAATTGTGTTAGAAAGTGAAAATAAAAATGTATTTAAACGTTGACATACATACTTAATATCTACATTACGTAGATATTAGAGATAAATATATTAAAAAATGAATAATAACATGTGAATTTGCTCATTGTAAAAATACAGAAATCAATGCAAAATTATGTGGTTGCAGCGACTTTCTTTGTTACAATAGCGTGTATCTTAAATAATATTTCTGTCTACTTCTAACATTTATTGGACAATAATAAGATTTTACTACATTATGTCCATGGCCAACGTGACATTCAGATCTTGAGCAGTCGGCACTGAGTCCGGAATATCTTCAAAGTTGAAATTGCCGAACTGCAGAATGACAATTGTGTATGTGGAGCAAAGTCCGACGAAAGAGAGCGGCAGAACGGCGTCGGCGCGAACACAGCGACAGAGGTACAACTCTACAGGCCTCCATGTTACAGAGTTGTAGGCATGCTGTAGCTCTGATCTTAACATATCATCTGGAAATAAATCAATTATTGATAAAATTCCCGTGAAATATTAAACAAGTTAATATTTAGGCTATCAAAGTCCGTTGCTGCGCGATTTTAGCACTGCCCTAATAATCCGAGCGACGGGTGGTCTCATCCATATCCCACAAAAGAATAGAATATTTTAGCTATGTACAGGTAGAGGAGCTCTAGTACTTCAGATTCGTCGTGGTCTGCCGCGGCGCAGCTTGGCACTTTTGGCGGAGTAGCTAAAAGTTTGCCCTCTGAAAAAAGTTAAAAATATCTCATCGAAGAATAGAATGAGACATGGCTGTAGCGATAGGAGCAGTTTAGTAAAGCGTATAAATCTTGGTCTGCCGGCTGCTATCTTGGCACGTTTGGCGGAGTAGCTAAAAGTATGCCCTCTTAAAAAAGTTAAAAATATCTCATCGAAGAATAGAATGAAAATATATCGTACCGATAGCTTGCTTGAGTCTGCCTACATATATACTGGTCTGCCTGGCCACAGCCTGGCAGTTTTCCCGGTCCGACCACTTTTACGTTTTTTAGTAAAATTTTTATCTCTTCGAATAATAGAATAAAAATATGTCGTACCGATAGGTTGCTTAAGTCTGCCTAGAAAAATACTGGTCTGCCTGACCACAGCCTGGCAGTTTTCCAGATACGACCACTTTTACTTTTTTTGAGAAAATTTTATTTCATCGAATAACAGAATGAAACAAAGTTGTAATAATAGTTTATTTAAAGCTGATCACATATCTTTGCCGTGTGGTGTCGGCAGAGTAGAATCTCACCACCCCAAATCTGCCCGTGGGTATCGTAAGAGGCGATAAAGGGCTTCCGGGAGGGCAGCAGCGCCTCCCGTGTTGACAACATAGTCCACAAACGCAAACTGCGGTCACCAACCCGCCTGCCCAGCGTGGTGACTATGGGCAAAACCCCCCATGGACAGGACGAGAAAAAACCGGCCCCTAGTTCCCGGCCGCCTTACTACCCCGGGCTACGGTAGCGGCCCGGGTAATGGTAGGGCAGGGGGTGCGAAGAATCCCCGGGCTACGGACTACGGCTGCCATAGACTGACCCTGGCGACGTATAACGGACGCAGTCTGCGGCTGGACGAAAGTCTCCAAATCCTTGAGGTGGAATTAGATAAGCTACGGGAGCAGAAACCAGAGGGGCCAAATGCTAGTCAACTTTCTTAGCAGGCAGGGGCTCTTCTGTATGAACACCTTTTATCAGAAAAAGCCCCAACGGAAGTGGACCTGGAAGAGCCCTGACGGCAGGACGAAGAACGAGATCGACTTCATCATGACGGATAAACGGCATATATTTAGGGATGTCTCAGTGATCAGTAGGTTAAATACCGGAAGTGATCACCGACTAGTAAGAGGCACCCTAAATATCAACTTCAAGCTAGAAAGAAACCGCATGGTGAAGCAAGTTCTCCGTCCCAATCTGCCCCAAGCCGGACATGAGGAGTTCCAACTTGAACTGAAAAATCGATTCGCTGCCCTGGAGACCCCGGCAAACGTTGACGAGGACCTAGAGAGCATAGTCGGGGCTATTCGCGAAGTGGGGACGAAGCATTTTCGTAAAAGGCGAACAGACAAGAAGTCCAAACTTTCAAGCGAGGCCCTGGAACTGATGCGAATTAGACGGGAAACACCAGAGGATGCATTGCCAGATCCCCAGTCACTTAACAAAAAGATCCGAAGTATGGTAAGACGCGACCTCCGAAGCTATAACACTCGACTCGTAAAGGAGGCGATTGAGAAAACCGAGGGTCGAAAGTTTTTACCAAGACACTGGGAAGGAGTCATCTGGCAAAGCTAACTACCTCGAATGGTGTAACTGTCACATCGGTTCCAGAGATTCTCGCTGAAATTGAGGACTTCTATGGAAATCTGTGTGCCTCACATGCGAAAAAGCCTCCACCTGATGCGACCCCAGACCCAAGAGCTCCTCTCTCCCGCCACTTTACAGAAGATCTCCCGGACGTAGATATAGACGAAATCGCGGCGGCTCTCAGACAGCTTAAGAATGGGAAGGCTCCCGGGGAAGACGGAGTGGCCTCTGAGCTACTTAAGGCCGGTGGAAAACCTGTCCCCGAGGAGCTGAAAAGGCTTTTCAACTCTGTAATAGCCAATGGGACAACCCCGAAGGCGTGGAGCAGAGGTGTAGTGGCATTGTTTTTCAAAAAAGGAGACAAAACGCTTCTCAAAAACTATAGGCCGATCACACTTCTGAGCCACGTCTATAAGCTGTTCTCGAGAGTCGTCACGAATCGTCTGGCATCAAGATTTGACGCCTTTCAGCCACCGGAACAGGCCGGGTTTCGTAAGGGCTTCAGTACCGTGGACCACATCCATACTGTAAGGCAGGTTATACAGAAGACAGAGGAGTATAACCAACCACTGTGTATGGCTTTGTGGACTACGAAAAAGCCTTCGACTCTATCGAAACCTGGGCTGTTTTGGAGTCCTTGCAGCGGTGCCAAGTCGACTGGCGGTATGTGGAGGTGCTGAGAAGCCTTTATCAAATGGCTACGATGTCCGTTCAAGTACAAAACCATAATACAAGACCCATCCAACTGCTCCGTGGTGTAAGACAGGGTGACGTAATATCCCGAAACTCTTCACCAACGCATTGGAGGATGTCTTCAAAACTCTACAGTGGGATGGACTGGGCATCAACGTCAACGGCGAAAGTCTCACGCATCTCCGCTTTGCCGACGACATAGTCATAATGGCCGAATCGCTGCAGGACCTGCAAAAAATGCTATCTAGTCTTAACTCTGCCTCGAGACGTGTTGGACTTGGGATGAACTTGGATAAGACGAAGGTAATGTTCAATCAACACATAATCCCCGAGCCGGTCTCCGTCGAAGGTGTAGTCCTTGAAGTTGTCCAGAAATACGTGTACCTTGGGCAAACTTTGCAGATGGGAAGAGACAACTTTGAGGCTGAAATCACCAGAAGAGTGCAGCTTGGTTGGGTAGCATTTGGAAAGCTGCGTCACATCCTCGAATCATCTTTGCCACAATGCCTTAAGACCAAGGTGTTCGATCAATGCGTCCTACCAGTCATGACCTACGGAGCCGAGACGTGGAACTTGACAGTAAAACTGGCCCACCGGCTACATGTCACTCAGAGAGCTATGGAAAGGTCTATGCTTGGTATCTCTATAATGGATAAAGTCCGGAATGAGGCCATCCGAAAAAAGACCAAAGTGACGGACATAGTCTGGAAGTGTAGCAAGCTGAAGTGGCAGTGGGCTGGCCACATCTGTCGTAGAACCGACGGACGGTGGAGTAAGCGGGTTCTCGAGTGGAGGCCACGCCTCGGCAAGCGTAGCGTTGGACGCCCTCCGGCCAGATGGACCGATGACTTGAAAAAGGCGGCTGGTAGCGACTGGATGGCAAAAACGGGAGATCGTGCCTTATGGCGTTCCCTGGGGGAGGCCTACGTCCAGCAGTGGACTGCAATACGCTGAAATAGAAATAGACATATCCCTTGGTCTGCTTGAGCTCAGTCCGGTAGTTTCGCCGGTGCGATCACTTTTCAGTCTCAGTAAATTTCAATTTTAAAGGACCTTGATTTTGCTTATTAGGGAGTGGGCCCCGTCAATAAAATGAAAATTAGTCAGTGTACAGAAGTGAAATTTACAGATCTGTAATCTTTAAAATATCTAGATTAAGAATAAGTATGATAATTTCAAGAATCTACAACTTTAGATGTATTTGTAGTAATTAATTCAAAAATATAATACTTGGGAAAACATATTCTTCATCTAGACATTGAGAGATTACAGCTCTGTAAATTTCACTTCTGTACACTGACTAATTTTCATTTTATTGACGGGGCCCACTCCCTAATAAGCGAAATCAAGGTCATTTAAAATTGAAATTTACTGAGACTGAAAAGTGATCGCACCGGAGAAACTACCGGATTGAGCTCAAGCAGACCAAAGGATATGTGATCAGCTTTAAATAAACTATTATTACAACTTTGTTTCATTCTGTTATTCGATGAAATAAAATTTTCTCAAAAAAAAGTAAAAGTGGTCGTATCTGGAAAACTGCCAGGCTGTGGTCAGGCAGACCAGTATTTTTCTAGGCAGACTTAAGCTAGCTATCGGTACGACATATTTTTATTCTTTTATTCGAAGAGATAAAATTTTTACTAAAAAACGTAAAAGTGGTCGGACCGGGAAAACTGCCAGGCTGTGGCCAGGCAGACCAGTATATATGTAGGCAGACTCAAGCAAGCTATCGGTACGATATATTTTCATTCTATTCTTCGATGAGATATTTTTAACTTTTTTAAGAGGGCATACTTTTAGCTACTCCGCCAAACGTGCCAAGATAGCAGCCGGCAGACCAAGATTTATACGCTTTACTAAACTGCTCCTATCGCTACAGCCATGTCTCATTCTATTCTTCGATGAGATATTTTTAACTTTTTTCAGAGGGCAAACTTTTAGCTACTCCGCCAAAAGTGCCAAGCTGCGCCGCGGCAGACCACGACGAATCTGAAGTACTAGAGCTCCTCTACCTGTACATAGCTAAAATATTCTATTCTTTTGTGAGATATGGATGAGACCACCCGTCGCTCGGACTATAACGCTAGCGTCTGTCAGATGCATAGCACCATCTGTCAGATACATAATTAATACAACCTTCTGCAAATCCGATGTTAAAATAAGTCAACGCAAATGCACTGCGCTGTTCCAACGCAAGTTTCTGCGTTTCATTATTGTAACGGTTGCCGGTTTTAGTATGCCATATTTGACAGATGTTTTATGTATCTGACAGACGCATCGGGCGTTGAGTATCCTTTATAAACCCATGGTTAGAAATTGAGTAATGATGCTATTCTAAGCTGCGTCATTATAGGTATATCAAAATAATACTCTTTCTACTTTTGACTCTCGCCTATCTCTGACATTATAATTTACGAGTTACCTTTGCAAAAAGAAATACAGTCAACGAGACAGATCCTTATTTTTTCTGCTTCATATTCTGCCAGTGCTATGAAAACGGCGGGCATTAAATTAAGAACTGTGTCAAAAAGAACTTGTAATAGTTTTCTGCCTGCGAAAGCATCGTCGAGATTGGACTGAAACGAAAAAGTCAATACTCAGATCATGTAGCAAAATAACGTAAGAGTAAAATTTGTTTACGAAGGTAGGTACGCTCGTGGCCCCGCCAAGACGAGCCAAGTAAAGCGTAAGGGCCTTAGCAACCTTTTCCTGAAGTGCTTTATGTGATTTAGTTTTTTTCTGAAGCTCATTGTACTAGACTGATCGATCATGTTCAGTAATCACATATTCCAGATCATTATATTGTCAAATTATTAAACATTTAAAGTTTGAATTTCATACCGCTGTTATGTTAAAAAAAAACTAAAATACGCCGATTTCGTCACTCACTCTGACTGTAATGTAGGTTTTGACTAAGAAGTAGAATTTGTGAAATTTGGTTTTTAAATTAGAGCGTGTAGATTCAGGAGCTTAGGTCTCCTTGAGATCTGTTCTTTGTCTCTCATATAGTAATATCTTACAAGACAATGATTTAGTGGGATTTAAGATTCTGATAATTTTCAGTATACTCATCTAGGTAATTTCGATACGTAACAGCTCTATACAATTACCTACCATCTCTAGTACATAAGTCAAAAAGACTTCATAGATTGTAAACATGTTCTTTCCCATCTGTAGAACGAGAAATGTAGTAATCTGTAAATGATAAATTATTTTTTTCAATAAGGTACAATTCAATGTAACTTTGCTGTTATATTTTCTGTTCTATAGTTAATCCGGATGCCAAACATTGTTATTTAATATCATAATTATCAATTACATAATTATAAATAAAATCGCTGTGCGGGTGGGGCTTACAAAATATCTATTTACCGCAAGTTGAAGTTGTTGGCTGTTCGAGCAGAAGCAGTTCAAGTAACTGTAGTACATTCTGACATATTTCCTTACTTTGACAATTTTAATTTGAGGATGCATGGTATTAAAATCTCTGATGGCAGAAAAATCGGAAAACAACAGATAAAGTTGTGATAGCCGATCGTACAAAGTGTCGCACATTATAAATACAAGAAAGCGCATGAAATCAGTAGATAATTCACAAAGAAATGTTCTTGCAAACAATAAATATGGTATCGTATGGGTTGACAAATGTAATAAAACTAAAACAGTCCTCACAAACAAACACAAAAGTACGATAAATTGTATGCGCTTTGAAACAAAAGAATGATGAAGCTGTAACATTTCATTATCACATTTTTTTATTTCATTGAAGAAATTTAGAAAATATATATTTTTATTATACAAACTCAGCAATATTTGAGAAAGATATGCTAAGTATGTGAAAATTCCTATGGCTGCACATTTATTGCAATCAAATATCAGCATTTTTGTTACATAAATAATCAAAACTAAACTGTACAACTTATTTAAGGCGCTCAAGAATTTAGACCTGTTGATTTCGTAATAGTTTCCAAAAAATATATTCAAATGAATCACTCCAATCACAAATCCAGAATATAGGCGTTTTTTATCAAGACAAGTTAAAAACATTTTGAATACACAATATCAAGTACTAAGCAGAGCTCTGTTATGAAGATGTTCTGTATTATGATGTTATGAAAAAGTAGACAATAAAATAATGAAAAGATCGATTTAATAGCCACATCAAATAATATCAAATGAACATAGAAGCGTAAAATTAGAAATGGGAAATCAATACTTAGCAATATCAATAAGAGCATCTTTAAATAAACCGATAAAACAAAAGATACCTATCACAAGAAAAGAATATCATACAACATAAATACATCACAATTTCTGTGAAAATATTATCAACATTTATACTTTTGTTACAAAGATTTGACGTCAACGATAGGCGCCGTATGGTGTTGTCTTAGATTATAATAACCCCATTTCTACCCGTGGGTGTCGTAAAAGGCGATTTAAGGGATGGATCCAGAGAATGGGCAGCAGCGTTCCCTGTACGTATGTACATATCTGCAACACCTTGCACTGCGCTCGCAAATCCGCTTGCCAAGCGTGGTGTGTATGGCAGATATCCCCCGAATGGGGGAGGCTCATGTCAACAGTGGACTGTTATGTCTGTAGAAGATAGAAGATAAAGATAGATGTAAAAGTATATCTACCAGAAAGACAAAAATCATAAGTTACTAGCCGATTTGCCTAGAAACACACTATAGTCAAGGCAACCTTTGCAAAAGCACTTTCAACTTACATTAGTACAACAACAACTTAGATTAGTATTCAGTACTGAAACGGGGGGGCGAGCTAGACTAAGTGGTGTTTTTTAATCAAACGCATCGCGATTCGTCAATGGGACAGGGCTAAAACAAAGCGATAAATTAGGAACAGAAACGAGAGTCAGACGGATTTATTCACTTCGGTCCTTCCGTATATTTCTGTGTGGCTTAAAATTAATTTAAAGTATTACACTTGCAGCAATTATACCACCCCTCGACTTTTTTATGTCATGCCGCACTTTTTTTTCGTGTAAAAAATCTCATACAAAAATAGTAAACATAACTCTATCAATTGTGGCTAGTGCAGTATGGTGGCTCTTTAAAAATAGCTTTATGTTTTATTCTTTTATTCCGCCCGAGCCGCGTTTAGAGTAGGGACACAAATTGTTATAAAGAAGAGAAAACTTTGCATTAAAAAAATTATCTTTTTTAAGATTGAATTAGAATGTGACTTTCTCAAAGAGAATCTTGTAAAATCCTACTAAGAAATGAATGTTATGACTTTGACCTTCAAACTCACATGTCAATGCTACAATTATTTCACATCCAAAAGGTACTTACATACATACATACTTACTGTGCACAAAATATCCCGAATTACACATTCATCTAGCACGTATCACATAACAGCCAGTCAAATCTAAAACTGCAGCAACAGAAGTATCAAAAAGTTATTTTTCGAGAGACGAAATGGCGGCGCTTTTATCCCATGCGGGGTAGGCACATACACGTTCAGCCGTAAAAACGCACTTTAGTATTATGTCTGATAAATACTTACAGTTGATTGGGAAAGTTTTATTCGATCAGAAAAGGTATCTTTCGTATAAATTTGTGGGTCCAGTCATTGGATGCAAGTGGAACACGGACGCCGAATGGTCGTTGCTGCTCGTATTGAAAGATTTACTTCCTCTGTTTAATTGCAATAACGGCTAGGCACGTTGGTATCGTATTTTTCTTTTTACACTCCGCCTCTTATTGCCTTCGGGCCGTTAAATAAATTTATGACACCCGACAAAGTTCAGCCCACCTTTGGGTGAGCAATTTTTGAGGTTATGCACCTATCGTGCTTACAGTAAACACATTATGATTACTTCTTCATTATTTGAGATTATGATAGAAGTTATGTGTTTCATGGCATCGTTATAACAAGGCAGGCTGATCTTTGAAAAGTATTCAAAGAATTCTGAGCAGCACTGAATAATATAAAGAATTAACAGTCGATAATAGAGATTAAGTAAATATTCCGTACTCTAACTCAATAAATGAAAGATTAGTACTTAAAGTATTGTTTTTCACTAGGTACTCTAAAACGTCAACCATTTCTTATAAAACTTCATTAAAAGTGACCAATTTGTTTATTTGTTTCCGTGATTCCCAGAATCGTTCACCAATTCTGCGGTGTGCTGAAATTAGGTAGGAACGGTAGCAGAAATAAAAACCGGATCTCAGGTGCGCAGAACCCGGGCTAGTGGGATTACCTCTTGACTCGCGGTTAAATGGCTCGGTCGCTCCGAAAGTTTCTTAACGCCCGTAGTTTAGGGTCGCCATGGGGGGTGGCAGGGTTCACTAGCGTGTGAAGGGAAAATGGGTGTTACCAATGTTACGCTTTGGAAATTATGTGTAGAATTTTCGTAAGCACAATAATGTAAGTTTTGAAGTAGCAATAAGAAATATTTAAAAAAAATACGCTTCGTTTTTAAAACATATGTCTTTTATGGTTATCAGATAAGTTGTTTTAGGAAAATGTGCTGGTGATTGGCACAAATGGGTAGGTTAATGTGCTGGCGATTACAAATCCTGTCATCATGAAGTTAAGAATATTCATAGATTCACTCACACGCTTAATAAGTTTGGGGTTTACCTAATTGGTTACGTTTTGGTTTATTTAATGAGCAAGGAACCCTAGATTTGAACGTATTCAGTTGTAACAAGCTAGTAGCGCCACAAAGTTGGTAATAACCAAGAAATTGAATTACGTTCCGCATAACGATAAATAAAGGAAAATTCGGGAAACTCACATTTGCGCCGAGCTCCTTTAAAACCTTCGATGTAATCTGAAACAAGAAACAAACACGCCTAAATAACAATAAAATTCTAATAAAAACTTTGAACACGCGACCGAAATTGTATGGGGAAAATTGACCAAATTATTATTTACAAGTGGAAATTAAAACTTTATAGGAGAAAAAAATTATAGGAGATTACATTTCTGTTTCCCCTGTTTTGGAAGAACTCGCGTTAATGCCCGTGGCTCACGAAGACAGTACATGCTAGGGAAATTAGGAGTAGGAAATATATAGCGCTATACTTATCTCGTCCATCATTAAGTCGTAGATGCCTACATGAATTTATAGTTGTAGAAATTGATATCTTGTGACGATTGACATCATATTTCGTGACCGAATTACCTACTACGCACATGAAATTTGCGTCAAATGAGAAGTTATGTAATTCTTGTTTGTTAATAACTTGAAATAAAGTTCATTGACCTCTCTTGTAAACTAATTCTGATTTATTTGTTCATCAACTTGTATGAGGTGTTTATAAAATGTATTTACAAATTAAAACGAACATGTTATACAAAATTATTTATAGAGATAGAGATATCTACCTACTTAGAAAGGTAAACTTTTAAATGCCACACCATCATTATTCTGGAACCTTAAATCAGCCATTTACAACCCAACCCCTTTTATATCTTGAATCTATCGACTGGATCCAACAAAATACTTCCAATCAGTTTGCCAGACGCGCAATGGGGTGTGAATGTAACAAATCGTTTCCAAAACGATAATTTTGACTTCTGCAAAATACATTTTCCAATTTTCCCTTTCAAACTAAAGAATTAGATGTATACTTTTTTGCTATTCAATATACACTGCTTCTTGTCTACGCGAGTATAGAATTTATATTGAACAGAGAGAGCAAGCTACTTCGAACTAGTTTCGTTTGCTAGAATTCGCCTTAGCATTTAGTGATGGTACGGCCAATTTTGAGTTCTGTAATCGCAAGATCTCCCTCGCTCTAGACATAAATAATCTTAAGACATTTATTTTATAAAGGAAGTGTGATACGGCCAAGATAGGTAAGTTTCCGTAGGGGTGCAAGGAAGGCTAGGAGATGATACATTAACGTTTTGAAGGCTTTGTAGCTACATTATGAGAAGTTTGTAAATGATAACGGTTAGTTGAAAACCCGCAAAATGATAATCATAATAATGATTATAATTTAATATGCATTAGACTAGCTAATACATTTTACTATGTTCAAGAACTAAAATCAGCTAATTTTAATGTAATAGAAGGTTGTACCGTACTTAAAAAAGGATAATTTTATTTAGAAAGCACACAAAACAAATGAAAAAGTTTGTAATGTAATTAGGTTACCGCATTACCGAGTTTTAGCAACAAAATCTGCCACGGAATTTTTGTTAACATGTCGCCCAGTTTGTAAAAGCAGAAATAATTTAATAAAGGCTTTATATCTTTGGCGGGTCACGTAAGAGCCGCTTCGGGCGGAATTACATTTTGTTTAGCCGCGGCGGACCCGCTTGGGACTCGGGTGATTCCACTTTGCTCTAAAAACTGCCAGAACAATTGCCAACTAAAAGTTCAACAACCATGTAGTAAAGTTCTAAATACTTTCTACAGATGTCGCTGGATCGTCGCTTCGAGAAGAGCATCAAGAGGTTGAAAGATTCACCAGGGTCCGCTAGGCATCCGTAGCTCAGTTGGTAGAGCAGTGGAACGGTATTCCACAGTCCCGGGTTCAAGCCCCGACGGTCGCTAGTGAATTTATCAATTTTCTCACTATCAACTAAAAGTTTTGGTACTTACATAATTAGCAACTACGAGTTTCTCTTTTACAAGGGATTAAATAAACGATTGATTATATAAAACTGATTTCAGATGTTAAAAGAATTAGGTACACGAGTTTGTCATGACAACTCGTAATATACAAACTCATTAGGTTATAATTAAAAATACCTATGATAAAGCAGTAAATTTTTGTTATAAAAATTACTACGTCAACAAAAAGCAGTGCAAGGACGACTAAAAAACTGAGCACCGCCGTAAATTGTATTGTAGAAACTCGGTAGAAAAATTAAAACAAATTTACCAGCAGTGCAAATTAGCCCCAATTCAACCCGTGGGTGTCGTAAAAACCGACTAAGGGATATTCATCCAGGGAATGGGCAGCAGCGTTCTCTGTAAATGCATCATCTTACACTGCGCTCGCCAATCCGCCTGCCAAGCGTGGTGAGTATGGCAATACCCCCCGAGAGGGGAGGCCCATGTCCAGCAGTGGACTGTTGTGGCTGTTATAGTTATAGTTAGCCAGCAGTGGCTAGCGGGTGTTCATGGTTCTTTGAGTCTTCATTATTAGATTTCAAATCTCGCCGATCTTTGAAAACAAACGAAGAATAGGAACTCGGAAGAGCAACCCTCAGACAACTCTGCTAGTGGTGGTTAACCAGCGCCGGGGTTGGTTGTGTTTAATAATTCTTTCATATCTCGCCAATCTTTGAAGAAAAGGGTGAAATTGGAGCTCAGTGGAGTAACCCACAACTCAGCTAGCAGTGGTTAACGAGTGTTAGGGTTCTTTGGGTCTTCGTAATTCTTTCATATCTCGCCAATCTTTGAAGAAAAGTGTTGAATTTCGGACATGTTTCACGGGACTAAAACGGGTAGGTCACCCTGGATACTATCTTAAATATGCTTCTAACTAGAAAGAAAGAAGATGAATTGAATATATGAAAATATACACTACCTGTATTTATTACTATGAATTTGATATTTGCTAGGTTACTATGTTCAATAGAGATGGTCACGACATTCATCAGTTAATTTTTCTATGCGACAAGAAGATTATCTCAGAAAATGTTTCAATAATAAATGTTAAGAAAAAGTAGCATTTAGGAACTTTATACTTATCTAGAACTGCCTAAGTAATACTCAGTAAGTATGTTCCCTACGTATTTTACTATTTTTCACTTAGGTACGATAAAACTTTGTTAGTATTAGCATAACCCTCTCGTTGCTCTCTGAACATTATTGTGAAAAAAAAGAAGCCGGTAAAACTTTGTCAGCAACAGGGGGTGTAAGGGACGGCGTCTGCCTACATTATTTCAGCATTAGCAAAGTTATCCTCCCTGTACATGCCACAGCGAATGTTTAAAGCCCTAATAACATTTTAACCCTTTTTAACGGCGTATGACAACATTTACAACCTGGTTGTGACGTAGGCAAAGTAAATAAAACCATTAGGAATACGGTAATATGTGAAATTATAAATTAATCCTTGTGGGAGAATTACATTGTTATTCTGGTTGTAAATGTAATGGATTACATGGAAACTGCATTTACTTACACGCGATATTTGCAATACTTAATTCAATTTCGTAAATAGGCCAGTTTATGAAATTAGAATAAAACTTTGTAACAAAAAATAAAAATGGACACCTAGGTACTGTGTTCACTAAGCACTAATGTAGAAGACAAATACAAAGGACGAAAAAAGTATATTGCCTACATCAAGTTTATTTCCTTAAACTGCATTGTAGAATTTCCTTTAATATTTCTATTAATTTATTTACCACTTGCTGCACTGGATTCGGTGGAACGCAGAGCCAAGAGATTAATAGGCGATAAAAAACTGGTGGCGACCAAGCTTCACAGCCTGGCTCACCGCCGCAAGGTTGCTTGCCTATCGGTCTTCTACAGATTGTACTTCGGAGAGTGTGCGCGTGAGCTGCATGAGCTCATACCACCGTCTCCTTTCTTCCATCGGACATCCAGACGCACGGCCAGCTACCATCCGTTCTTAGTTGATATACCCACATTACGCACTAAGCGCTTCAAATCATCTTTCATTATGCGCACGGCTAAAGAATGGAATTCCCTGCCTGCGTCTGTATTTCCGAGTGCATATAACCTGAATCTCTTTAAGTCTAGAGTGAATAGGCATCTTCTGGGCAAGCTCGCTCCACCGTAGATCCCATCTCTGCTCTAGGGTAAGATTGGGGTCAAGAGTAAGCCCATCATAGATAAAAAAAAAAACCAATATTAAATTGTCAATTTTATAAAGTTTTCTGTACTCTAGTTGTAACAAAGATATTTTTTGTCATTTAGAATGAACATAACATTTACTATGAAGTGGTCATCAAAAGCTCTAAATAGAGAGTGTACAGATATAAGCTTCACTCGGCCCTATTTCGGATTTTCGCGATTGGCACTTGTTACATAGCCAGGATTGCTACTGTCAAAAATATAAACATATCAAAACAGCATAATCTGATTAAGAACGTCATTATGATACCGAGCCTATTTTCAATCTAAGAAATATGACGTTCATGTCAACCACCTTCTTAGTAACCTTGACTTCCACTGAGATCCCGGATATTTCCAATTAAAGTCAGTAAGAGTCAAAATCGTCGCTAGTACCGAGTGAGCCATCTGTACAGGCGCGCCGCGCGCTGTTTCCCTAATTTGTGTCAAAAGCCCGTATACGGAAATGATATGGCAGCTGTCTTCAAGATCTCAGTCTAGACAACATCGCGAAAGTTTTTTAGCCTATTAAAGTGAAACTTTGCTAAGAAACTTAAGCGTAGTCCCTCGCTAACGTCTTTGTGAAATACTTTCCTCAACGATTTCTCGATAATAATTAATAACGACAAAGCTTGCAGATAAGTAGTAAAGTTTTCAATGGATTACAAGTAGCAAGCATACAGGTTATCTTTCTTGACAAGTTGACGAAAGAAATTGAAAGATATGACTTAAAAATTACAAAATTTTACAAGCACAAGCAGATGTAGGTAATAAAAAGACATGATCCCATCTGCGGCAATTCAAACGTTATATTTTACGTTTAAAATCCACCATTTTTAATTTATGAATTTATGATTTTTTTTAAATAGCCAGTGTCTCTTGCATGTGGCTGAGACCAATCTTGCGACATAACATTTGCCAAAATCTGCCATGTGGCAGATCAAACTGCATTGATTAATTTCACACTTATTATAGAACTTTCAGAATAAATAGTCTAACAGAAAAATAAAACAAAATCTGAAAGTAAATCTCTGAATCCACTAGGTATAACATTAATTTAACTTTATCCTTTTAATCCTGCAACGTAATTTTCATAGCTAAGACGGGTGTCACTTTTGACGTCGTTTGCTGCGATTTTTAATGCAGCGTGACGCATGCGTTAGGAATAAACCAAAGGAAAGGGGAATTTCCATCTTATTACCATACGAATACGGTGAGAGTCAAACAGTTTGACAGACACCGTATTTTTATGGAAAAACGTAGAAATCCAATGCATTCTTTTTTTCGAATTTGTATAGAAATAAGATGAAAACTCGCCTTTTTCTAACGCGTGCGCTATGCTGCGTTAAAAAATCGCTACAACAGACGTCAAATGTGCTCTCCCTTAAGGCAATACTCCAGCGTCTTTCTGAGATCGAGTCTGTTTTACCAGTTGTCTCTGCACAATCAGTGTCTTATGCATAAATTTGAATTTTCAATTAAGGACACTTTGCAAAATTTTATTAGACATAAAGTGAAACCTTTGGTCTTAAAGACGAAATACGTATTAAAAGAACAAGGGTGGAATGGAGTCAAATTGAATTATGTTATAGCTAAAAATGGTTCTGTAACAAGTTTGTTTTGATCACAATTCCTTTTAAATGTACCTAATAGTAGTCAATTTGATTCGCGTATTAATTAGATAATTAAATGTCAATGCCTAATATAAAAGATGCAGATCGTTCATGTTTTTGTTCGTGACGTAGTTTAGGTAGTAGAAATATGACAACTCACCTGATTTTTGTTAACATATATGTAAAAAGTAAGTCCCTTTTTTTGCAGTAAGATTAATTTCTAATTTTTAATCCATATTTTGACAAGGTGATTTTTTTCTGAACTAACATCTGAGGCTTTTCAATTCAACTTTTTTGGCTTTTACCCCTTGCAAACAGATTTTTTCCCGAGGTGATCTCTTCATGCATTTTCTTGTTCGCCCGGGCTGCACCCCAAAAGCCTGAAAGGCGTTCGCGAGATATCTTAAATGAGTTTCGTTATCTCTGCAAAGGAGATGGGATTAATAGTTAACAGCCCCTCAGACTCTAAATGCCCTCTAGGTCTTTGCCATTACTGACTTCCTGGTTTTTTGTTTTGGAAAATAGTAAACTGAAAACATAGACTGATATGAGTTGTCTATACTATGCGGCGTTTGAAAAATGTCGATTACAACCAGACAACTTTTATCATCATTTTCTGAGGCACTTATTTTCAAATTAAAGCAACTTTTGACGACTTGGTGTCTCACTCGAAGAAGAAGAAGAAATAAAATAATAGAAAACCTATAACTGTGATTATGATCACAAAATATAATATAGGTAGTACTTATCAGTAGAATTATCAGAAATTACATATTTTTGTTGATTGACAAATATCTTTAACAATACCTCTCACACACCTAGGTACCTATGAAAGCCGATGTGGCGCAGTGGCAGTGCGACTACCTGCGACGTAGAAGGTTTCGGGTTTGATGCCCGGTAGGTCACTTTACAAAGTTGATATCTATCTCTTTGTGAGTTTGCTCCCAGTCTGGATAGGACATTAGCACAGGTTTGACTACCTGATTGTCCAAACGTAAGGTGGTTCCGTGCTTCGGAGGGCACTTTAAGCCGTCGGTCCTGGTTGTTGTCTATGATAAAATGTTTATAAGGTACAAAATAATCATTTTAATAGTTAGAAGATTTTTAATAAAACCAAAGTTTTTAACAGAACATTCAATATAGTACGTAGTACGTACAAAAGTTCTAATATCCCACATTGGATATTTATTTGTGCCCAAACATTTACATTTTTCATTGATATAGTAGGTACAAAAATAGATAGGAACTTTCATAATATCCGTCCTTACCCTTTCTTACGCCATTTACTCAAACAATAAACTATGCAAAAATCTTCCATTTTATTTATTCCATTCTCGGGAAACACAGAGAAGATCAAAATAGCCTTTGTCCTCCCTCTTTACTTATTCAAACAAAATTACATATGCCTGGTTCCGAATCGCCATCGCCCGAAATTTTACGCGCTAGAGATAGTGCCATGAATATAAATCTATCGTAAACTAAGCAGGGATGGAAAAAGTTCTTTTAGGACTAATTAGTTCTTGTGAAAATTGTGATTTGTCATCATACTGCAGCGGAATGCGTTTGATATGAAATTAGTTTGGTTAGTTTTCTGTTAGGACAAATAAAAAAGAATAACAGAACCACTTTGCTAAAATACTAACACAAAACGTAATTATTTCGCCTGATAATAAAGATTATAAAATTGGTCGTCAAGCAAGTAGTCACTGTCATACTTTTGTGATTGTGTGAAAAGCTTACGGAATGATGTACCTAAGAAATATTTGTATTATACTCGTACCTGTATTTTAAATAAATCGAACGCATTGCAAGCTACTGACATTTGCGTACTACGTCTAGTTGGCTTATGAATAATAATAATTTTTTGGGTCAAGCCAATATTCACTCACTCCTATACTCTTTTCCTCACTCTATGCATCGTAAAGGACACCACTAGAGGCTAGTGGAGTTTACGGCATGGCTCACTTTGCATTCTTTGTGTCCCCTCCCTTAACGGCTCCTTTATGGACTTACCTCCTTTTTGCATAAAACCCTCCACACAGGGTCAGTATAAAAGGTTCTTAGATAATCTACCTTTTCGGTGTGCTAGACTTTGACTACGTGGAAATGAGGATGATACTCGTGTACAGTGGATTTGTGTGGTCTCATGTAAATATATTTATAGCTAAGTTTTCCTTTTTTAAAGGGACACCGAGTCGTCCAACAACCCAATGAACCAACCAAAAGAGTTTGTCAACCACCTACTACAGGTAGTTAAGTAGTAGGCATCTGCCATGGATGGTTAACGACCGCCGCCGTCTATTATAATCAATACTCGAGTATTTTTGTTTCCAAATCATAAGCCTAATACGAGTAGCAACCACAAGGTGAAAAACATTGCCAAAACTACTAGTACTTCATTCCGTCGCCAATTTCGGTGACTTTGTGACTAGTTCGTCTCCATATTGCGAAGCCTTTGCCCGGGGCAGTTAATCATTCATCACCAGCTGGACGGTACTCGTCAGCTGTACTGTAAAAAAGAACAATAAGGTTTGGTTGCGACTGTCTGATCATTTGTAGATATGGATACTACAGAACAAAAATCTCCAAGTATGCGGTATCACAAAAAAATAGCACCCAGAATATTTGTACCAATTGACGAGAGTTTTGTATCATCAGCTAGTCAAACTCTCAAATTAATCAACTTAACAGTAATAACTACCAAAACTTATTTGAGTTTGAGACAAATCTATTACAATGTTTTTAAAAGAATTAAGTTATGACATCGTGCATATTATGACATGAAAACAAGATCATGAAACATCGACATGAAATCATAATTTTCACTATGAATCTGTAGCATAAATTAGTGTGCAAAAATTTATGCTCATTAAAAATACCATATAGCTGCGTGATTATCACAAATTTTAAAAAAGTTCGATATTATTATTCTAATTTGACGAAATTTGTTAAAACTGTGAAATTATAATTTTATGCAAGGGTTGTGTCACTCTGGTACGGAGGGGGGTAAATAGGTACAGACCTGATACTTACGGAGCATACAAATAACTATGGCAAAGGACAGGCAGCACGGCAGGCTTTTCCAAAAAGAGCAACACAAAACAAAACGTCAACAGAGACTTTGCATACGTTTAAAATGCTACCAAATGCAACCACCAAAAGTCTTGCCGGGACTTACTGCATGACAGCTCCTCTGAAATTTGTGCAAACAATATGTGCATGAGAAATTTTAAATAAAGACTGCACGGCTTTAACAACTCAACATGCTTGTTTTAATTTTATTTGGCTCGAATTTTCAGTTTCCAGAAAATTGTTACATGTTTTGTGTTTTTAGCAAAACAGTGTGATGTGAGACGAATAGTAAACTAACTCTTCAACCTACTGCCACCCACATGAAATTATATAGGTAGGTTTGTTAGAATTTAGCTTTTTTGCTACGTAGGTACCTATGTCATGTTTTGTCAAGGTAAGTAATCAATTTATTTCATGTTCAAATATTCACTTGTTTGTAATAAAATCTCCGCCTACAATATTCACTTTCATATGCTTTTACAAACACGTCATATATAGTGCTCAAAGCATTAACGATATTTAGTTTAAATCCGTCTCTTTCTCTTTCCTGTGGGACACAAAGTCGTCCAACGATACAATGAATCCAGTTTAAATGTCTATGATAAGGCAGGCTGTGTGTTTATTTATATTGCGTTCCTTTCAGAGAAGTGTATAATATTATTTAAGTAGAACAGTTTTACCTTGCTAAAAATAGGTAAATACCCAACTAACAACTTGGTCCTATAAAAAACAGACTAAACGACTTTTGGTTATAAAAAGGTCGTATAGTGGTAAGCAGAATTTCACTGAGTTGTGTAGTGGTGTCTTATTCGACTTTTTAGTCGTAAACGTCTAAAGTCGTATAATCTGGTCGAGTAACCGTTTATACGACTTAATTATACGACCATCGTATAAAGGTCGTATAAATGATCGCTATACGATTAAATTATAGGACTAATCATCGCTGTTGGGACCTTTATATAACCTTCAGTCAGGCCACCGACTGTTACTAGATCATAAGGTATATAAAGGTCATATCATTATCTTTTATAAACCGTATAGTCGTATACAAGTCGCCAGTGCGACCGTTATATGACTTTAAGTCAGTTTAGCGACTGTTATCAGACCATAAGTTGTATAAAGGTCGTATAAAAGTCGAATAAATTTCTTGTCTAAATGTCGCATAAAAGTCGCCTTTGCGACTGTTATATGACTTTAGTCATGCCACCGACTTTACCAGACCATTAGGTATATAAAGGTCGTATTACTTGTAATAAACCTCGACGTCATATAAAAGTCGCTATTGCGACCGTAAGATGATTCTTAGTCAGGCCACCGACTGTTACCAGACCATTAGGTATATAATGGTCATATTATTACCTTCAATAAACCGTACAGTCGTATAAAAATCGTCATTGCGACCTTTATATGACTCTCAGTCAAGCCTACAACTGTAATTTGATCATTAGTTGTATTATGATTATATTATTACCTGAAACACAACGCAATGTCGTATAAACGTGGTGTAACATAACGATTAAACGACTAAAAGACCTAAAAGGCTATTTATATGACTCTTAAAAACCTTTTCATTGTTTAGTAGTCGTACATAATACTTCTTCACAACTACTTGACCTCGCTGTGGTGCGAATTATTGTGGTCGTGGTTCTGTAGGTAATAAAATAGGAAATATATGTTCGAACGGACGGACAGACTGGATGTATGTATGGATAAATGAATGAATGGATAGACGGACGGACGGACGGATGGACAAATGGATAAACAGATGGACAAACAGTCGTAAAATTAAGCTAAATCCTTTGCAACACGATTTTGTGTTCAACAAAACGTGTTGCGCCGACCCCAGGTAATTGGGATGAGGACAGGAAGATGGCATTGATAAGTACGTATGTGAAATTAACGATTAAATCAGATCACTACTGCCAGTCTTGAGAATAGTTCATCATGTTGTGTAGAGTACACCCCCGTTAATTTTTTGTACGGGGCTATAGTTGGTCCTGATTCCATTCATCATGTCGTACTTCATAATTTCGTACATTACTCTGTCAGCAATAGTTATGCTGTACAATACAATGTCGTACATTGTAGGACTCGTCGTATCAGTTACGGCTGACTATCACTTGTCTGACAGATAGATGTTATCTTACGTCTCACCACGTTTCCTCCGTGGAGTACATACAATGCACGACACGGTAATGCCCGACAACGTATTGTGCAACAGAATAATGTACGGCATTATGGATAGGCTTGAAAAACGGGCCCAGACTAATAATGTACAGTGCTGCAAATAGAATCAAAACAAGTTACGTCACAGCGGATGAAGTGAAGTGACAGTGTTGGCTGTAATCGACTTATACAGGGTGTTAAGAAAAGTAGTACGTTTCTTTAAACCACAAGTTCTGTTACGTAGGTATAACATAGTGTCTTGACCATGTTTAAAAAATATTAAAAATATTTTATATAAAACATAATTTAAAAAAATAAATTGAAATGTTCAACCCTAGAATGAGCGTTATAGAGCACATCGTTACTGTCACGTTCAGCTGCGGTTGCACCGTTGAAGATCTTATTACGCGCTGTGAAGGAACAGTGCATAGTTATTGGAGTGGTAATTGACAGTACATACACTGTAAAGCGCTCTGTGTTGTAGAGTTAAACAATTTGATTAAAATAATTTAAAAATATTTTTATCTTCAAATATTTTTTAAAAATCATTTGAACACCCTTAACATACTTTATTATACGATAGGACAGACTACTTTTCCTAACTCCTGTAGATTCATTATTCGAACCTAACATACAAGGCAACCCACCGAGGCGGGATGGTGGTTTAGGGGGTGCAGCCCCCCACAATAAAAAACCACCTCTGACAAAATTCCAAAACAGTAGGTTAGGTAAGGTTAGAGTTGGAGCGAACAAATTGAGCGACTAAGCTCAATAAAGAATATTATATAATTATATTATTTTAAATAAAAACGATATCGATTTAGTTACGAATGTATGTAAAATTATCGATCACGTCACATCACGACAGCCGATGTGGCGCAGTGGTTAGTATGCCTGCCTGCCACGCAAAGGTTCCGGGTTCAATTCCCGGTGGGGTCACTCACAAAGTTGATATTTATCACTTTGTGAATTTGTTCCCAGTCGGGTTAGGACATTGCAGGCTGAACCACCTGATTGTCCGCAAGTAAGATGGTTCCGTGCTTCGGATGGGTACGTTAAGCCGTCGGTTCCCCGTTGCTGTCTATGATGGCGGTCGTTACACAACCATGTCAGAGGCCTGCTACTTGCAGTAGGCGGTTGAAAAACTCTGACACCAGGGTTCGTCGGGTCGTTGAACGACTCGGTGTCCCACACGAAAAAAAAAGAAGGAGAAGAAGAAGACTACGCTACTACTCACGTGATGTCTCCGAACAAAATGTCGTGCATTACACCCCGTACATTTTAGGTACGGGGTGAAGGATGGCGGCATTGTTTTGATTCCATCCATAATGTTGTGTTGTGTTCCTCTGGTGTGGTGTACAGTATACTGCCGGCCAGTATTATGCTGTACAATACAATGTCTTTCAAGGTTTTCACTTTCTAAACGGTACCCTGAAAATGGCGGACAGAAAATGGTTTCTAGTCATATAACGCGACCTTTAGTCATAAAGTGTCCTTTAACAGTCGCGATCACTACATAAAGTTGTATAAACGTTATATAAATAAATAATGAATTAATAACATAAATAAAATAATTCAAATCGTTATTATTTGTAGGGGGCATTAAAATTTTGTTTGAATAATAACACAAAATAGTCGATAAAACAATTTCCCACTTCAAAACTCAACACTAAACAGTTCTTAACACCATTCACAACTTTTCAGATTATATTCGATAACAAACATGGCAGACATTAATTATTTTGAATGATTTGTTTGTCTTTAACCTCACTTTCACTCGGTTGATAGCACACTGAATTCCGTGCACGATAAAGTAACGCCGATGACCACTACACGATTTCAGGTCATGTAAATGTCAGTAATACGACCACTACACGACTTTTGATCGGTTTAAAGACAATAATACGACCACTACACGGCTAAATGGTCGAATAACAGTCACTTATACGACTGTTATTCGACCATACGTCGCGAAACAGACTTGTATATGACTTTTACCAGACTTTAGCCCATTAATACGACCTTAATACGATCTTTACACGGACAAAAGTCATATAATTTGTGCCCAAATCGCGTCGTATAATCGTTTACATAACTACTATACGACCAAAACTATCCGACTTCAAGACGTAACGATAACGTTGTCCCGACCATTATACGACCAAATCTTGTTAGTTGGGTAGATTACTACGCCAAAGGCTGATGATTCTCAACTCAAATGACTCTCAAACTTTTGTCAGTCGTGGTGTAAATGGCCGCTTTTTACAGACCTTTACGCTCTGCCTACCCCGCAAGGGATATAGGTGTGAAATATTTATGTATGTGTTTATTTCATGAAAATCCCTTTTATTTTAAACAATATTTTAATCTTGTTTCAGCAAGAACAAAATATCAAAGCCGCAATGTTGTTGAAATTGAACCCCGACCACAATTCGTGCATTGCAACTAAAATCTTTACCAAATCGGTTAACCCGCGGATTTGCATTTAAATGCAGTAAAACACATTAATTAATTCGAATGGCATTATTTTACCGCACTTGCCTATAATAATAATAAAATGGTCATCAAAATACACAATTTCAAATAATGCAGTGTAGTTACATGATAACGCCATTAAAGCAGGTATTACATGCCGAGCCTTATACGAGTTTACAGAAGGTTCACTCGGCCCTATTTCGAATTTTCGCGATTGGCATTTGTTACATAGCCAGGGTTGCTACTGTCAAAAATCTCTAAGTATCAAAAACTTCAAAATAGCAAAAACTGACAAAGAACGTCGTATGATTCTGAGTCAATTTTAAATCCAATAAATATGACATTCGTGTCATTCACCTTTTTATTTACCTTGAATTTCCCTGAGATTCCGGTTTTTTCCAGTTTTCGTCAGTAAGCGTCAAAATCGTCGCTAGTACTGAGTGACCCACCCTCAGTACTAGCGTCAGGCCCGCGCGCCGTTTTCCTAATTTGTGCTTATACGCTGTGTGGTGCCGGCTTAGAAAAGCATCACCCAATTAATTACCAAATGTCATGTTTGTGAGCATTTCAAATACTTAACTTCCTATAGGGGAGGCTCGTGGGACTAGTTATCAGTGGATCATTGTTATTTGATTGTGATTATTTTTGTTACCGATTTTTTATGTAGGATGCAATTTTATTAGTGGCGGATCTATTAATTGTGTTGGCCGGCCGGGTAAATTTTTAAGGGAGGCGCATTTTTTTTCATATTTCGACCTATGTTCCTTGGGGAAAGTTGTTCAGTTTCATTGACAGAACACACCTTAACGGATCCGCCACTAATAAAATTGTACCCTATATAAGTATATTTTGAATTAGCTAGCACGATAGATTCATCAACTATTTGTTGATTTTATCACAATTGACATTGTTTATGTCCTGTTTTAATCATGATTTCGTTTTGTGGTCCAGTAGTTTTGTCACTGTTGTCATATTTATCCACCAATCACTATTATGGAAAATTAAATAAAATTGCGTTGGGCAAAAAGATAGCGCTGAACGACATCCTTTAAGCGCTCAACTTTTATTCATTAATATAATTAGTCCTGAACGTATCAGACTTTGTACTTAAAGCTTGTTTAAAAATTTAGCGCTGGAGTTTCGCTGGGACCCGCGTCGGGGGGGCAGTCTTCTCGGGGGCCCCTCTTACCGCGCGGGGCCCCTTTAGCCTTCACTCTTAATTATTACTTTGGGAAAATTAAGACTGTCGTTTAGCAAGAGTGCCCACGCTGAAGGTTGTGCTCGCTTCCATTTATCTAAATGTACTTTATCTTGGGGGAGGCTCTCGGGAAGAGATCTGTGGAGACGATGTTCGGTTGTAATATTTTTCAAGTGTTTAATTACAAGAGTTATTTGCGTAAGCCTAAAAATTACCATTTTTAAAATTATTAGAAGTACTTAGGTATTCTGTAGCTATTAACATTATCTAACATCAAACTCAGACATCAGCGTTCAATGGGTCGTTGGAAGATTCGGTATCCCACACGAAGAGACACAGTATCAGTACAAACTCTCTCTCTCTCTTCTCTCTCTCTCTCAGTGGTTAGCATGCCTGCCTGCCACGCAAAGGTTCCGGGTTCAATTCCCGGTGGGGTCACTCACAAAGTTGATATTTATCACTTTGTGAATTTGTTCCCAGTCTGGTTAGGACATTGCAGGCTGAACCACCTGATTGTCCGCAAGTAAGATGGTTCCGTGCTTCGGATGGGCACGTTAAGCCGTCGGTCCCGGTTGCTGTCTATGATGGCGGTCGTTACACAGCCATGTCAGAGGCCTGCTACTTGTAGTAGGCGGTTGAAAAACTCTGACACCAGGGTTCATCGGGTCGTTGAACGATTCGGTGTCCCACACGAAAAGAGAAGAGAGAGAAAGGATTTTCAATGCTACGTCGTAGCAAGCCCGTAGGTAACTTGTAGCAGTTGTAGCAGTGTAGCAATTTACTACGCTAAAATATTTTCTGACCTACTTTACTTGCCATCTGTGTTCAAAATCAGTCAAAGCTACTCTACGCCTCCCCTGTCGTACAGTGCACCTCAAAGTAATGACGCATACAGGCGCGCGTTAAGTACATTACCTATTGTAAGTGTCCTCAGAGGCGCCTATTTCGCAAGCTCAGATCTCTCCGACGCTTTTACTCTAATTATAAGCTTTCTCTCTAGTCTCTACTACTTACTGTTACTAGCAATAGCTAGCGATGCGACATTGTGTACTGTTGTATAGGAGGGTTACGAAAAGAAAACCGATTAAACTAAATACACATGTTGTGGATAAAGTGACACAAATAAATTCAAATCTATTGCAACTTTTGAAAAATATTACATTTAATTTCATAGGTTACCTATTCGTAGTTTTTAAATGCCTTACTTTTTAATATTGTCTATTCATTCAGTTATATAAATTGTATTTTGTTGGGAATTCAAGTGATCCAATCATGAATAAAATGTTTTTTGTTATGAAAACATTCCTTACATTCGATTCTAAAAATAGACACATTTAAAAAGTGCAAAGAATGGCTGCTATCGGAAATGAATTCAAAAAGTTTTTTTTATGTGCTCGCAGTAGTTATTAAAAAGCACACAGTTCTGTATTTGGTAAGTATTCCCTGTACATACTCACTGTGATTGAAAAAAATATATCGAATATTTTTAATAATAGATTTTATCATTGTTATTTTTGAGTATCAGGGGCCCGGTCCTTTTGAGGCATGTAAGGACTAAAGCCAACACCACAGAACCCTTTTAAATACCATTGTTATTAGGTACTTGTTTTTTAACTTCCTTTAATCACTATCAGTGTTATTTCCTATGAGACGCAAGTAAGACTCGTCTGCATATCCTTAAAACGACTTACATAATTTTTAATTATCTAATAAAAACCAGATTTTTCCGCCAGAGTGCGCCTCTGAAATGTCCCTAAAAGAAGTGAATGAGACCTCCCTCCAATTTCACAGCAGGACAAGCTTGAATGGCCGAAGTTATTAATTATATTACCCAGTATCATTGCTAGAATTAGTCGTACAATTTCTTTGAATATTTTCTTCACTAGCTCCACTTCTAATTAGGTTAGCGATGGTACCGAGGCTACCAAGATAACCAACCGTAGGGCTGCCTTTTGTAAGTACTCATTTGGCTCTAAACTAGTTTAACTCTCCGTTTTAGAATGGTACATATAACAGCCGAAGTGGCGCAGTGGTAGTGCGATTGCCTGTGACGCAGAAGGTTCCGGGTTCGATTCCCGGTGGGTCACTCACAATAGTGGATATTAATGACTTTGTGAATTTGTTCCCAGTTCGGTTAGGACATTGCAGGCCGAACCACCTGATTGTCCGAAAGAAAGATGGTTACGTGCTCCATTAGGCCGTCGATCCCGGTTGCTGTCTATGAATGATTACTTAGCTGGCGGTTGCTACAACACCATATCAGAGGCCTGTTATTTGCAGTTGGTGATTGTATAACTCTGACACCAGCGCTCATTGGTTCCTTGGATTGAAGAGAGAATGGTACGTTAAGAATAAGTACAGGAAATGGTGTATTGCGCTATTATTTCTGAAACTCTATGGATTCTTTTTATCATTTTGTGATTTACTGATGATATTTAGTTTCTAGTTTGATATAGATATTTATTTTAATTGCTGTTATGGATTCATAATTTGATAATTACATGAACCCGGTTCAAATAATAATACTAGATACGATACGATCGACTTAGATGGCGATAATAGGTACTAAGCAAGCGAATAGCACGTTAGAGAAGCAAGCAAGCTAGTATTGAAGTGGTTTACCAACATATCCACACAACGCAATATTTTTTTGCGTTTTGTTGGATCCCGTTTTTCGACGAAATGAGTTTTCGAGATCCCATCCAAAAATGGATATCGCAGCTCAAGTCACCACATTTTAGAATATCACAGGTTTTCATTTGATTTGTGGCTGTCACGGTCACGATCATCCTTCATGTGCGATTTACTTTAAAAGTGGCATTTAGAATTTGTTTGATTAGGAATCTAAAATAACTGGTCTGATAGTAACTTTCTCGCCACAGCCAGCCCTAAAAGTAGCAAAGAGCACCCTTCTCCAAGTTGCAAGAACTCGGGACTCTGATCATTATCATTTTATTTTATGCTGAAATTAGTCCACTGAAGCTCGGCCAGGATTTCATTTCAACCTTCAATTTGAGGGGAAAGATCAAGTTAGGTAGCTATATGTATATTAATGTTTATAAATAAAATTGAAACTTTCAGTGGTGCTTTCAGTTTCTTCACAGAGAACAGAAGTATGTATGACATACTGGTCGAACCTAGACTAATTTTGCTTATTTATGTATAGTTTAGGAAATCAAGTTTTGCACTAACATTTTTAATTATTTTATATTTGATTTATAAAATAGGTATGGTTTTGGTTTGGAACTAGAACAAAATGTTTACAACTAGAACAAGGTAGGTAGTTGTCAATTGCAAATCCCTGTATTAGCCCATGCGTAATTAATTTGTATTTTTCGACTGCAGGTGCATTTAAATATTGCATACTATTTTTAGTATAGACAGAGCTATAAAGTGGAGTAAATTGCAACGCATAAATTGTACATAGATAAATTATTAATGCAGAAATCCTGTTTTCATTATCCGTATTCAGACCATCCATACAAAACGGGAACAACTAGATAAATTATTTATTCCTATTCTAAACAAATCTGTATAGTTCTGTCGTTTCCCTAATTTGTGGTTCTATCACCAATTTTCAGACTGTATGAACACGACATCACTGACATGTCATATGAAGTTGTACGACTGTACTTAACTATCACTATCAGCAGCACATCAATCCTTATATGAGGGATGAATTTATCCTGGTTTATGTCAGTAACTGTATCCTAGATAGTTTTAGAGACCACTTTAAGTTGAGCTCTTAAATGGGTTAAGTTCCGATACTAAGGTTGTTTTCCTGCAGAGCATTTGTTAAAACAACAACTAACCTGCGTTTTTATCTCTTCGATTGTTTTCCTTTAACGACTGTAAGAAAGGTGTTAATTTTCTCTACTGCCATTATCGTTTTTCAATGGTCTTTGTTTTTCCCTTCGATTTCCTAAGCTGTTTTTAAGCATGATTATTTCAGGGGAGACTGAAATAAAAATACTTGAATGTCAATTTATTTTTCAAATAAATCTTACGTATTATTATCACAGAAGTAGGTACCTATATTACTTAAGAATTGAACATCGTTATCTAACCTATCATCTTTTACGACATGAAAAGCAAGTAAATATTCGATAATTTCAATTGGAAAATTTAACTACTCGCTATTATAAATATTTTCAATAAAATCCCTAGGGAGAAAACTTATTGGGCATCCATTGAAACGGTAATTTCAAATAACAATCAGTGTAAATGTAATTCGGTGCAATTGGATTAATTATTGCTCTCATTTTGACTACTGGACCCGAATCGGGTGTGGTCTGAAGTTTATCGAACGAAAATCACAATGTAGGGTGAATTTTTACTAGTGACCGATAGCGTAAACCTAGAACAGGATGGTAATAAGAAACAACTTTCCTCTAGGAACATAGGTCGAAATATGAAAAAAATATTTGGACCTCTCATAGTTACTCAAATTAGTCGATCGGCAATTTTGTACGAAAGGTCTATTTTTTTTTCATATTTCGAACTTTGTTCATTGAGGAAAGTTGTTCCTTATCACCAGTCGGTTCTGAGTTTGCAGGTTGCTACCGGTCACTAGTTTTCACCTGGTATAATAGGTACATGGGCCTCCTTTCATACTCGAACGCCTCAGACGAAGGGATATGTTTTTCATGTAGGTTGTATGCGGACATGAAAATTCTTTTTCATACTCTACATTCTCAACGGCTGACCGGTTTTTAAGGTGACGTTAGATTCATTTCATCAGCACAAGTGACACTGGCTGTAGTAAAATTGGATAAATTAAAAATTGCGGATATAAGACGCAAACTTACGTTTGAAATTAATGCAAATAAGGTGTATTATGTTTAATAAATTATACTTGTTTGTGGCAATTACTTGCCATTCGTACTCACAAGATTTAGATAGCGCAGGCATTCTTCCTATATACAAAAATGAAAGCTCTCAACTATTTCATCGACTCATTATCTTCCTGCACTTATCCCATGTTTTGTTTGAACACAAAATCATGTTGCAAAAGGGATTCGGCATACTTCTATGACCGGCCGCCTGAAGTGAACCCTCTTTGGGATTGGTATCGCAGGTGGTATTACCGCCACCATACGGCTGACCATGGTCGGTAGATATAGTACGTATTTCCTCAACTAAATTATTATTATTATCGTTGCTAATTTTGACCACACCCAATGGCTACAGTTTCACAATTCTAGGTTTGCAATTGCCTTTAATGAACCGAGTCATGTTTTGAATGCACGTGTGTAACTATGGCACTTTACACACATACCGTCCGCTTCGACGTAATTTTCGCGCTGCATAACGTATATGTTGGGACAAAATGAATTTTGACCTTATTATCATACGAATATAACCTGTTTTTGCGCTGCGTAGCGTAACGCATGCGTTGGGACAATACGAATTTCGACCTTATTATCATACAAGATTTATGTCAAATTGTTTCACAAGTGCTTCCGTCAACGCAGCGTTGCGCAATATTTTGCGTTGACGGATTCGTCTTTCAAACCGTTTCACATAAACCGTTCTATAACGTGAAAAATCGTATTTTTCAAACGCAACGACAGTGCTGCGAAAAAATAACGCATAAACGGACGTTTTGTGTGTAAGGCACCTGTATTGTTCGAATTAAATCAAGTTGCATTAATTTACTTACTAATCGAATTTTGTTTGTTTTGCGCTTTTGTTTTAACTGTAACATTTGCGTTCACGTCATTCATTTGTCACTATGTGAACTAATTTATTTGAAATAATATCCATAAATATATAGCCGTGTGGTGCAGGCAGAGTAGAATAGCACCACCCCCTCTCTTCCCGTGGGGGTCGTAAGAGGCGACCGAGGGATACATCCGACCCAAACAGCCAGGGCCAACCGTATGGTGGCGGTTAATCCACCACAAGCATTCCCAAGGATTCATCGGGTCGTCGACGCACTCAGTATCCCACACAAAAAAAAGAAAGACTGGATCGTAAGTACAGTCACCTGCTGAGTAACTTGACTTGACCCCTGTCTCCGACAACCTGCCCTTATCCCAATTACTTGGGGTCGGCGCAACACGTTTCGTTGAACACGAAATCGTGTTGCAAAAGGATTTGGCTGAATTTTACGACCGGCCGCCTACCAGACGTCAACCCTCCTTGGGAATGCTTTTGTGGTGGATTAACCACCACCATACGGTTGGCCTTGGCTGGCTGTTTGGGTCGGGTTTATCCTTCGGTCGCCTCTTACAACCCCCACGGGAAGAGAGGGGGTGGTACTATTCTACTCTGGCGGCACCACACGGCACACTTTGCCGGCACCACACGGCACAGAGTTTGGAAACTCTGAAGGTGGCCGTACTTATTCTACGCAGTTACTTCCAGCTTGGAATCCCGATCGTATTCATCTAGTGTTAATGCGGTGTTCGTTACCGGAGGCATTCAGTCTGCTCCAAACCGAACGCAGTTATATTAATGACTGCGCTTTGTCTCTGTCGAATGGTCATTTCATCTGTGTGTTGTGTGTGTACATGATACACAAAGTGGGAGATTTAGTCTGATTTTGTAAGAGATTCTTTAAATAAACTGTACCACATCATTCTAATATGACGCGCGGCGCTGCACCTACTGCTACCCGCTGAATCTAGGGTAGGCTGTGCCGACACGAGTAAAGTAACAGGACATTAAGAAAAAACAAAAACGTTTTTATTAATTCTATGACATATTCGTTGTAATCATACCATTAGAAAACCACGCGCTGTGTGTGCGGTACTTACCTACTTATCAAAAATATGGCATGAAATTTGACACTAATATTGTAAAAGCTTTATAGGTAAGTATGACTGGAGTGGAGATGTTTATTTGAAGATTTGGTTTTATGTCATTAAGGTCATTAATGTCATTATTATGACAACTCTGCTTTTTAGGTATTAAATCATAGTTCTATGTATTGATCGGATTGGGCATGAAACTTATCGTCTTTCTTCTTTCTTTCTTTCTTGCTATACGCCTTAAAAAAGTTCAGCATTTCATATTAATTTGTCTTACCTGACCAGATCAGTTCGTGTTCATCCATATCGTTTGGTATTTTGTTTTGAATGGCAGACCTTACATACAACAGCTGAAGGATTCTCGTGTTTAATACGAGATTCAAGTAATGTTGTGGCTACGATATAAATTGGTGAGAAATGGTCTCTTTCTAAAACTCATGCTTGTTAGGCCTAGTAGAATAATTAATGACTTAAATTCGTTTCTTTCGAGGTATTAAGACCCAACACTTAAATTAAAAAGCGTTTATGTATTGTTGGAAAGAAAGTAGTCGAAGTTTTTTTTTTCAGATTTGTGACAAGAACCCGCCTCTAAAATATTTGTACTTAATTAAATGTAACCCTATATAAGCGTGTGCAAGAAAGTAGATAAAAACAATTATTATGTACTGTGCTGATAGGGATAGGACAGCAAATTATCAGCACTGGAAGGCATTGTCTGTCTACCTACCTGACGTAAATACAAGAAACATGGCTAAACTCTAATACCTAAGTACGAAAAAGTTGTTAAGCGTTAGGTATGTGTCGCTTGGCACACAAGCATCCCTAGGCGAGACGAAGTTCGCGGGCCACAGCTAGTCTATTAATAATTCCCGTCACGAACACGGAATGCAATATAGGCCAGTGCGTGAGTGATTCATCAAAATATTATTCGCTACAACTTTATTAGCCTGCGTAATTTTATTATGAAAATGTAACTTAATTATTTTTAATGAGCGTCTTAATTTAGATCCGCTTACACCCCTTACTATGCGGACTGTATCTACAAATGAATGTAGTTCAGTGAATTTAAATAATGCTATCCCGTTGCCATGGTAACAGCCCCCATTAAGAAGTGCATGTGTCCGTGACTAATAGACAACCCGTCTATGTTACTGTGTCTACGTGCCTACGGATTAGAAGTGGAAACACGGTAGACGTGTCACTGAATCCTCTTAGTGTTGTAGTAAGAGAGACCTATGTGATTGTCTCTAAAAATTCCTATAAAAGGTAAATCCTTTTCTTCTGTTTCATGCTTGCAAATCTTAGAGTAACGCGCATCTATATTTGCAAATATGCAATTTATCTAATTAATGTCTTTTGATTTATCTAATCTACGTATTCAAAGAATGAGAGTTATTTTCTCTCGATTAAACGGTTTATAATGGCAAAATTACTAAACATGACAATGGCATGGCAATATCTATTTTTATTATTGCGTGGTCCAAAATCACAATTAATCATTCAACACTTGGCTAAAAAGAATAAAGGCGAAAACTACTACATGACCATCACTTGCAAGTGGAAAGTTACCCCTTCCCTTTACATGGCACGTGCATTACGCTTTGACAGTCACCGTTTTATTATAAAAAAAACATCTGTCTGTGTTTAGTTCAAACTGTCCACGACAAGAAGAGGGTAGATGCTGAGCAAGTGGTCTAATGAACGGGTTTGAACCTGCTTACTTATTTTTTTTATCCAAAGAAAATAAGTAAGCAGGTTTTCAATAGGAAGCCATATTTTGGCAAGCAAATCTTTGGTTGTCCTCTGGTCAGATAGACTGTTACCTAACATAAAGATGTGGCTGGTAGTGACTGGATGAAGAAAATGAGAAATCGAATTTTGTTTTGTTTCGAACGCCCGAGTAAAAAAATATGTACCTTAAAACGGCTATTAATTTACAATATATTGTATATCACTCAGTAATTAAAGCAAATATATAACGAAACTGCAGCTATGCAGTGGGGTTCATACACGCACTTGCTTTAAAGCAATAGGAATGTCTTCATGGAGGTATTTAAGTACATAAACCATCATTATCACTTAGTTTCTGAGGCTGGTTAACTGTTTAGTTCACTATAATGTTTGTTAAAAATAATTCTTATTTATAATCTTTTACTCAAATGTTTTACTTTCGATACAAAGCTTTGCTCGTCCCGATATCCTACAGCTGATTGCCGTCTCCATTCATATGTAGATGGAGCAAAAAATCCAATAAACAAGCAGGAGTGCCTGCAACCCCTCCAGCCCTTCAAAGCAGCCCCTCATTATTGAAAAGAATGTTAACATTGCACCGGCTTATCCGGGGGTCGTTTTACCAAAGAGTTACGATAGAGTTCGGAAAGACCTTTGGGATTGAAAAAATAGGTTCCATTATCTAGATACAAAAATGTGCGTAAAAGTCGAAATCAATTCTTGCTTTTTTCTTTACCTTAATTTAAACTGTACTTCGGGTAATTGCCATACTGACAACGCTTGGCAGGCGGATTTACGAACACAGTCTTATAGTCCGAGCGGCGACTGGTCTCATCCATATCTCACAAAAGAATAGAATAATTTAGCTATGTACGGGTAGAGGAGCTCGAGTACTTCGGAATGATCGTGGTCTGCCGCGGCGCAGCTTGGCACGTTTGGCGGAGTATCTAAAAGTTTGCCCTCTGAAAAAAGTTAAAAATATCTCATCGAAGAATAGAATGAGACATGGCTGTAGCGATATGAGCAGTTTAGTAAAGCTTATAAATCTTGGTCTGCCGGCTGCTATCTTGGCACGTTTGGCGGAGTAGCTAAAAGTATGCCCTCTTAAAAAAGTAAAAAATATCTCATCGAAGAATAGAATGAAAATATATCGTACCGATAGCTTGCTTGAGTCTGCCTACATATATACTGGTCTGCCTGGCCACAGCCTGGCAGTTTTCTCGGTCCGACCACTTTTACTTTTTTTAGTAAAAATTTTATCTCTTCGAATAAAAGAATAAAAATATGTCGTACCGATAGCTTGCTTAAGTCTGCCTAGAAAAATACTGGTTTGCCTGACCACAGCCTGGCAGTTTTCCAGATACGACCACTTTTACTTTTTTTTGAGAAATTTTTATTTCTTCGAATAACAGAATGAAACTAAGTTGTAATAATAGTTTATTTAAAGCTGAACACATATCCCTTGGTCTGCCTGAGCTCAGTCCGGTAGTTTCTCCGATGCGATCACTTTTCACTCTCAGTAAATTTCAATTTAAAAGGACCCTGACTTTGTTTATTAGGGAGTGGGCCCCGTCAATAAAATGAAAATTTGTCGGTATATAGAAGTAAGATTTACAGAGCTGTAATCTCTCAATGTCTAGATGAAGAATAAGTATGTTAATTTCAAGAATCTACAACTTCAGATGTATTCGTAGTAATTATTTCAAAAATACAATACTTGGGAAAACATTTTCTTCATCTGGACATTGAGAGATTACAGCTCTGTAAATCTCACTTCTATACACTGACAAATTTTCATTTTTTTGCCAGGCCCACTCCTAATAAACAAAGTCAGGTCCTAAAATTGAAATTTTCTGAGAGTGAAAAGTGATCGCATCGGAGAAACTACCGGACTGAGCTCAGGCAGACCAAGGGATATGTGTTCAGCTTTAAATAAACTATTATTACAACTTAGTTTCATTCTGTTCTCAAAAAAAAGTAAAAGTGGTCGTATCTGGAAAACTGCCAGGCTGTGGTCAGGCAAACCAGTATTTTTCTAGGCAGACTTAAGCAAGCTATCGGTACGACATATTTTTATTCTTTTATTCGAAGAGATAAAATTTTACTAAAAAAGTAAAAGTGGTCGGGACTGCCAGGCTGTGGCCAGGCAGACCAGTATATATGTAGGCAGACTCAAGCAAGCTATCGGTACGATATATTTTCATTCTATTCTTCGATGAGATATTTTTTACTTTTTTAAGAGGGCATACTTTTAGCTACTCCGCCAAACGTGCCAAGATAGCAGCCGGCCAAATCGCTACAGCCATGTCTCATTCTATTCTTCGATGAGATATTTTTAACTTTTTCAGAGGGCAAACTTTAGATACTCCGCCAAACGTGCCAAGCTGCGCCGCGGCAGACCACGACCAATCCGAAGTACTCGAGCTCCTCTACCCGTACATAGCTAAATTATTCTATTCTTTTGTGAGATATGGATGAGACCAGTCGCCGCTCGGACTATTACACAGTGCAAGATCTTTGATTATTCACTGTGAAAGTTACTGTAATTCATAATTTCAAGAACTTACAAATAAACAATTTTAGAGATGAATTTAACCAAAATAAAATAAATATAATGTAGAGACAAAATGTATATAAAATTTTTAGAATTCTCATACGCGATAGGAAACTTTATGTACTGACAAATTTTGAACTTCTCATTTTAGTAACTCCCATAGTTATTTTCGTCCTCTTTTTACGGTTTAAACTAACGAATGGCTACCCCACTGCTCGTTACGCTTGACACTTCAATTCGGCTTAAAATTTAGTTAGAATTTAAATTCGCCGGTTTGTCTGTTTGTCTATTCGGCGTATTCGTGGCACTCTTAATTGACAGCTATTCATAAAAAAAAAACTGTTTTAGAGATATCGATTTAAAAAAGTCTTTCAACTTTTTTGTGAGTAAGCTAAAGAAAATTGGAAAAAGATCGTAAATATTAAACGAAATAAGTCAGTAAATTGTATTATTTTTATATTAATATGATGATCAATATCGACTACGGAAATATGAATTAGCGTAAGGGACATTTTGGCGATTTTGAGTTATATATATCATTAGATTCAGAATTTCGAGCTCTATCGAATGGTATATATAACTTTTTGATATCTTGAAAAAAATGTCGCTTACCTTAAACAAAAAGTGAGCAAAAGTTTAAAAATCGGGTGTAAAAAGTACTGTTAAGGACATAAAAAATGATGTATGTCCCATACGTTAAATTTTTCATCATATCGGCCAATTGATGTTCCTTACACTAATTACAAATACAAGTTTCTATGTCCGATATGCATCTTACATTAATTTCCAAAATAAACATTGGCCCTTACGCAGGCAAACAAACTTTAATAATGAGGTAGGAAACCAAAATAACATTACACTATTATCTTACACTGCCCGCAAATCAAATTCCTCTGATATTTTTATATGTGACTTCAGAATATCTGTGTGAGCACTTATTTTGTAAGATATTTACACCGACCAAGAAAAAACAAATTAATGTAAGGGACAAAGTAACAAAAATTTAGGAAAGCAGTTAAAGTAACGTACATGATATTATAAAATCTGTTGAAAAATGTTAATGTAACGTACATTTTATGACCAAAAATGAGGTAAAATTGCAGCAAAAGACATCGCTTTTTAAAAGTTTTAAGGCTATTTAATTAAATAGTCAAATTTACTTATTTCTTTCAATGAAAATGTACAAAGACATGTGTCATGTCAATTAAATAAATATAAACAAAAAAATGAATGGTTAGTAACATACTCTCTCATTTTTATTGCTTTTATTTAATGAAAGGCCCTTTATTACATCATCATCATCATCATCTTCCTGCCCTTATCCCAATTTCTTGGGGTCGGCGCAACACGTTTTGTTGAACTTTATTTCATGTTCCATACAAAAGCAAAGATCATTTGAAATTTCTGACCGTTACTATAATGAACACAAATTAAGTATTGTCCGTCAGAAGAAAACGCACAAATCTTCACGCAGCTTACAGACAAACCGCTAACATCTCGAATAGTATCGGAAGTGTTCGTTGACCATTGAAAAATTGCTTATTGAATACAGTGTCACTATGTTTGGGTGACAAAAAACCTGTTTATATTGTGATATTAATATTTTTAAATATTAAGGATTATAATTGAAAAGTATGTTAATAACAATACAATATTGCGCAAAACACAAAGATATAGTTTTTTTGAATTTGTCGTTTTGTTCGATAAAATGTTTTATTTTATTACAAACAAAGTATAAATTATTAGAATACTTTAAAAATTAATACAGGAGTTGGTGTGATGAGAAGCTAAAATAGTATAATCGACTCATTATATTATGACACGATCGAGCAAATCGCGGATCCCAGCAAGGTACTGAAAAAGAATCATCTAAATTCTTCAAATGGTAAAACCGTCACATCAGGTTGAGAGATTCTTGCTGTAGTCGAGAACTTCTATGAAAGTCTCATGCGTCGCATGCACCCAGACCTTTATCTGACGTTAGAGACTCCATTGTTCTCTTCCACCACTTTACTCTTAGACAGCTTAAGAATACAAAGGCTTCAGGGAAGAGTGACCTCTGTGCTGCTTAAGGCTGGTGTCATGAAATGGCTGTTCAACTCGGTAATAACTAGTGGCAAAACCTCAGAGGCGTGGTTACTCCACTGCACGAAAAGAGTTGAAACGTTTCTCAGTAAGAAACGTTCCCCAGAAACTAAAGGTCAATTTTACTTCTGGACCACGTGTATAAGCTGTTCTTGAGAGTAGTCACCAATCGAAGTCATAAAAAATGTTTTGCGCGTCCACTAGTACTTAATTTGTTATATAATTCTAATTATTACACTCAAAACCTTGTATTGTTTTTATTAACTTAGTATAATTTTGTTTGATTAACAAAAATTTCAACGTAGTATAAATTTTGAAGATTAATTATTTTACTGTCAAAGATTAAATAAAAAGTTCCTGTTCGGCTTTTTTGCTAATGACGTTATTTTTTATCGGTCAAAAAGTTTTCTAATGCTTTTCTTTTCTAATATTTCTCACATTAAAGTATTGATTAAGAATTTGAATCACATTAGAAGAAATTTATGTTGTTTGTTATACTACATCGTGTCAGACACGCATTTCTAAGAGCATTTCCTTTAAAAATAATTGGTTATAATAAAGTTTTGGGGCAAACTAGTCATAAAAACCTATAGACACGGTGTCCTTCACTGCAAATTTACCTCGTGGTCGATGAAGTGTACGTTACACTAATTTTTTTCAAAATTTTAGGTGATTTTAACAGAAAAAATTAACGTAAGGGACATGCCAATTCCTAAACTACAATGATATCTCAGATGATGATAGCTTTAGCATAAAGAACTCGAAATTCTAAGGAATTTTTCCCTAGAAGTTATTTGAATCGGACTAGAAACAAAAAAGATATAAAGAATTTTAAAAAATTGCAATCGTTTTTTGGCTCTCCTGAAAAATTGCATTTTGTCCCTTACGCTAATTCATATTTCCGTAGTCGATATGTAAGGGTACATGAATAAGAGAGTAAAAGCAAGTCAAAATAATATTTTCTTGTAGACATCGCGACGCTCCAAACCATTTCCATATAAAATATAATATATAGTCTACTCAGGGTGTTTCGTAAAAGGCGAAGAAGAGTTTTTGACCATGGCTACATGTCTGCCGACCATGGTCAACCGTATGGTGGCGGTAATACCACCTACGATAGCATTACCGAAGAGGGTTGACGTCAGTCGGCCAGGGCCGGTCACGGAAGTAAGCCAAATCCTTTTGCAACATGATTTTTTGTTCAAAGAAAACACGTTGCGCTGACCGCAAGTAATTGGGATAAGAGCAGGAAGATGATGATGATATTTTGTATGAAAACGGTTTCGAGTCCCGATGTCTCACGTCTTCGTCAAGATAGGCCCTTACAAATCCCCAATACATCGTGTGCTCACCTACGGGTCCTGTGCCCATCGATAGGAATGCTGAGCATTCACATATTAGCCGCTTGTATTTTTTCGCTTCCCCGCCACTAGACACAACTACACAGAGGACTCATATTTGTTCCACTGTTTTGTCACAGTACGTGAAAACAAAATAAAATTATAATGCCTTCATGCAAACGTGATGCCACATTGGTATTTCTTATCCTTCTTCGAGGTGATGTGTGACGGGTGCAACGGGTGTACTTGGTAAAACCTCCATGTGCATTTAAGTAATTTTGACTTAAACACTTGTATTCATTTCACTCAGATGTAACTAACAAATAGAGTTACTGTCCAAACTCTGTATTTAGATTTAAGTAAATGAATAAACAATAAAGTAAAACTTATTACTGGAATAATCACAGATAACGTAGTCTGTATAATAGCGACAGTTGTGGAAAAGAAATATGGTGTTAAAAAAACCGCAAAGCTGTTTAGCTGACTCTTTTAGGACAAACCGATGGCGAAATTTCAGCACTCGGCGCCTGTCACGAAACTTGTCTGCTTATCACGATTATACCTACTATTTGTTAATCCTACTGGGGCTTTGTTCCGCTCAAATTTATTTTATCTAGTCAACCTGGGACCCGGACCACTGGTCTGGATAAAAACACCGGCAAATACTGTTTATACACAATTTAATTTATTTGTGTTCAGTCAATGAACATTTTCATCCTCGGATCTCTTTGTCTCGTCAAATAAAAATAAAACTTTATATTTGATCCGTTTAAATGTAGCAGACAGAGCTCATAAACTGTGAATGAATTTATGAAATTTAATTTCAAAAGTTTACTTTTTAAATCAAACTTACTAAATTTAGATTTTTTATGAGCTTCTTAATCTTTACTTACAAAAACAGATTCTGATACTGTAAAAACATTTTCATAATTCAATGCTCTCAAATGAATTGAAATAAGTATTTTGAAAAATTTTATAAAAATTGATTCGATATTTAACACTTCAGTAACAAATAAGAACTTCGTAATGCTCCTTAAATCAAAAGACATCTATTGAACAAATTGGAAAGAGAATCATGAGCTAAATCTGCATGAGATATGAAAGGCCAGACTTACGTAATTACATAATTAGCAATCTTCTTGTATCAAGAAGGTACCTACTTACCTACATACAATCGGCTATTTCAACATGATCAAAGATGATATTTTTGTAAATATAGAATAGATTACTTTTAGCTAAACGCACCGGGCAATGTTGCAGTTCGTAAGAGCCACCTACGAATGACAACTTGTGTCAGCCGCAACTTGATACAAGGACAGGTAAAAACCATGCCCGGGATTGCGTAAACACCGCACGTCAAAAAACGGTACCTGATTGATTGACACAACGAAAAGTCTAATTTATCTCAGTGAAATACTGAATTAGTATTCCCGTCTGATTTTGCATCCATCGATGTCACCCAACTAACAAGTGTAAAATATTTTCCCAAATCGCGGTACCTGGCACCCTAGGGATATTTCAAGGGTGAATAAGCCGGGCGAATAGCAAAGGGTAGGTACAATATTTTAAATTTCAATCGCGGCGCGCTGCGAGCGGTCTCGGGGATAGACAAAGCAAAATGGTGACTTTTGCTAAGTGTTATAATAAGTTTTTTTTTGGTGTGGGGTCGAGATTGGTTTTGCATTTGACACGTGTCGATGTTTTTCTTTGGTGGTAAAATTAAAGTTAATTTTGTGCACATTTTCAATACTTATTCTTATTTTTAAATATCAGATGATGCTAATTCGTTTTTGTTTGTAGTATGTGCTGGTAAGCATGTAGGTGGTATTTGATTTGGTGTACCTTAGGTACCTTACGACAGATGTGACCAGCCTACTGCCACTTCAGCCTGCTACACTTCCAGAAAAATCATACAAAATAACAATTTGAGACAAATGCGTAGTAATCTATCGATGTTTCTGCGTCATTTCCCCAGCCACCCCTCATTTTTTCACTGCGATTAATTCACTGAATTGTTATCAGTGCCTTACGATTGCTCGCAAATTTGTTACGGGAGAGTTCACCTTTTCAGTCGAATTGCAAATTTTCACCGCTCCCCGATAAAGTGCCTATAGGTAATCATTATTATAACCTCATAAATTTGATTGAAATTCGGTTGCGTTACTTCGCTTATCGGTACGTTGCAGTCGTCGCAAAATGAGAAAAACGGAGAACCCTCAGATTTGTTGGAGTTTGATGATTATTGATTTTACGCGTAGATGTCGACGGTTTTATCTGCGTGAATTTACCTACATAATCACTTTATTCGTTTAACATCACATCACATAAGCTCATAGAAGTCCTTAGTTGGGCATAGACCCCAAGGTACTATTTTCCGTTTTTCCATTTGTCTATCTGGCCGGAGTATCCATCATTTGGTAAATTAGGTAAATCTTACTTGTAATTCGTAATGTACCTATTCATTAAGCAGCATATCCTTTTTGTCTGGTCGAAATTACTTTCAGCGGCAATCCTAGAGTGCTCACTTTATATGGGCAACAGTCATCTAAAAAGCAAAAATGTTATTTCAAATTGAATATTACATTTCATTCCGAAATGCCCAAAACGTGCCCCCTTCATTAGAAATATTGCAGGTAACCTATGGGGTTGCAAATTAAAATTATTTTAACTGACTAATTATCTTCAAAGAGTCGTCGGTAGAGTAAATTACGGAGGGTGCATTCTAAATCGCTCTTTCATCCGAAATGAAATTTTGAGCGATGAAAATTATGCCCTGGGTGTACAAATGTACACTCCCCTTAGGTGAATCGTAGATGGGTCGCATATTATTGGGATTTTTGACAGTCAGCACTGCAAGCAAAATGCAAGCCGGTGGCAGCCGCACGTAGATGTCTTGCTATTTCTTACAACTGCTTTCTTCATTGAAACCAGACCAATAAGGCAAAATTGTGCGGTGTCAGAACCACTTAAATTAAAAAAAAAGACGATGAAAATCACTATCAAACTATGGTGTAAAAATACGCGTACGTAGATAAGTGATGTTGCAGTTATTATTTAATTTCACTTATCTTTGCCACAGAATAATGTAATAGTTTTGCGCTCAATAAAGAATTGTTTTTTGGTTTATATACGAGTACATACAAGTTTTGCTCCATTCGTGTCCATAAACATGTAATTAGAAGCATTTACCATAAACTCTTGACAATTAGAAACTTTCCATTATTACAGTTCTAGAAACAAAAGCACCAACTATTTGTCACGCAACAGACCATTTTATAATGATAACAGTAAAAACATGCTTTTTCTCTTTATAAATGTTTTTCGTAGAGTTTTTAAAACATTTCAGAATGCCTAGTCTATCATAAATATTATTTAGTTAAAAATATAAAGGATGGTACCAAAATATGTCGGACTTTCCCATAAACGCTAACTAAGGTTTTTATGTTTAGGTTTTAGGTATAAATACTTTTTAAATACCAACTTATATTTTTGTGGAAAACTTCGGAATCCGTCTTTTGATACCCCACTGTAAATGCTCCAAACCTCAAACGTATTTTTTACCTGCTGTTGAAATTCGGGCAAATGTCTCTGTAATCGTCATTTATTTTATTCGTCTGACACTCGGATGGAGACATTAGGGCAAGACGGCCCGTTGTCGCCCTCCTATAGCCAAAGTTCTGGCATTGGGACTTTTATTGACCATCTGCTGCTGTAAGCCCCAAGCTCCACAGAGAGGACAAGGAAAGGACATAGGGCGTAGGGCATGACGCTTGACGTTTGACATCGCGACGTTTCCATACAAAATGTACGAAAAAGTATTGACAAAGGCACACACAAGCGTCGCCAAAGCGTCGCATCTATGACAGCTAGCGTCAAAAACTAAGAAGAATATTTGACGATCACTTGTCTGTCAACTGTCATTCTTACGTCCTATGCCCTTCGTCTTTTTGGTGGAGTTTGCGCCCTATAGCCAAAGTTCTGGCATTGAGACTTTTATTGACCATCTGCTGCTGTAAGAATGGCACTCAACTGGCTAGAAGCCGCGTCTTTATCATTATCTGTGAGTATAGTTTTGTCTTTAGTTGAATTTTGTTTCTTCTGTTGGTATTGTTACTAAAATAATACACTAGAACCCAAGCCACATAATACAGTACCAAAATACTCTTAACTCTATCTTTTAGTAGGTAGTTTCTGAAGACTCGATCAATCAGTTGTGTTTTTTATGCACTCATAGTGCTAGGTATAGGTAATTCTCTCATAATCATAAATGAAAATAACAAATTAAAAAAATGTCGTGCATCGACCGGGATTGAACCCAGGCCGTATGGAACAACGTCCCACCACTCTGCCACGAAGCACTAAGAGATTAAAATTTGACAAGCATAGATCGGCATCAATCGGTGCATCGAGAGCTCAGTGGCAGAGCGGTGGGACGTTGATCTATGTGGCCCGGGTTAGAGCCCACGCCCGAGCCCGAGTTGACACATGACATTTTTCTAATTTATTATTTTCATTTATGAAGACTTGATCATTTTCCCACATCTTTCACTGTAAAAACCTTACAAAAATTTAATGTCACAGGTACTCAGGAGTTTCCATTTTCGGTTTTTCGGTTGACTTTCTACGAGTACGTAACTATTCAATCCCACTCCTGAAAACAGTTTACTTATCCCCCATTTAAGACATAGCAAATCCGATGAGAATCTAAAGGTGCAAGCAAGCCCTTTCAACAGAATTAAAATATTAAAATTCAAACATGACCGGTCGCGAAAGGCTGCATTATAGGAAGGTTCACAGCGCAGACGGCAATAAACTGTTACAAATAAAATAAATCGCATTTAGAGAAACAAAGCAGCCGTGATTCTCTTTGGAAGATCTCGTTAGACCGTTAATGAATCTATTGAGAGCTAGCAGAGCGAGCTGGACGGGGAAAAGGAGGGGAAACCGGGTATAAACACCCTGTTATTAATTTTAAACCGGTTTTTCTGCTTGCTATTTGAATAAACAAGACTTAGGTAGCTATGTTGAACTTGACAGATTGTGAACTGGACCACTGGACCATTTGCAAATTGGACACAATGTGCCTAAACGATTCTGTCCGTCTTCTATTACCTACTCTTTGCCTAATACTATTCGTTCAAAATCGTTTTACCTACCTTTTTGACGCAACAAATTCTGATGCATTGTTGCTATTTATTTGCATAGTATTTAGTTGTCAAAATGCTGCTCACTGACTGCTCACAGTTTACTCGTATCATCACATAGCTATGAAATTGGGTGATGGTAAAAATCGCTTATGCATTGAAAACTTATTCACTTGTGAATTGAAATTACCTACAAAATACGTATTTTTCCTCAGAAATGAGTTACTTGTTAACAACTGAATTTATTTTCCGGTATTCGTTAGACACCTAACCGATAATCCATCACTTTTAACATCGAAACCGGCGCACCCCTTACAAAACAGATGCGGAATAAATAGAAGCTGCTAATAATTTGCCTTAGAAACGGTAAGACCACAACCAGAAAATTTTCAGAAGGTTCACTCGCCCCTATTTCGGATTTTTGCGATAGGCACTATTACAAAGCAAGGGTTGCTACTGTCAAAAATCTCAAAGTATAAGATTATCAAAACAACAAAATCTGACATAGAACGTCATATGATTCTGAGCAAATTTTAATCCATGAAATATGACGTTCGTGGCAACTATCATCTTACTTTACTCAGCTTAGGTTCCTCTGAGATTCCTGATCATCCATACTGAGTGAGCCATCTGTAAAGGAGCCCCGCGAGCCATCTTCCTAATTTGTGGTAAAGCTCCGATGGTGTCAGTGTTTCGGGCCATTGAACTGAATTCGGTAGATTTGTATGACGGATGGGTGCGGTCGGAGAAGCTTGTCATATTAAATCAGATCACATAAGGTGCAATTTCTAGCATCTTTGATTTAAAAACGCAATGCATAAGCCTCAGACATTTCCCCCTTTCAAATAGTCGGTAGGTAGGTAGGTAGTTCTTTATAATATAGGTTCTATAAATCCAAAACACACACACGCACAATCACACACATACACTATTCTATTATACATTCTCAGTTACCGAAGGATCATAATATAACGATAACGATGATTTTCATAATAGATAAGTGTAGCAAGCTGAAGTGGCAGTGGGCTGGCCACATCTGTCGTAGAACCGACGGACGGTGGAGTAAGCGGGTTCTCGAGTGGAGGCCCCGCCTCGGCAAGCGTAGCGTTGGACGCCCTCCGGCCAGATGGACCGATGACTTTGAAAAAGGCGGCTGGTAGCGACTGGATGGCAAAAACGGGAGATCGTGCCTTATGGCGTTCCCTGGGGGAGGCCTACGTCCAGCAGTGGACTGCAATAGGCTGAAATAGAATAGAATAGATGATTTTTATTATGTATGAAACCTTTTCTAGCTCTTCCATTACGAACGAAAAATTGATTCTTGCAATATTCACGAAACCAACAACCATATTGCGAACGTCATCGGGGGCGTTGTAAATGGATATTCTATCTTAGAATTTGAAGAGACGGTGGTATTAATTAATACCATCCATTAGAGGCTCCCAGAGGCTCCATCGCTCGTCGTAAATGCAATTAGTTCAGTTACCGTACTGCTCTATCCATACGACGTTCCGCCTAAACACGCCCAATAAGATTACTTCTAGAGGTTCGTAAGAAAATTCTAACAAATACTAAGCGTGCCGCACGCCATACATTTATTCGTTTTTTTTTTCGTGTGGGACACCGAGTCGTTCAACGACCCGATGAACCCTGGTGTCAGAGTTTTTTCAACCCCCTACTGCAAGTAGCAAGCCTCTGACATGGTTGTGTAACGACCGCCATCATAGACAGCAACCGGGACCGACGGCTTAACGTGCCCATCCGAAGCACGGAACCATCTTACTTGCGGACAATCAGGTGGTTCAGCCTGCAATGTCCTAACCAGGCTGGGAACAAATTCACAAAGTGATTGATAAATATCAACATTGTGAGTGACCCCACCGGGAATCGAACCCGGAACCTTTGCGTGGCAGGGAGGCATACTAACCACTGCGCCACATCGGCTGTCATTTATTCGTGATAATAAGGTACCTATATAGTAACTGAGTTGACGATCAATCCGACAGACCCTGGCGTCAACATAGGAACCTACCAGAATAGTTGTAGCTTTCCAGTTTTTACATGCACGCAACTGAAATTACAATACAAGAATTTACCGTATGGTGCCGGCTTAGAATAGTCTTCCCGTGGGTTTTGTAAGAAACGACTACGGGATTTGAGAATAGAAGTGTGTTGCAATTTAAGTAGCCTGTCACTATTTTAGGTAGTACACATTTTTCTGAATGACTCTCAAACTGTTGTCAGATGTGATGTAAATGGCCGTTTTTACAGCATTTTACACACTGCTTACCCCGCAAGGGACATACCTAGGCAATAATAGGCATGATGTATGTATGAAGAATTTGTACCAACAAACAAAATAAAAGTAAGTTTGTGTACATTTCGTTAACGTTTTGCTTTAAATCCAAATTTGTAACCAGCCAGCACGTAAATTTTCGTGTTCACCTAAAAAGAATTTCTTTTACACAAAAATAGCAACAAATAAAATTGTTCAACAGCAAAAGTGTTACGCACCAATAAAATGGCTAATAAAATATTATTTTCTACTTTTACAATAATTTATCACGCACGCTCTAAGAATTTAGAAAAGCCAGACAGCTGACCTACCTTACCTTAGGTCGCTTAGGTCGCACAGGATACCTACTCAGTTTATCCTAATACAGTTGTTTAATAAATTATAATGTTCTTTGTAAGTCCAAAAATAAAGATGGGCTTAGGTTTAGATTTGCTTCGTTAAGTTTAATATTTATAAGTTATAACAAGCACGATTCACGAGTTTTATTAAATAAATATGTTTCAAGTCTGCACCGTGAGTCTACATATACTTACCTAATAACCTTATTTTAAGTAAGTAGTTCTAATTTTGATTGACTAGGGGTTTTTAACAAAAGCATATGTAGCGACTAGGCTTCTGACATGATTGTGTAACAATCGCCGCTGTCTAAGTAAGAGAGCAACCGAGACCTACAGCTTAAGGCGCCCTCTGCGCCCAAACCATTTTTATTTTCAGACAATCAGGTAGAGCAGATTTTGTGCATCACACAGGAAATCGAACCCGGAACCTTTGCGTCGCAGTCGCACGACAACTGCGCCTAATTGCCCGGCTGTCAAAATGGCTGATCTGATCATGATCATCATATCGTATGGCAACCCGGATCAAACGTTTATGTCAAGGGTTAAGCTATTTGCGTTAGAAGTGTAGGTACTAATTGTGCTAATACAAAATAAGTATTCATAGAAGTTTCACGTATCTTGTAGTATGTAGCAGAGAGCAAGATTAATAATAAAACTGACATTAATCTCGCGAAATTGTAATCAGAACAACATTTAACGGCAACACGGAACGCGGCCTGGCGTTTAATTAGGTTTCCACTGACGTGATCGCAGCCTGCGTCTGACAGTGCACCATTATTAGACGTCAACTGTATATTAAACGTTACTCCACGCTTGGTGTGAAGAATGCTCCTATTGGTAATAAATAACTTATTAAACATACACAACACACATCAAACCTTTGGGTAAGTGCCTATCCCATACAAGGTAGGAAGAGCGGCAACAGATGTAGAAATACCTACGGACGTTATTGCAATGTCTGACAACGATTTGAGGGCTGTTTTAGAAAAATCGTGCATCAATAATAGTGGTGGGTTATCAGCCGGAGATTATCACTGATGACATACAACACGCGCACTTTAAGGACCGACGAGAAGCTCGCCGAGCTGGAAGAAGAGATAGGCAGGCTGAACTGGGATATCATAGGGTTATCTGAAGTCCGAAGAGAGGGGGAGGACACGATAACCCTCAAATCCGGTCACCTGTTCTATTACCGGGAGGGCGATCAACAGTCCCAAGGTGGTGTCGGGTTTATCGTGCACAAGTCCCTCGTCAACAATATCATCTCTGTTACAAGCATATCAAGCAGGGTGGCGTACCTGATACTCAGAATATCTAAAAGATATTCGCTGAAGGTCATACAGGTTTACGCACCGACCTCGAAACACCCTGACGATGAAGTAGAAGTTTTGTATGAGGACATCTCAAAAGCCATACATGCTTCAAAGTCGCACTACAGTGTTGTAATGGGGGACTTCAATGCAAAGTTGGGCGAGAGAAGCGATGATGAGTTGGGGGTGGGGCCATTTGGATATGGGGATCGGAATCCGAGGGCCAGAGGCTGGCCGAGTTCCTGGAGAAGGAGGAACTCTACATGATGAACTCGTTCTTCAGAAAGCCGCCTCATAGGAAATGGACCTGGTTGAGCCCCGACGGTTCTACCAGAAATGAGATAGACTTCATTATGGCCACAAAGAGACAAATTTTCAATGATGTCTCGGTGATCAACAGGGTTAAAACCGGAAGCGATCACCGAATGGTCAGAGGCACATTGAACATAAACGTCAAACTAGAACGGTCTCGCCTAGTGAAGTCTACGCTCCGACCATCTGCGACCCATATTCAAAACCCGGAAAGCTTCCAACTGGAACTTACAAATCGCTTTGCTTGCCTAGATTGCGATTCCGTGGACGATATCAATAACAGTTTAGTGGAAACTGTCCACACAGTCGGCTCCAAGTTCTTTAAGCCCTGTCGTAAAAATAGACCTCAAAAACTAACCGATCGAACTCTGAACCTCATGGCTGAAAGGCGTTCTATGACGCTGCAATCCTCTGATGACACGGAGTCATATCGGCGGCTCAACAGACAGATATGCCAGTCCCAGAGCGATATTCGAAACTTTAATACTAAAAATATTAAAGATACGATTGAGCGAAACAAGGGCATCAAAGTTTTCGCCAGGGACCAGTCTATTGGGCAGAGCCAGCTGACAAAGCTGAAGACGGAGGACGGCAGGGTAGCGTCCACGAGGCCAGAGGTACTGAGGGAGATCGAACGGTTCTATGGACAGCTGTACACTTCAGTTGCAAAACCTGTTAATAGCTTAACAGACCCTAGAGCAAAACTTACCCGACACTATACCGAAGATATCCCGGACATCAGCTTGTATGAGATTAGGATGGCCCTTAAACAGCTCAAAAACAACAAGGCGCCGGGCGAAGACGGAATCACATCAGAGCTACTGAAAGCGGGTGGAACACCAGTACTTAAAGTCCTTCAGAAGCTCTTTAATTCTGTCTTGTTCGAAGGTGTGACGCCAGAAGCATGGAACAGAAGCGTGGTGGTGCTTTTCTTAAAAAGGGTGATAAGACTCTCCTTAAGAATTATAGGCCCATCTCGCTTCTGAGTCATGTTTACAAGCTGTTTTCGAGGGTAATTACAAATCGTCTGGCTCGCAGGTTTGATGACTTCCAGCCTCCCGAACAAGCCGGCTTCCGAAAAGGGTACAGTACCATAGATCACATTTTCACGCTGCGGCAGATTGTACAGAAGACCGAGGAGTACAATTTGCCACTATGCTTAGCGTTTGTGGACTATGAGAAGGCCTTTGATTCTATCGAGACGTGGGCAGTACTGCAGGCTCTACAGCGGTGCCACATTGACTACAGGTATATCGAAGTGTTGAAGTGTTTATATAGAAACGCCACAATGTCAGTTCGAACACAAGATCAGACCACGGCGGCTATTCCATTGCAGAGAGGTGTAAGACAAGGAGATGTACTATCTCCGAAGCTCTTCACCAATGCGATGGAAGATGCCTTCAAGCTCCTGGAATGGGAAGAACTTGGCATCAATATCAATGGCGAATACATCACTCACCTTCGGTTTGCTGACGATATCGTGGTCATGGCAGAGTCATTCGAAGACCTCAGCAAAATGCTACAGGACCTCAATCGGGTTTCCCAACAAGTGGGACTCAAGATGAATATGGACAAGACGAAAGTCATGGCCAACTCACATGTAGCGCCCACCCCAATATCAGTAGGGAACTCGATACTCGAAGTGGTGGACAAATACGTCTATCTAGGACAAACAGTCCAACTAGGAAGATCTAACTTTGAGAAGGAGGTCACTCGGCGAATCCAGCTCGGCTGGGCAGCTTTCGGAAGTTACGCAGCGTCTTCACGTCCAAAATTCCTCAGTGTCTCAAGACGAAAGTGTTCGAACAGTGTGTCATGCCAGTGATGACCTACGGTGCCGAGACGTGGTCTCTAACTGTCGGCCTCCTTAATAGACTAGGAGTCACTCAGCGAGCTATGGAGAGAGCTATGCTCGGTGTTTCCCTACGTGATCGAATCAGAAACGAGGAGATCCGTAGACAAACCAAGGTAACCGACATAGCTAAGAGAGTCAGTAAGCTGAAGTGGCAATGGGCAGGCCACATTGCTCGAAGGACTGATAATCGGTGGAGCAGGAGAGTTCTCGAGTGGAGACCACGTACCGGCAGACGCAGCGTAGGACGGCCCCCCGCGAGATGGACAGACGATCTGGTCAAGTCCGCGGGGAAATGCTGGATGCAGGCCGCTTCTAATCGGACAAGGTGGAAATATTTAGGGGAGGCCTATGTTCAGCAGTGGACGTCCTATGGCTGATATGATGATGATGATGATGATCAGCCGGATGCTTCAAATTATAATATGTGCACATGAAAACTTCGATCTCTTAGCCGCCTCTTATGAAACCCTCAGGAAATAAAATAGGTAGGTAAAATAAACCGGGATCACACGGATAAATATAGGTACCTGTTCATATTTAAAAGTATTATTTTATTCACCTCTTTTCCATTAAGGATTACAACCTAAAATTGATAACAATCTACAACGCTTCTGCAGCTTGATATTACACTACGACTAGTTTGAAAAATAAAAGCAATATAAGTAAAAACTAGAATTAAACAACTCCATTTTCCCCTGAATTGCGTTTTAAATCACCAGAGGGGTGCTTAAGACTTCTTTGAGTAGAAATATTTGGAATTGTTATACAATTTATAGCAAAGCTGAGCAGAGCATTCGATATGACTCTCGAACCGTCAAGTGCTCTCCGGAGTTCAGCAATGATTTCAAGCAAAATGGACCTTTATAGTTAATAGTTTTCATACTTCTTTGAATCAGATTCTTGCAAGTGGTTTATTAGATTTTAGTTGCAGAAAATGAATTTGAGAAACTATTTGATAGTTATGTCAGTTTAATCAACAAGAGCTACTTCTATTGTGTTCAACACTGCTTATTACCTACTTATTTTATTTTTGTTAGCCAATAAAATGGAACGTACCTACTTTGTTACATGAATTGTATCGTTTTTTCCATATTCTAATTCTTATTTCGAAACGTTCTTTCAAAGATTTCTCGGCATAATATAGTCCTAAAACATTTCAACTAGCAAAGATTTTAAAATAAATTATGGGCACTTACACTTACCTACCCCTTGTTACGTGGTTTACGCAGCTATGAAGATAAGTGTCTATAAAGTTACCTATCTCAATTGCTGCGTACGTTATGGCCAATAACAGTACAAGTTTAACAAACTGCAACGGAGGGTAGTTTAAAATCGATAACGGTTTCCACACCATTGATTCACATGTCGCCGGCACGTGAGCAGAGCTCTGGCAGGCCTAGGAATGAAAACCAAACTAAAGTTAAAAGATCACAGATTATTCAATTCTGTGTTTAAAAAAGATAACGAATTTTTGTAAATCTTGCAAAATTTTCCGCCGCAGGCAGGATTTGAACCTGCGACCTTTGGCATCTGTACTGCCGACACCACTACCAACTGGGCTACCGCGGTCGATCGAGCCTGCGAATAAAGCAAGTATATCTTGTCCATTGAGGTGGAAAATTTTGCAAAAATTGTATACCTAACACGAGAAGTGTTTTAAAATTTGGTATTCAATGTAGCAACACTACTTTTGCTGTGCATAACTCAAATCTTTATGACTATCCGTAGGTAATTGACAAAGTTCAAGAAAAAATAACTAAAACATTCAAGTAGTCTAACTGAAGTCATGCAGGTAAATGAAATCCTGCAACCGCTTCATTTTCCATTTTCCTTTGCTCTGTACAGACGGACTTCATTTAAACTGAGATTTCTAAAATCGTCTGTTTTCCAATAGGTACTGATAAGGTATTTTCACTTCTTAAACCAGCTGCAGTATTGAAGATAGTCAAAGGCATTTTTAAAGAAAATCTAGGAAAACAAAGCTACTAAAATGGGTAAGTGACACTCATTCGAGGCACAAATGCGACGTTTGATAATTAAAGAGTAGGTAAATACCCATTTTGTACAGATCTAGCTCCAGCCAATAGCCACATACTTACAGAATAATAAGTAAGACAATTATATATTTTAAGTTTCTATGTAATATTTTTTTAAATGTAGGTACCTGCCCTGACGTTTTCCACATGCCCTAAGTTAGACTGAGAGACAACGCCTAAGGCGTTAAGTCCAACCGTGTATATTTTTTGTGTATACCTAAAGCTCAATAAATAAATAACAGTCCACTTTTAGACGTTGGTCTTCAGCAGAGTACGCCATAATGCATGATGTGTATGCTCTAACAGCCGAGCAATTTTAGTCCACGATCCATAGTTGCCGCTCAATTTCAAATGCAGTTGTTGGTTTGTAGTTGGTCTATCTCCTTTTACCTTTGTGTATTAAACCATGTTAACAGCTTCAAAGACAAAGGCTTCAGGAACGAGTGATTAGAATGTATTGGAAAATTAGTCTCATTATGTAACATACAACATTCATTTAACAATTACGACAAAATAATACAGCGATACCGCTCAAAGGAAACGACAGCAAAGTGATTAAGATTATTGTGACGATACGTGACAATTTGCGAAAATTACTAGGTAAAATATCTTTTTCTAAGTAAATTATTCAGAAATTGATGTTTAATTTATTATTGCTTATCTATCTAAATTATGCTTACCCTTTATTTAGAGCTTCTGCTGGTGCCATCTGAAAACAAATAAGAATATATAGGTAAATTATAATTTTCAGTGATATTATCTATGCTAAAAGTAATTGATTATCTTGACAAAATAAGTAAGCAGGGTAAGGTATTTTCGGTTAATTTATAAAAAAAAAATAAGTACACTCTTTCGTTGACTCATGATCAATCAAAAATTTAAAGCTTTGATTTTTTTCGGTCTGTCACATTTTACAGGAATAAATTGTTAGTTTTCTAGGTGCAGCAACATTTGTCAGAATCAAACACAAAAAATCGTAACCTTTAAAACATAATTATTTATGAGTTAGTGTGTGAGACTGTACCTACGCCACCTAACAAAAAAGTATATTCCATCAATAATGGAAAAATTCAAAAAAGACCATTTTTATGAGGTTTGTCAACATCAAAAACAAATCTACCTAGATTTTACAATCCAATGTTTGCGCGAGTAGAAACGCAAAACAAACATTTTTGGTTCATCTGCCTAAAATAAAAGTTGTCAAATTAATAGATGGAAAAAATATGTTAATATATTTTTAAAAGAACTTAGGTATGTCGGTATTTTTTGTCTGAATATACAGATAGATGGTACAGATTATCTGTATCTATTATATCATCATCCATCATCAACATACTCCTACTTGGATCAAATAATTATGTCTAAATCTTTAATCCATTATCTCCATGAAGAATACGTACCTATTTACTTCCAAAAGCTGTTTTTATTTTAAGACATTCTGTTGTACCTAATTAATAAACAGTGAGTGAGTACCTGTCTACATCTTTTTACATTATCTTGTAAACATCTGAATGTCAAATATTTTTGAAAAAAGGTCAGTACCTACAAATAGCCGCACTAAATTGCGATGGAGACATGTTATAATGATAACAATAGGTACCTCAAAGCTGTCAAAAACCGCTATGTCGTCCGGTACGTAAATTCATAATGCGACGAAAATCTACAAATGTATTTATATAACACGCTTAATGCCTATATCCCTTGCGGGGAAGGCAGAGCGGCTATAAAAAACCATTTACACCACATCTGCCAAAAGATTGAGTCATTCAGAAGAACTGTGTATCACCATAGTGACAGGTTGTCAGCCTGTAGCCGTAATTGCAATGTACATGAACTATCAAATCCTTTAGTCGCTTCTTACGTACCCACGGGAAAGAAATGGGGTGATGCTATTCTAAGCCACACGACACGACAAATCTAATTCATAAAAAAACCGCCCAGGCACTCCATATGCCCGAGTTTGCGTCCAGCTTAATTCAATTATGCAAAGCTACCATTTGTTAACAGATTTTAGGGTAATTCTGCAAATGTCGAGTCGGTTTTATGTTAATCAGCTTAGTGTCCGTTATTTATCGGGCTACATGCTTACAAACGCTTTGGCCGTAATGTGCCGTTCCGCTGATAACGTTGTAACGTTTGTAACGTTTATAAACGTTGTTCCAAGCAATTAGTTGCAGAAACACCCTGTAGTTGATAAACGTTGCGTTTGGTATTGCTGGGATGGCTGTTTTATGCTAATTGTTGGTTAAAGTTTGTTGTTTTGTTTTATTTTGAATACCTAGTCACTCGATTTCAGTTTCAAATACCATCGCCAAACATTTTATAGGAAAAAATAAGTTTTTTATATATTTATGGGTAAATATTGACAAGAACTTGAAGGAACTTGATTCATCTATCTAATTATCATCATTTTTGGTAACTTTATATCTAAAAATGATGATAATTACATAGGTGAATCGAGTTCCTTTTCTTCATAGGGAAAATAGATCAAAATAATGACTTCAGTATTTGACTGTGCTGCAAGTTTTTGTCAATGACGTTACTACAGTACGGCGGATCAAATTGGCCATATGTGGCAGTTGTTGAAATTATTTTCACACTATGAAATAAGGAATTTTTTTCATTGTTAGCTTGTCTTCTAGTATGGCTTATTCAAACCGCTGCTGTGCTTTAGTGTTTCTATTAACTGGACCTTGTCATAATTCTTGAGCAGATTACCATAAATTGATTACCTAAAGTTTGTAATTTAATAAAAACATGATGACTTTCAACTTAAACCCTTTTGAACTCAAAGGTCAATAACTCATGCTTCCCCTTCCCTACGTAAAAACCAATTCAGTTAAAACTTCCGTGAGGCTATCACACACAAGATAGGCAATCACAAATAGACTAATTCGTCGGGGTATTGTTTGCGCCCAGTTCCCTTCCAGGAGCATGATTTTAGAAACGGTGATTTCTGAAATCGTGCACGAAAGTCTACATTGACTGATCCGCTGAGCAACGCAGGTTTTCCATCCGGTTCTGGCCCGGACTGGACTAACCAATTGTATCATACGAATAATTTTTAGCTTATTCCTTTCAACCTGGTTGGCTGGAAGAAATTAACAACTGAGCAACAAGGCCAAACGTACAGTTGTCTTATTTCACTTTTTGTTATGCCCTTTTTATTTTGTGCAATAAAGTATATTGCAGTATAACATATTGTATTGTACCTATTGTATCACACATTTTGTTACTCGAATTTGTTAATGTTAAGGGTTTGTGATTTACTACAGTAGGTCTGAATGGATGAATTTAGTAGAACGTGTGATACGACACAAACTAGCAGCAGACTTACGCATGCGATAATTCAAAAATAGAGCCCTAGTTCCCTTTCAGTCACGACAGAGGGCGCGCCGCTCGAAACGGTCGCGACAGAAAACTGAGCAATTTTCTGATAGCCATCTGACACGAAAATGGTTACTTTTGACTTTGACATGCCGTTTATATTTCCATTTGTCAAACTCTGCGTGCGCGACGTGTCACGATTCTGATATTCATACGCGTAATATTGGACGACCTTCAAGTAATATTTTAGCAATAGAATAAGATATTTCCGTTTGAATATTTGTGTAGGTAAGTATTTTTAAATCAAATTCATAATGCGTCATATCAAACTCATGTTTTGGGAAGAATCTTATGCAATTTTTAATCAATAATGAAAAATTTTCAATTTTGCCATAATATGCTGGTTGATCAAAAACCTAGGTTTTTCTCGAAGACCTGATTTTATCTTAAACCTGCAAAAAAACCTTCATACTATGGTTATGTAATGAATTTACAGGATTAAGAAATTCATGTAGGTAAAGTGTTTGAAAACACGGGGCGAGAATTTAATACTTTGTATTTAAGTAAGTGCCGTGTGGTGCCGGCAGAGTAGAATAGCACCACCCCCTTTCTTCCCGTGGGGGTTGTAAGAGGCGACCGAGGGATAAACCCGACCCAAACAGTCAGGGCAACCGTATGGTGGCAGTTAATCCACCACAAAAGCATTCCCAAGGAGGGTTGAAGTCTGCTAGGCGGCTGGTCGTAAAATTCAGCCAAATCCTTTTGCAACACGATTTTGTGTTCATTGAAAAGATGATGATTAAATTAAATATCTGTAAAAGGTTGCAAAATATATTTTCGTTTCGCTAAACAATTCAGTTCTATTATTGTGTTACCCACTACACTAGTGCTTGCATCTTGCTGGCACATAACAATTTGCAGACAGATTCCAAGCAAACTGTGCAGTCCATGGGATTAGGATTGTGGCATTTGATTCATTCATTTTGATGCATTCCAGACATGCGTCTCCATTACACATAGACATTCGCTTCCTGAATGCTAAGATGTTGGTTAAATTATTCCAAGATGCTCACCCATAGCTTGAATGCTTGTGTTAGGCTGGTTTAGGTATATGATTAGACTGTGAAAGTCGTCGCTATATAGGGGAATTTTACAGAGATGCATGTTTAATATACATAGACATCTCTTCCTGAACGCTAAGACACAAAGTAAGTATTGGCTAGGCTAAGACGTTGGCTTAATTTATTCCAAGATGTTCACCCATCGCTTGGAACCTTGTGTTTAGAGCCCTCATACATAAACGCGATGCGATAACGCATGAATGTACCTATGATGCGATCATCCGATTCTTAAGATGTGAAACCATGTGTCACATTACAGCTGACCAAAACACTATAACATCAAAAATGCGCGATGCAATTTGGCTACATCTAAAGTTTTCTGATGCTCTAGTGCGAGCTCGTAGAAATTTCCGATGCGAAGCGGATGCGAATTTGCAAATATGACCATGTGGCCTTCCTTATCTGTATGTATGTTTAATTGAACACTGGCTTAAGCCGTTGGACAATGCTAAATATCATGGAAAGCATACAGGACAATTTGATACCAGGTATGTTTCAGGAATATTTAGGATTTTCTTATTTTTTATCTGGAAATATTCTTATGCTAGATGGCACCACTAGTCTCGAATTATAACCATAATTGAATTCCGAGTAGGCAGTGCGCACTGGGTTAGCCCAGTTAGCTAACTTTTGATTCGTTTACCCTGTGCTAGCTGTATTTTGCAATTAAATCTATGTTCTCTAGGCACTTTTTGTTTGAATAAAGTTGTAGAAGATTTAATTCAGCAGTTTCAGTTCATAAATGTTTGTACAGAATATAAAAAATTAGATAAGTATATAGGTACCTAATGGTCACATCTTCTCGACCAATTTCATAAATTCTGTCGTCTTTAAAAGTTACATCTGGAAAATATTATGTTGTAACAGTGAAAAAGTAGTTTGCAGCGTTAGAAACAACTGAGTTTTTTGCTAGCTGACTATACATACCTACCTACATATCACGCCTTATGCGTAAGCGGGAATCACACGTACCTAATTTCCGCGCTGCGCTACTTTGGCTCTACGTTACGCATTAGCGTTGTGGAGGAATCTGTTATGAGCAAGTTACTAGCTCAAAGTTTGTAGATGCGGATGAAAATGAAGACTTATTATTGAAGAGTGTGCGGATGAGGAAGAGGAAGTTGTCAAGGAAGATTTAAAACGAAAAATAGTGATAGAGAAAGATTAATTCAGTTCAAATTTTGTGCAGTTTTTATAAAGACAACACCCATCGTAATATATGAGGAAGCGGAAACGGAAGACAAATTTAAAAAAAATATTTATGTGTATGCGGTAGCGGATGAGGAATCTCAAAAAATTTTGCTTTATGAGCATGCGGAAGAGTAATGCTCATCAACACTTTTAAACATGCGTTAGAAATTAGAAGAAGAAACGTGTTATAAATGAATTAAATAAGAGATCAAAGATATTGATCAAATTATTTCGACAGTCGAGACACATTGAATTGCAAATTCCATTGAATTGCAAAACGTAACGACGTTTGGAATTTTCTGTTTTCCTATTAAGTTTTCCGAAGTTGCATGTAATTGCTTAATTCCACTGCGGCACGATAAAGTTCCTCTACACCGCAAACCTGCAATACATAGGCTAGGAGCTGAACGTCAAAGATTGTGTAGATAATAGTTAGATGGCTTAAAGACTCTAGCTAGAGTACTGTTAGACGACTGCTGTTCTTTAGTTGTCTATTGACACGACTAATAGTTTCATTCTGTTAAATGAGGTTTAAAAAATTAAACTGCAATATTTTAGGGGTTAACTAGCCGTTGAAACTGAACAACTTTCCCCAAGAAACATAGCCAAAAAAAATAAAAAAAATAGGCCACCTATACAAATTGACTCGGTCGGCTGGTACTTTTTGTGTGGGAGGTCAAAATTTATTTTGAAAGTTTCGACCTATATTACTTGGGGAAAGTTATTCAGCTTCATGGGCTGTTTCAACGCTTAAAATATTTGCAGTTGATTTTTGTACATCCTGTATTATTTTCTACATACAGAGTATCCAATGTACGCCCTAGGTAATTCGGAAGGATACAAAGACTGAAAGTCTCGTAAGCGTAGCACTTGCTACGACAAATTTAACAAGATTAAAATAAAACTCATAAGTAATCTGAACGAGACCTAAGTACTAGGTATATCCAGAAAAATTCATCTCAAATAATTTTATTACTTTTACTACAATACAAGTAGTTGACGAAAACGAAAGCCAGATTCTGGACTACAAGTTGCACGCGAGGTCTGGCGTAGTTCTTGGAAGCAAACGTGGCGACAAGCCCTCAGTATTACCCCTATCTGCATAATTGCAATTTTATAACAGAAAACCATAAACGAGAATGTTACTTGGGGCTGGCTATGTAAATAAGCATTGAAAGAGTAAGAAAAAAGTAAGTTTAGCTTCGTACATTGCAAAGTATGTTTTTGTTGACATGATGTTATGATAACTTAAGTAATTCAAATAATTTTTAGATAACAATATTACTTTCCATAAAAATTGTCGTTTTAATTTATTAGGTACCTACTGGGACCAGGATTAACACAACCAGTGTTGTAAAAACACTACTGGTACAGTCAGCTAGATAAGACAGTTGGACAATTTAGGGAAACTCTATTACGTGGTTGGAACGTTCTAACGTCTAAGGTTTACTTGGGAAGGTGTAGGTACCTTAAGAGGTACCTATGTTAAAATTACAAATAACTATCCTTTTTTATTTTTTAACGCGTTTTAATTGCAGCTTTGCTTAAAATAAATCAGTAAATGGAATTCGACTTTCGAAAATTGCACTTTCAAAGTATAAAAATCGAACATACCTACACCTAACACCCTAAAACTTACCCTACACAAATAGCAAAAGCGCCATCTAACGGAGGGTAACAATATTACTGCAACGTAGGCAGGGGTGCAACAAACTCGAACCCGGCTTATTCCTGCCACCTAGCGAACTTACACAGAACTATCGGTAGAACAAATGCAAGGTTCATAGATGGCGTTTATGAAAAACAAGAATCTTTTTTTCCAAAACCTGTCACAAAGTAGCAAGCAGCTTACAAATCGTAGACTATATAGTAAAATTTAAAAAGACGTACGTACGAATTGGTTAAAATCGGACAAAATTATAATTTTGCGAGTATTTAAAGACAGGCAGACTGACCTCAGAATGAATAAGATTCTCAATTATAAATTATGTTATTGAATTAAAATGTTATGAATGTTTTACTATCTTGTAGCAATTTTTCCACAAGATAGTAATTTCGAATACTTGGTGTTTTAATCAAACACTAGATATTGGTATTATTGTTAATACAAACGAAAAAACTGATTTGTTCTGTTCCATATAAATTCAGAATAAACACAAAACAAACAGTGCCCCACCGGAAATACGCAATAAGAAGGCTCAGCAGTAAGCTACGGGAAGTCCACTACATTTAATTTCGTGTTGGCGGAGAAAATAGTGTAACTCAGACTCGTGGATTTAAGGGGCAAGTGTGAAAAGTTGAGTACCTCGATAATAAAGGGAGTATCTAAAAGGGTATAAACGTGCCGAAAAGAGGTCTTGATACTCGTGAAACTAAATAGCTTTCACTATGGCCAATTTTCGATCATTTCTTGTTTTCTTAACATTTTTTATGCATGCCTACATTAGAAAAAAAAAAATGGTTTTTTGTAAGTTCAAAAATCACATAATTTGAGAGGAAGTTCGATCATCTTTTGTCATTGTTTTGCAGAATTTTTATATTTGAAGCGGCAGATCCGTCTTATTATATTTTTTGTAGGTAAAAATTATCAGTCAGTGTGGTTTTTCGTGCGATCTCTTCTCTGAGAACAAAACTAAATAAGAATTTGAGTTTTACCGTTTCATCTTCAGAATTTTCCTATTTCGCACTTGTACTGTCTTTCTCCGTAATAACGGGGGTCACCGAACTACATCCGGCTTGTAAAATGAAAACGAATATAGGTACAACGACACGCGTTAATTTATGCGAAAATGTGTTTTTTTTCCGTCAATGGTTATGGCTTGTGGTAAATTGTTTACGCTGTATCCGGATAATATTATTTAAGGATAATACAGACGATAACTATGTTTATTGGCTTTTATCATACACAAAGAAATTTTAATTTTAAAATCTTCGAGTGAAAGAGCAGAAATGAAAAAATATATTAAGCAGCACATCAACCTACCCGTTTATGAGTTCATCTTTTATTGGATTTCACACACTGTTTGCATAGATAAACAGAGTAAAATGACCCTTATTGGAAAGAATGACGTGGTTATCTTGATCTATTCCGAGATAATTTTGTTGGGTGTGATTAATAGTAAAGATATTTCAGATTTTTATATCATTCACGACAAAGTAATCACAATCCAAATGGCAGTATGTATGTATTGAAAATAGTTGCAGCGACCACCAAAATCTAGACTGTTGGAAAAGCTACAATATGAACAACAATTTATTTCTCCCGCGAAAATATACGTCCGAAAAGCGAGTAAAATAACCCCAAGTAGTCCACAGCAGGTAAGGAAGTATAGTGGAACTAATTTGTCTTCGTTACGCGTGACGGAGGCAAAACGACCCACTTCTTGTGGATAACTGAGACCGCCTTCCGAAATAAACTATTAATACGAAGACCGAGGTAAGTATATAATACTTCTAAAGATAGCGTAGTAAGTAAAAGTGTAGGTGTATTAGAGGGGCAGTCCGTTTCTGTAGAGTCTGTATGGCTCAGACTTTCTTCAGAAAACCTCGGTTGAAAACCTTGTGGTACCGGCTAAAAATATCATCAATTCTACCTATGGGTGGAGTAAAAAGAGACGAAGGAATGATATATATAGACGATAGGAAATAAGCAGCAGCGTTCCCTCATATATCCACAACTGTGAACTGCGTTCGCCAATCTGCCGCTGTCAGGTGTGGTGATATGACAAAGCAACCCTAACAAAGGAGGTTCATGTCCAGCAGTGGCGTATAGTAAGTACGATTGCTACTCATAAAGTTGATATAATTGTCGCTCACAAAGTCGATATTTATGACTTTGTGAATTTGTTCCCAGTCTGGTTAAGACTATTGCAGTCTGAACCACGTGATTTTCCGAAAAGCAAGATGGTTCCGTGCTTTTGATGGGCACGTTAAGCCGTCGGTCCCGGTAGCTGTCTATGTTCGTTCATTTAAGACGGTGGTTGATACACAACCATTTCAGAGGCCTGCTACTTGCAGTAGGCGGTTGAAAAACTCTAACGCGAGTCTTCATCGGGTCGTTGAAGAACTTGTTGTCCCACTCGAAGAAGAAGAAGTGGGCTGTTATACTTGTAATTGTAGTCATGAACAATCAATGAATTTTGAGGATAACGCGTCGTCCGGGGTTTAGGGCTATTGAAAGCACTGGTGTGGTTGCTTCTCATTAGCATGCACGTATGTAGGTTACGCAAACTATGTAGTTAATTGCATTGATTGATCAGTTTATGTGGCAGCTTGCCTTCGTGCCTCGTTAATGGAGGAAACTTTCACGGAACTGAAAATGGCATAACTTTTAATGAGATACTTAAGTATTTTCTAGGAAACAGAGTGAAGATGAAAAGTAAAACCACAGATAAGTAAAACGTACCATACCAAAGTATTACTTGATTAATTAAAATGTTTCTTCAGGCGACTGACCATTTAGTACCAACAGTATGTGAAAAAATCGACTGCAAATATTTTAAGAGTTGAACCAGCCCATGAAACTGAACAACTTTCCCTAAGGAACATAAGTCGAAAAACGAAAAAAAAATTTGAACCTCCCATACAAAAAATACGAGTCGACTGATTGAATTTGTATGGGATATTTACATAGGGTGGGGTGGTGTATTTTTTGGAAAACATTATTTCCGTAAAACAACGTTCCATTCATTATGATTGCCATATTATATTCAGTAGGTAAAACAAAATGATAGCATGCGTACATAAACCGGTAGGTATTCAAATCATTTCCACTCGGTTTCTAAGCGAGTATGATATACATGGGAGTTAATTAAGAAAATTAACTTACTTCAGTGATAAAGGCAGTATGCAAAGGTGTCTAACGTGTCTGAAATATTATGCTGCGTGTAATTATTACACGTCGGCGTGAATTACTCGTTCATACCAACCAAGTAGCGCCATCTTTGTTACATAATGTGAGAAGCAAGGTATAAGGTCCTATTAAATTCACTGCAAATATTTTAAGGGCATGCGTAAATATGTATATGAAAAATTTCCTTTTTCATTTTCAAACAAACTTTTTAATTAATTATGTGAGACCCGACTGACGTTCCGCCACGTAGACAGGATTCACTTACACGGCACGCACACTAACAACCAACCAACCACAGCACCTTTTTTTGGCGCGTAATTTAAATTCATCGAAGTGTGTGTTTCTAGGACAAACAGGGTGCACTTTTTTCGTTCTGTTATTTTTTAGTTAAATGCAATTTTCTCGAAAACTAGCGTGTAGATTTCTTTAAAAATTTGCCTAGTATGTACATGCTTTTATTTTATTTGATCTGCCCCTAAAATATTTGCAGTGAATTTAATAGGACCTTATATAAGGAACTTCTTCTTTCGTGTGGGACAACGACCCCACAATCACTGGTGTCAAAGTTTTGAGTTACATATCAGAAGCAGCTATAAATGGAAGGCTAAAGAAAAAAAAGGAACAAAAGAAACAAAAAAGGTCATCTTACATCATCACCACAAATATAATATGTTGCTCATAACTTTAGGTTCAATTTTAAGGTTCCGTGGTTATATTATAACTAAAAGCTATGAGACATTTAAACGTTTTCACGGATTTACCCGTGATCATGGCGATTGTAACATACTTACAACTTTTTAATCTCTGGAAATACAGAACTGATTTAAATCAAATAATAAGTTCAGAAATCAGTAAAAAAAAAACTTGTGATATGTCAAAGTGTCAAAGGTTCATATCAGCATAAATAGAGTAGATACTAAAGTAGTGAACTGTATTATGTTCGCTGTATTATGTTCGTACTCAGCTATTATACTAAAATTCAGTTAATTTCACAGCAAAGGATTCAACGTCATGTCTACAGCTTATTTAACATATGACTACACGTAGCAGTTAATGTGATTTTAATGTGCATTTATCATTGTTCAGTGAACCACGCATAACATGTTCACTCATTAACATTAATTATTGAAATATGATGCGGAATTAGTGTTATTTGTCTTCGGGGCCACGTTTAGCCATCGTTTATCGATCATCGGTTGTTTTTACCCGACTGCCTTAGAAGGAGGGTTATGTTTCTCGAGAGTATGTATTTATGTTTGTATGTATGCATGTGGACAAAAAAATTCTTTTACAGGCTACAGCCCAAAGGGATAGTTGGATTTTGACATATGATGTGTCGTTAGATTTGTATCTGCATCGCAAGTGACACTGGCTATATAGAAAAATTATAGATTTAAGATGGCGGATTTTTACAGCAAATACAACTTTAAAATTACCGCAGTCGAGTTTTTGTTTTTTAACACATCTACTTGTTGATTAATTAGACAGTGGTTATTACAAAACTATGTCAGAGGCAATACTACCTTTGCCAATACTAACTTAAAAGACACAATTATATACGTAGCACACACGCTTACAAATTTATGACAAGGACAATAGCTGCGTAGCAGACAGTTTGTACAAACTCTAATATTTCACGCCCATATCCCTTGCGGGCTAAACAGAGCGTAAACGTCTGCAAAAAATTAAGGGTCCAAGATGACTGTCTTTCACCATAGTGACAGGTTGTCAGCCTGTCGCCTAAAATTACAATACTCATCGACCCTCTAATCCCTTTTTCGCTTCTTACGACACCCATGGCAGAGATATAGGGTAGTGCTATTCTATGCCCGATGTTTCTCGTTATTTATTAGCTTATTGAATTGAATCCTAATTAACTTTTAGTTGACATTAATTACAAAATAATGTTGACAGTCCAGTGCCTGTTTCACACAGCCCGTTGCATTTGCACGCGAGTGACGAGACAGACAGTGACAAATGACGTCATGCAGGGGAGTATTTTGCATCAGTTTACTGCACTGATGGAGTTGACACTTGACACTGATACGATGCACGAGAATGAAACATTTTCGAGAGCGCCATTTGGTTCGCAGTTTTCGATTTGGGAGACAAGATCGACGAACTATCTGATTCTTATGAAGATATGGACAAGTTTCCTGCACAAATAAAGCTCTGAGTTCTAAAAAAGCAAGAGCTAAAAAGATCTGATCTTCATGTCGTAGTACGTAGCCGACGTAGCCGTCCGCTACACTTTGCGTAGCATCGTAGTCATCAGCTACAAATCGTTAAATATTACCATACTTTTACCATTTTGTAAGGATTTTCGAGCCATTTTCCACTACACAACCTATGTCAAAATTACATGCTTACTCAAATCTCGCAGCACCGTAAAATTTCGCTTTACACATTCTTATTTCCTCCCCATAAATTCATCTTGTGTGACGCGACGCAGCAGTGGAGGCTATAACTCAGCCGTATGCGCCACATAAACAAGTCGGGGCACGTCGTGACATATATGATACTATGCCCTATGACGTCACACTTGGGCTTAGAGTATGATGAGAAACCACCTTTAGGTATTGAATTTGAAGCTAACTACTTAGAAAATTAATACCACTCTTTTAACTTGCACTCCACTGCGCCTTTGTTTATTTCTAGTTTTAAGTGTGCAGTAGGCAAAGCCAAATTCTTTTGCAACATGATTTTGTGTTGAAATAAAACATTTTGTGCTGACCCCAAGTACCTTATGGAATAATGGCAGGATGATGGTAAGTAGGAATAAGTAATTTTCTTTCTTTATCCGTGTCTTGTAAAAGTTTAAGTGTTAATCTATCCTTCTATATTTATCTACTACTCAGGTTCCAAGAAGTACCCAATTGTATTATTACAAGATATTTTTTCAATTTCACCTACCTACCTACTTAGTTTAAATGTGTCTGGTAGGCACTAATCATACCAGCCCCGCTTAATTTCATCTATTCCGGCAGGGTTCTTTCTAAAAATATTTCCGTTCCGAGGTCATATGTATGACACTATAGCCTCTGACGTAACACTGTGCAAGCACGGAACCCTTTTTGCTGACTGAGATAACGCTAGGTGTGAAACGGGGTGGAGCAGATATGGATTTATGGGTATAACATGGCTATGTGATGGCACGTGCCGTTCTACAATACGACAGGGGTTTGATCCTACCATACAAACACCTGAAATCTCAGCATTGTTCAAAAAACTGCCGGAAAGATGTTATAATAATGTTATATATAAGTTATAATAATGTCACTTTTGATCAGGCGAACATTTTTAGATTTTTAGTAGTAAGTAGGTATATTTCAATAATATTAGTTACCATTTGTGAAATTAGGTAATCGCGAGTGGTTAAAAACTTGAATTAAGTAAGTTTAACAAAAGTAACAAGACCTCAGCGGTCATGATTGTTCTTAATTACACTTTAGTTAAATTTTTACGCTTCGTTACTAAGAAGATTAGAGTTTTCTACTGAAATAAGATTCAACATTAAGTAAAATTTGTTGACTTAAATAGAACTCGGCAAGGAACACACGCAACGTCGGTTTGTGCGTCGTTTGTTCGATTTTCCACCTTATTTTTATACGATTACGGTTTATGTCAAACGATTTGACAGACAACGCAGCGTTGTGCGATGCCGTTTGACACAAACCGTATTCATATGCAGGTAGGGTGGAGAATCGAATGAACGACGCACAAACCGACGTTGCGTGTGTTCCTCGCATGGTTCATTGCATATGCGAGGTCTAGTTCAAACTAGTACGAACAGCCGCTGACACGTAGCTTGATGCATCGTTCTAGCATCATATCGTAAACCATATTCATCTTCATTTGTTCTTCACACCGATGTACAAATTGCTTTGGACTTTTATTTGCATTCCTGTTACGGTACTTTAACCTTTCATTTCGTTCATTTTATAGAGATTAAAGTGAGTGGAAGTCTAAAAATCTATACTGGGAATGTTTCGCAGGTACCTAGTTTCGAAAAGTACAGCTTAGCCAATCATAAAAAAAATACTTTTCGTCCCATCCTGTGTTCTGTGGCACACACTCCCCATCACTTTGAGGTCAGCTTTGTTAATTTGTATCGGTATCATAATACCAAGTCTCATCATTATTAAGAGCTGTCTGATGTACTTTGCTGGAAACAGGCATCCCAAAAGAATACAGAGATAGTTATGATGTATTCCATGATTTTGGTTTCTTTTGGCCAACTACAAGGCCAGATCTAACTAGTGAAATCTTAAATGTACTGTAAAGAGACTTATTTTGCGCGCAAAAAATTTCAGACGTGACAAACTGTATGGAATTTGTGAAAGAAAAACAATTAAAGGGTGAAGAGAAAATCTTTGTCACGGGTTACAAGGGTTCAGCACATATCAGCATGGCTGGCTCATACTGCATGCATACTATACCTAATACTCTTTAACCCAGCTATTATTAATTCTAATAATAATAGCTGGGTTAAAGAGTATTAGCCGCGGCTTGTGACGGTAAATTGATGCAAAACAACAGATGCGCGACCGCCGCATGACGTCATTTGTCACTGTCGATCATCCGGAACGGCAGAGTGTAAATCCAGAAATCCATGCTGTGGTCATTTCGGTTAATGACAGAACTTTAAATTAATGTAAAGCTATCTTATATTATCAAACAGTGATATGATAATAAATTACAATAACATGTTTTTTTCCGGTAAGGACCAGTAACGTCATCATGCCCGTCCGTGACTTCTCTTCTTGTGATCTATGCATGTCCAGATCTTAGTCCAGATGGACTTATGACGACTAGACGATCGTGCTTTGTAGCAAACCCTGAAGGAGCCCTACAGAGCACTGCTGTAGATTGATGTACGAAATTATTCTCAAGTGGCTCTACCGATACATAGCCGTCTCATCCAAGGCCGGCCGATGCAATTTTTATAGATGAGAAATGCGAAGCTCCCCGCATTTTGGACGAAAAGTCATTTTGATATTTCATACACAAACTATTTTATTAATGTATTCAATTTGAATAGGTATGTCTGTCTATTCAAATACCATTTGCATTGTACCTAGTAGCGGAAACCGAGCGCGATCGCAGCCAACATACAAACTGTCGAAAGTATCAAAGGCTGGTCGGATAGTGATATTTCATAAACTAACTATTTATCTATTAAATATAAATATCTCTATTCATATACCATTTCCATTGTACCGCGATCGCAGCCAACATACGAACTGTCGAAACTCGAAAGTATCAAAGGCTGGTCGGGAAGTGATACTCACTTGAAAGTGTGAACCAACTAACAGCTCGACGCGAGCAGGACGTGTGAAATGTATAAACAAACCTACTGCGAGAACGGGCTATTCCCGCTTGGCTAGACTTTTCAGCTTCTGACAAAATTTAGGGTGATCCCGAACGACTGACATTGCCGAAATCACTAAACTCAATAGGTCAAACAGCGAACATCTCAATTAGATATTGAATTCGAGTCAATGAGTTTGTATCTAAAAAATCATCTACAAGCAAGTATTTAAAATGCAGACACCTTGGAACAGCGGCGTGATGTATCGTACGTTTTCTGTGACTGAAGTCTACTAGATATTGAAGGTTGGCTCTGTGCTCTGATGCAATTTTTATAGATGAGAAACGTGAAGATACCCGAATCTTGGACGAAAAGTCATTTTGATATTTCATAAACTAACTATTTATCTATTAAATATAAATATCTCTATTCATATACCATTTCCATTGTACCGCGATCGCAGCCAACATACGAACTGTCGAAACTCGAAAGTATCAAAGGCTGGTCGGGAAGTGATACTCACTTGAAAGTGTGAACCAACTAACAGCTCGACGCGAGCAGGACGTGTGAAATGTATAAACAAACCTACTGCGAGAACGGGCTATTCCCGCTTGGCTAGGTTTTACAGTTTCAGACGAAATGAGGTGGTCCCAAACGACTGACGATGACGTTCCCGAAAACGCTAAGGTCAAACTGATGGTGAGATGAGTTTCATTTTGATTCTATTATGTAGTAAAGTAAGTAGGTATGCCAAAAATCATCTAGTACTTAAAATGCAGACACTTGGACAACGCAGAAATCGACAGGCGGCGTGATGCATTGTAGGTGCGTTTTCTAGTAGATACCTATTATAAAAAGGTCAATGAAATCTACACTAATATAATAAAGAGGAAAACTTTGTTTGTTTGTTTGTTTGTATGTATGTAATCGATAAACTCCGAAACTACTGGACCGATTTCGAAAATTCTTTCTCCAGCAGAAAGCTACAACATTCCTGAGTAACATAGGCTACTTTTTACCACGGGAAAATTCCTCATTTCCACGGGAAAACGGTTAGCAGCAGGAAAAGCGGGAAATACAGCGGATATTACCCAAATAAGCCAAACCGCTTTACCGATCTTCGCGAAATTTGGCACTGATATTACTAGCATAGTAAAGATGGACATGGACTACTTTTTGTCAGCCCTCGAGGATCTGGAGTACGAGTACCTGATGAAGACCACCAGCATCCCATCTAAACTATAAAAGATACGGTCATGGCTTCATAAAAAAAGTTGTTCACCATGACGGGCCGCTTCTGCTGGCACATGGTCATCGAGGATCTGGAGTACTTGATGAAGACCACCAGCATCCCATCTAAACTATAAGAGATACGGCCATGGATTCATAGAAAAAGTTGTGCATCATGACGGGCCGCTTCTGCTGGCACATGGTCATCGAGGATCTGGAGTACCTGATGAACATCACCAGCATCCCATCTAAACTATAAGAGATACGGTAATGGTTTTTAAGTAAAAGTTACTCAGCATGCCAGGCCGCTTCTGCTGGCACATGGTCATCGAGGATCTGGAGTACCCGATGTAGACCACCAGCATCCCATATAAACTATAAGAGATACGATAATGGCTTCAAAGTAAAAGTTATTCAGCATGACGGGCCGCTTCTGCTGGCAAATGGTCACGAGGGTCTGGAGTACCTGATGTAGACCACCAGCATCCCATATAAACAATAAGAGATACGGTAATGGCTTCAAAGTAAAAGTTATTCAGCATGACGGGCCGCTTCTGCTCGCACATTTACCTCTGCTGGATCGGAGTAATAGACTTTTTACTACGGGCAAAGATCCAATTTCTACGGGAAAACAGGTAAGTAGCAGCGGGTGAAACCGCTGGGCGGGCTGCTAGTCTCGTATAATTTATTGTTAGGCAAATATCTTTTTATGAAAGTAAGTACCTACTATTTTAATAAGACTAGTAAGTAAGTCCTATTATTGTTCATAGTGACGGTAAAAATAGGTACTTGTATCTACATACGAACTGTCGAAACTTGAAAGTATCAAAGGCTGGTCGGGAAGTGATACTCACTTGAAAGTGTGAACCAACTAACAGCTCGACGCGAGCAGGACGTGTGAAACGTATAAACAAACCTACTGCGAGAACGGGCTATTCCCGCTTAGTTAGGTTTTTCAGACGAAATACGTAATAGTCCCGATCCGGAACGACTGACGTTCCCGAAAACGCTAAGCTCAACAGGACTCAAACTGATGATGAGATAAGTTTTATTTTGTTTTTTTTTTCGTTTCGACCCATGTTGCATTAGGGAAAGTTGTACAGTTTGATGAGTACCTTGACCTCCATTCGGCTTGTTATATCCTTTCTGTTACTCCCGGTATGTCTATTCAAATACCATTTGCATTGTACATAACAGCGAAAACCGAGTGCGATCGCAGTCAACATACGAACTGTCGAAACTCGAAAGTATCAAAGGCTGGTCGGGAAGTGATACTCACTTGAAAGTGTGAACCAACTAACAGCTCGACGCGAGCAGGACGTGTGAAACGTATAAATAAAACCTACTGCGAGAACGGGCTATTCCCGCTTGGATAGGTTTTCCTTCAGGGTTTTACATTTTCAGACGAAATACGGGATGGTAACAAACGACTGACGATGACGTCCTCGAAAACGCTAAGTTCAACAGGTCAAACTGATGATGGGATGAGCTTTATTTTGAATGTTTTATGTAATAAAGTAAGTAGGTATGTCAAAAACATCTACAGGCAAGTATTTAAAATGAATACACTTGAACAATGCAGACATCCAGAGGCGGTGTGATGCATTGTATGTACGTTTTCTGTGACGAATGTTTACTAGATATTATAGGTTAGCTAAAATTATAAATAGGTCAATGAAGTCTCGTATAATGGATTCTTAGGCAAATGTCTCTTTATTTAAGTACCTACTATTTTAATAAGACAAGTAAGTAAGTCCTATTGATGTTCATCTTGATTGTAAAAATACTTGTATCTACCCAAAAGTGTAATGCCGAGTCCCGAAGCACGGTAGGACAAAATTGGCATTACGATAGAAGTGAAAACGGGAAGACACCTCGTCCAATGGCAGTACGCCGCGAGTGTAGTGAGGTGTGAGAGTGGCAGAATGCCATGAAAGGAGTTTTTCAGCGCCTCGCGACAGCCGACGACGCGACGACGTTCGACAGACGTAGAGAGAGAGACGAACTACTTAGACCTAGGTATGCATCTAGCATCTAGGTTTTAGCCTGCTGACTGTACTATAACATCTTTAATAGTTTTTTAATGAATATGAAGCCACTAAATTGAGAAATATAGCGATAATTTTAAATAAGCTGGCAACCTATCCTAACAGTGTTCTTCTAAGTTCCATAAATGATATAACTGTAACCTGTAACAGCCTCTATTTTGTGATAGAGATTTTAGGTATAATTAGTTTGTTAGGTACGAACAAGGTACAAACCCATTGTCATTTACACTATTCTGTTAAATAAGTTTGTTTCAAAAGCTCAGCAGAACTTTTGTATTTGCGGACGAACGTTACACAAAACGAACTAGTTTTGCTGAATTCCAGAGCCCTTCATAAAGGGAATGTGGTTTTAACTAAATTAAACTTGTCCACTTCTAGTCCAAAGCTGTTATTCAAAGCTCATACCGAGTAACAACCTAGATTTTAACATTCTGTTTTGAACAGATTGGACGTTGACCCTTAACTAAACTGAACTTATGAATTTGTATGGTTTCATTTTACAGTATTGCCGGCAAGCGGGCATCTGTTCAAACTGGTGAATATAGGCATCTATACGAATTTTAGTTTTATTATAGGGCTAACTGTGAAATCAAGAAAAAAAGCAATTTGTTCTATAGAAATGTCTAATATACCTACCCAGGAAAAAAGTGTGGAGCAGCTGATATTAGTATATATCGTATATACCTAATCAAAATGATCGAAATCTGTAAAATGCTGAATAGGTATAGTTGAGGAAGCCACTCGCTGCTTTTGCCGTATGGCAGTTCAATGGCGGTCCCTTTCCCACTTGGTGGTAAACTTAAATAAGAAAGGGAGTGCCAAACTGTTAATTGGCAACGAATGCAGCGAGTGGCTTTCTCAACTATAGTTGGGCTAAAAATTACTCTCAGTAATATAAATTCATTTTTGTATCCTACCTACTGTATTACTTATGTTGTAGTTTTAACTAATTAGTTAAAATTCAGGAATAGATACTAAGAAGTCACAAAAGTTCGCAGTCTGAAAAGACATTTTGCTTTTGCCTTCGCCGCTGCCAAGTGACCCAAAAAAGTAACCCGTTTCTCACCCCAAGCACGGTTCTTCACCAGTCTTGGCATACTCGCGGCACTCGGGCATACCTACACCCGCATAGTTTACCACTTACTGCGGTCCGGCATTTTTATACCGATCACGAAGACGAGTCGATTCCGAACTTGTGCGGTGGGAATTGCTTCCAGGATAACTCCCAGGAATGCTCCAGAATGCTCTGGACGTTCCTTTGTCTGGCACGTAGTGTTATTATGCAGTTGCTTTAAGAAGTTTCTAGTGCCGTTGGAGCTAGTTTGAGTGTTCTGTTTACGTGATGCGCTGGATTTTATTGTTCTTTGCAGGTGTTGCGAGTTTGTGCCAGATTCTGGTTTAAACTACACTCTTGCAAACCTACTATAAGATGCGAACCTTGGAACCGTTGTTGTTGTGTTGATACGGTTGATATAAACACCGTGATATTTTTTACTGCAGTAGAGATACTATGTATGTACCTATAAACCAAATAGGGAACATCAAATACAGGGTGTAAATTAAAATGCGAGACATAAACCTATGTGTTTGTTTTGTAGCAAACTAGTTTGCTAAAAAAACTAGGATATTGTTGAATAGTTTTAAGGGGTTCTTTTTTCAATACTAAACTACTTTCTTTATGGGACGTATTTCATTAAGTTGCTTTTTTCACGATGGTTCATTGGGTCGATTGTCGAGTCAATGTTCCACACGAAAAGAGAAGAAAAATAACGAAGAAACATTACGTTTTTCAGAACTAAACTGTTATACCTATTTACCAAAAAAAGTTTAACCCCCGCAAGAAAGACGGAACAGCACGTACGCCGCCGGTAGACCAAAACGAAATCAAAGCTCGACAAGTGAGGTTTTCAAACGGAACGACAGACCATTTTTACTATTTCCTACTACACGGAAACCGCATTGAAAAGAGCTCTAAGGTGCCCAGTTGCAATTGGTTTTCAAACAGTGGGGAAACAGATTGGACGTTTGCTTTTACCGGAAAATTTTGAAAGAGAATTCGATGGTTAGGTTTTCAAGACTGGCAGACATAGGAGCGCTCTAAAATATCTTCCAAAAACTACAAGATATAGCTACAGCAGCCAATACAAAATAAGAGCAAAACAAAACCAGTAGCATATAAACAAACCCTCTAACATATCCCACGGTAGAAGAAGAAGCGATATTACAAGTACATTACAGACACTCTACGTGTCTACGCAACGAACGCGCCGCTCAAATGCGTACTAATCCTACGAACTAGTACCATCTAGTACCATTCTAGTACCCCTTTCAAGTACTCTCGTTGTTTTCCTTTTTCGCACTTCACGTACCCCTCTATGCCGCTTCGCACTGACGCCGTAAATTGATACACTTGCAAATAACACCATACATTATTCATGTATCAAACACCCCCACCTATAGTCGGGAGGAAAACTTGGTGGTTTATTATTTCGTGTATTTCGTAAGAAGTTTAAAGAACTAGAACAAGGTATCTCTATCTATTTGTTGAGCATTGTAGGTTTGAATCATTGCCTAACCCATATATGCCCACTGGGTCGAAAACGACCCAAAATTGGTTGGTGCATTTGGAAATTAGCAAAAAAAGTAACACAAGTTTACTCATCTACAAAATTCAGATATAAAAATAGTTCTGGGCATATATGGGCTAAAGGAAGTCTTTACATAGCTACATACCAACTAAGAGTTTAAACTTGTACCTATTTAAGTAAATTATGTTTATGTTTTGTCTGTAAGAAAACTTGCTGCAGCCGGGCCATTAAAATTGTGTAATAAATAACCCTCGCCTTTATAAATAGTTTATTCAAAAACGGTGACATCTATGCTATTAGTAATTAATTAATTATTTATGAGACCCCGACTGCAGCGAATCGTCTTACAGACGTCTTATTCATAACACTTTATAGGTACTCACTCGTATAGTGTTATACAGTGGTACGCCGTAGTAATAAAATTATTTAGTTATGAGGATACTACGAAGAGGATTAGTACCCACTATACCTATAGCGTTAGATTAGCTTACTTATAAAATAGGTATTATTTGAATTTCCATCCATTTTACATTATCAAGGAAGCCTAGAACAGAAACTATCGATATTGAGCATAAAGACAGACGGTCCAAATTCTCTGGACCGGATGGAAAATTAACAACGGCCTCGCAAATCACATCCTACTAACCGGGTGCCTGGCTAAAACGGACGTCTATTATAAAGCAAACTAATGGACGCTAAGGCGGATTTTGGATACGATACAATTTGTATAGGCTTTATTAATGCTATTTAGAAGTATTTAAGTTATTTTCATTTGATCAAAACTATAGGAAAACATTATCATAGATTAGCCAGACGTGGTAATATGCATTAAGTCTGGCTGTCTGTCTGGAAAAGTTGAAAGTAACTACCCCTAAAAATTAAATATTAACATTTTTTATAGCCAAAGATAAAAAAACGTACCAAAAACATTACGAAGAAACTAGAATAGAAACCTCGCTTCAATATCATGGATGTAAAAATGCGATAGAGTGTAAAGCAATTTATGTGTATAAAAAATCAACACAAAGCCAGCTCAGGCAGCAATATGAAAATGTTATTAAAATGTTTACTTAGGAATATTGCGGAGAATAAATCATCCGATTCTACTTGTCACACACGCCCGCAGCCTAATCCCCGACTTGTAATGTGCTTCACAAGAGGAAAAATCTACAAATCTCCAAACCCGGGCTGCGGTACGTTAATTTACAAAACACATTTTCCTTGGAGAGTTTAACGTAATTTCTTTCTCACCATGGCGTTTCCTGAAATAAATTACAAGTGTAAAATTCACAACAACAAAAGCGGAACAACAAAAGGCTCGCGGCTTCCAACATCCGGCGGGCGACCCTTCCAAACTTAGCAGCCTGATTACGGATTTCCGAGCAAAGAAAATAAAGGGAGCAAAAATACGCATCAATGTAAAAAATAAACAAATGTTTTCAAACAAACCGTTCCGTTGATTTGTAATTAACGTTAAATTAATATTTTTCACTTGGTGGGAAATTTCTCGATCGACATGATTTAGTCTGGTTTTCATTCGGAAGTTCCGTGTGGAGGACGGAACATTTTCTTCTGAGCAGAACATTTATGTGGTAGTCGACGTAGTCCATTAGTTCTGGTTGAGGTTTGTAGTATTTCACGTAGAGATGGAAGCGGGGGTCTTTGAGAGGTCCGCCATCGCCAGTGCCGCCAGCAACGGTCGGCGTAGGTGCCGGGGCCTTAGGCAAAGGGCGCTTCGGCGACCGAGGCGAGACCGTAAACGGACCCCTTCCCTCGATCTGCGTCGGTGGTCTAACTTTGCGCCACAAAAATGGTTCTTTATGTATCTTCCCGTGGTGGGTCATCATGTGACGCATACGTTCCTGTGGCAGTTTCGGTATAGTAATCTCATACAACTCCGGCAGAGACAGATACCAGTAATCAGAACCTTCACCGATAATTGGGAATAGCTTTTTATTCGAAAACTGCGGCTTATGTTTTCTAACAAACTCCTCGTACTTTCTTCTTAATTTCTTCATGTAATCCGTGTACTTGATAGACGCGATGAGCTTTTCAAATTCCGAATACTCATGCGTCGCTGTATCGGAGTAAACACCGGCGACGTTGTAGGTTCTGAGTAAATGATGAAGTTTGAAGACTACAAACGCTAGCCATTGACGAGCTTCTTCTTCGAGGATCTTCAGGTCATCAGCCCGACTCCTGATGGTGAACTCTGCGGTTTCTGCAGCAAGCCTCTCTCCTCGTTCTGTGACGGTACGAAGCCAGCGACGGTAGCTTTTGTAGCAGAATTTTGTTTTTCTCGACCAGTACCCGCGCCATAGTGCCTGGATGAAAACCGTACGTAGAATAATTTTGTAGACAATATTTAGATATCAATAAAAAGTACTTTGCTTAGATTATTTCATAAATTGACTAAAAAGTCTAAGAAGTTAAACATTCAGGAGTCTTGTGATAACACAGCGTCCAAGATATTTCAAATGATCACTCTTACCTGAATTTTCGAAGCGTACTTAGCATAATATCTCGCATGTTTCTTTTGCAAGGCAAGTTTAAGGGCGAGCCTGAATGCCTTACGAGCTTGATGTTTTCTGACTGCACATTGTATAATTATAGCATTTTTAGCTAACCATGCCACGTGTTTTCTTATCAGGTAACCACGAGTCATACGCTGTGAGAAAAATGAACAATTATAAAGTCGATTTATCATGAAAACATAAAATGGCTTCAAAGCTGATCAACGGAAACAACTGTTGCCTTCTGTGGTTGAATTCCAAAAATAGGGATTATTTGGAGAGCTAAAGATCTAGGTTTCTCAAAGATAGATACCTAATAGTGAAACTCGAGTTCGAGACCTCTAGGCCAAGAATTCATGTTACGTGTCACTCATCTATCACGAAAGTGAACTATTATAGTACGTGATCCTAGGCCACAGCTTAGGCCGAGAAATTATAAGTGAGATAATTGATTATCCCGGTTCTTTGATTTCTTTTACCATCTGTGCTTTTTTACATCAGGAAGACAAAAAATAGACATCTAGTAAGGTATAGAAGCTGAAACATGCACTTGAATCCTTACCTGTAGTAATACTACGGCTCGAAACCTGTTGTGGCGGTCTTTACAACAATCATCGGCTCGTTTCTGTAACAGCTCCTGATAGATTTCAAACTTTGGTAAAAGTCGATACACAGTTGCCATTGCATTGGTTGTGTAATTCGATAAAGAACTGTAAAAGTTTGGTAAAAGCCCTCAATTTCAAAGTTTTGGAGTTTTGTTTATTTACCGTTTATTTCCAAGATTGACACTAATGTCACGTTCATTGACAAAATTCAATAATCTCTGGATTTTCGAAAAAAGTTTCTGTTTAGGTACAATAAGATCGAATACAGGTTCTTAGATTTGGACTAAGGATTTAGAACACGACGGGTTCCGGGCTATTTGTATTAACCGCCATTTTTGAAACTTTACACCAGAGCAATTTAAAGTTTCGATTTTCAGAAAAAAAATCATAACTTTGGCAAATTGCATTATTTTTTCAAAGCAAACGAAGTTTCTGTTTTGTTACAAATTATTTATAATCTGATTAATTTTTTTCTCTGATATTTCTATTTTTAACGAAATTAAATGTCGTTTAATACAAAATGGCCCATTTTTCACATTTTTTTGTTCCAGGCTAAATGACTTAACCGCCTAGGTTTAAAAATACATGTTCCAAGCTACTTGACTTAAGTGCCTAGGATTGCAAATAAAAGCTCTAAGCTAAGTGCTTTAACCAATGAGTTGGTCATATTTCACACCTAAGCTAATTGATTTAAATACCACATCTTAAACTTATTAGTTTTTTTAAATTGTTTGTAATCATACTAAAATAATGAGATATGAAGAAATTGACGGTTAAAACATTAATAAATTTCAAGGCACATTGATATGATAGGCGGTTAGGTCAACTTTTTAATTATACAAACTTCTTAATTATCTTAATATATAAAACTCAAGAAGACTGACTGTCATCAACGCACAGCCTAAACTACTGGACCGATCCGGCTGTAATTTGGCATGCAGATAGCCACTATAATGTAGGCATCCGCTAAGGAAGGATTTTTTGAAATTCAATCCTTAAGGGGGTAAAACGGGGGATGAAAGTTTGTATGAAACTTTTTATTCCTTCGATATAACTGCTTCAAATTTCGTATTTAGGAAGAACTTCAAAAATAATGAATAACATGTTTCAGCATTTTCCAATCTTAAACCCCTGAGGGGGTGAGAAAGGGGATGAAAGTATTATATTTACACGCAGGCCGCTCCTTTGAAGCTACAGTTTTGAAATTTGGCACCCTTATTTTTAATAAACAGTTGATATTATTTTGATTAAGAAGTATTCAAATTTCATCCCCCGATGGGTTGACATAGGGGATGAAAATTACGTATTGTCGTTAAAACCAAACCCTTGGAGCTAGAAGTGTGAAATTTGGCATGTGTATTTAATAGGCAACGTTAGCATCCACTAAGAAAGGATTTTTCGAAATTCAACCCCTAAAGGGGTAAAACGGGGGATGAAAGTTTGTATGAAACTTTTTGTTCCTTTGATATAACTGCTTCAAATTTCGTATTTAGGAAGAACTTTAAATAATGAATAACGTGTTTCAGCATTTTTCAATTTTAAACCCATGAGGGGGTAAGAAAGGGGATGAAAGTATTACATTTACGCGCAGGCCGCTCCTTTGAAGCTACAGTTTTGAAATTTGGCACCCTTATTTTTAATAAACCGTTGATATTATTTCGATTAAGAAGTATTCAAAGTTCATCCCCCGATGGGTTGACATAGGGAATGAAAATTACGCATGATCGTAAAACCCTTGGAGCTAGAAGCGTGAAATTTGGCATGTGTATTCCTTAAGCAACGTAAGCATCCACTAAAAAGATTTTTTTTAATTCAGCCCCTATGGGGCTAAAACAGGGGGTGAAAGTTTGTATGATTTTTTTTATTCCCTTGATATTCTTTGCTTCAAATTTCGTATTTAGGAAGAACTTTAAAAGTAATGAATGACGTGTTTTAGCATTTTCCAATTTTAAACCCCTGAGGGGATAACAAAGGGGATGAAAGTATTATATTTACGCGCATGCCGCACCTTTGAAGCTACAGTTTTGAAATTCTGCACTCTTATTTTTATAAACAGTTGATATTATTTTGGAGTTTTCAAAATTCATCCACCGATGGGTTGACATAGAGGATGAAAATTACGCATTGTCGCAAAAAACAAACCCTTAGAGTCAGAAGCGTGAAAGTCGGCATGTGTATTCCTTAAGCAACGTAGATATCCATTAAAGTAGGACTTTATTAATTCAAAGATTTTATTTTAAAGTTACGCATTGTCGTCATCACGGTCATACATAACCAAACCCTTGAAACGTGAAATTTGGCATGTGTATTCCTTGAGGGAGAGGGAGAGGTAGAGGGAGAGAGACAGAGAGAGTGAGAGGGAGAGCAACAGGGAGAGCGTAAGGGAGAGCGAGAGAGAGAGCGAGAGGGAGAATGAGAGGGAGAGCGAGAGGGAGAGCAGGACGGAGAGCGAGAGGGAGAACGGCAGGGAGAATGAGAGGAGAGCGAGAGGGAGAGCAGGTGGGAGAGCAACAGGGAGAGCGTAAGGGAGAGCGAGAGGGAGAATGAGAGGGAGAGCAGGTGGGAGAGCAACAAGGAGAGCGTAAGGGAGAGCGAGAGGGAGAATGAGATCGAGAGCAGGTGGGAGAGGGAGAGGGAGAGCGGGAGGGAGAGTGAGAGGGAGAGCGAGAGGGAGAGCAGGCGGGAGAGCGGGAGGGAGAGTGAGAGGGAGAGCAGTTGGGAGAGGGAGAGGTAGAGTGAGAGGGAGAGCGAGAGGGAGAGTGGGAGGGAGAATGAGAGGAGAGCGAGAGGGAGATCGAGAGGGACAGCGAGAGGGTCAGAGAGGGAGAGCAGGTGGGAGAGCGGGAGGGAGAGGTCCCACTGCGCCACATCAGCCGTCTTTTAGATTATACATAACGTATTTAGGCGTTTTTTTCTGTTTATCTCTAAAAGAGAAAGGAAAGGGGCAAGCAAGATGTTTGTGTTTAAGTGCAACAAATCATAAAGCGCAATATACTTAGGTATCTATGTTATTTCTTATGACTACGCGGGCGAAGCCGCGGGTTTTAGCTAGTAATAATTATAAATTCGGAAGTTACTTTATCTGTCTTTATGTCTGTCTGTTACGCTTTCACGCCTTAACCACTGAACCGAAATTTGGCACAGAGATTGCTCGCACACCCAGAACGGACATAGGCTACTTTTGGTTCCACTCAAGGGTCTAGAGTACCTGATGTAGTCCACCAGATGCAATAACAGGAGCCTGGCTAAACTAAAGGAGGTAGAGATATGACTCCAAAGCAAAAGTTGTTTAGCTTGATAGGATGCTTCTGCTGGCGAATAGACATCAAAGGTTTGGAGTACCAGGTGCACCGACAGGAGCCCAGCTTAACTATAGTGGTATGCTTAACTATAGGAAATACAGCTATAAATCCAAGGCAAAATTTGTTCAGATTGACAGGGCACCTAACAGAAGCCGAGCTAAACTATAGGACAGCTATAAGTCCAAAGCAAAAGTTTTTTAACTTAATGGGACGCTTCTGCCAACGAATAGACTTCGGAGGTTTTGAGTACCTGATATAAACCACTAGGTGCATCAACAGGAGCCCAGGTAAACTAGAAATACAGTTATGACTCCAAGGCAAAATATGCTCAGATTGACGGGACGCTTCTGCTAGTCAATAGATATCGGAGGTTTGGAGTACCTGATGTAGATCACCAGGAGCACCAACAGGAGCCCTGCTAAACTATAGGAGATACAGCTATAAGTCGAAAGCAAAAGTTGTTCAGATAGACCGGGCACTTCTGCTGGCTAAAAGACATCGAAAGTTCTGAGTAGGTACCTGACTTAGACCACCAGGTGCACCAACAGGAGCCCACTTAACTATAACAGATACTGCTATGACTCCAAAACAAAATCTGTTCTGATTGGCGGGGCGCTTATGCTGGTTAATAGATATTAAAGGTTTGGAGTACCTGATGTAGATCACCAAGAGCACCAACAGGAGCCCTGCTAAACTATTAGGAGATACAGCTATAAGTCCAAAGCAAAAGTTGTTCAGATTGGCGGGGCACTTCTGCTGGCTAAAAGACATCGAAAGTTCTGAGTAGGTACCTGACGTAGACCACCAGGTGCACCAACAGGAGCCCACTTAACTATAACAGATACGGCTATGACTCCAAAACAAAATCTGTTCTGATTGGCGGGGCGCTTCTGCTGGTCAATAGATATTAAAGGTTTGGAGTACCTGATGTAGATCACCAGGAGCACCAATATGAACCCACCTGAAGCAAAAGCTTGATGTAGATCACCAGGAGCACCAATATGAAGCCACCTGAAGCAAAAGCTGTTCATCTCGATGAGACGCTTCCGCTGCCGAATAGGTATCGAAGGTTAAGAGTACCTGATTTAGACCACCGGGTGCACCACCAAACGCTTAACTAAACTAAAACAGATACTGAAATGGCTTCAAAAGTTGTTGAGTTTGATGGAATGGAAGGCTTCTGGCAATGCAACTACTATTATAGGAATGTGGTTCCAACAATAAACAACAGAACATTAACATGATTTGAGAAATGTGGTTCCAGCCATAAATACATAATCAGCGTAATGGATTTAAATTTAAGAAACTGGTGTGGAATTAAGAATTTTTCAAAGGTATAAAGAACAAAACGAAACTAAGTTCGAGGGTACCAGCTAGTTATGAAATAAAAAAAAAACAATTAAAATAACTAAAGTTTTAAGATATGATAAGACCGGCTCAAAATTTTAATTTTAAAAATATTATGTATCGCTAAACGGCGGAAACTGCAAACGTGTGTCAGTCATTCATCTCATTTACAGAACAAACAAGTATTCGAACTCACGCGTTTGATCGCGTTGGCGCCAAAATCAGTGTTTTAACCGACATATTAATAGTCAAACCATACAAAATTTTGATTGTATTAACGTGGATAATATACTAAAATATGTTTTTGTTATAGCTGAAACGACAGCGCAAATCAACTGCAGACTAAGAAAAATAGGTTTAACCATCAGCTGTACATGTTTACTGTAGACATCATAAATAGTTCAAGCGACCGGTATACCATTAGCTACTACGAGCTAAATAGCTGAAGTGACAACATCTAGCATTTTAAGTACCAAAATTAATGTATGAACCAACACTGGACATAAATTTGACTATGAGGCTAATTGTATTAAGCGACAATGGATAAAAATTTAGCTAAGAGGCTAATTGTGTGAAGTGACATTTCTTTATATTTATAAGGTCAGGCTAAATGCTTGAACGTAAGCTGCATGTAAATTTTTGCTCCAGGAAAAAAGGTTTAAACGACTATCTGTTATTTAATAGTGAGCTTAAGTACACAAGTCTTGAATATGACAATATTTTGTGTCGGTCCATACATTGCAGTACAAAATAGGCCCCAAAAATGCGGTTGTATTAAGCGACATTTTTATGCTCCGATTGTCACCTAACTGAAACGACGACGTACGCTCAAACGACGCAGAAAAATTCGCTGATTCCAAATATGTATAAAAGTCTATATCGCAAAAAATGGCGGTTAATACAAATAGCCCGGAACCCGTCGAATGTTTAACCCTCCGAGCAACGCATCTTCCGTCCCCTTCCGGGAATGTTTAATCTATCTATGATAGTTAAAAACCGAGACCACACTCCAAAGGTATCGTATGATGTCGTTGTATTTTATCATATTAGCACGACCATGCATGCGAAGTATGAATAATGTTACTGCTACACCACCGACTGCTATAGTAAAGCTTCAATATATTTTTCCCTTTTCTTCAAATGGAGGTTCTCTTGCTTGCCCATTTCGTTATTTTCCCCTAAAGTCAGGTATCTTCGCTTTTAAGGTGGAATCTCATATATACGGCAGCATGAACGAACAGCATCTATTCACGATGTTAAATAAGAAATATTTAGATATTGTCCAATTCAAGACATTTCTTCGGTATGTTGCCATTTCAAACCAATTTGAGGTATTGTGCGGTATTTAATTGTATCAAAGAGAGGTATAATGGAAAGTCCCAAGTATTATCCTAGGGAAAAATAATATAATCTTACCTACTGCCCTACTGTTACTTAGTGTTAGATTTCAGGCATAGAACATCCAGCAGTCGTGTGCATTATTCAACTATGTTTTGAACAGATATCTACCTATCTGCGATATGTGGTTAGACCCTTATTTCCGGTTATACGCACCACGCACACATTGTTTCTCTCCACTCATGTGAGACGTCATGAATAATTCAGCGATCAAATTGGCAAGGTGTGTATGCGTGTTTATTTATACAGAAATACATACGTATCTAGTATACGTATAGGTAAAAATATGATACAGGTACCTATATCAATTGTAGCCGTAAGGTCCAGTTGATGCGATTTTATGGATCCCTACCGTAATATTCAAACTATTATTGAACTAAATGATAGAAATTGGGTGTCTTTACTTTGACAATCATGATTCATGTGTTATTCTTTCCCAAATTATGTTTTGTTTAATAAAAACTTATAATGACATTAATATCTAAGTTAATGCTGTATAAAATGTGACCTGCCATTAAAACACGCGTAGAGTTATAAAAACACTATTAGGTAAGGGTAAGTGAGGAAACTTTAGTAGTAGTTAAAAGTTTCAGTGGCACCGTAAATGTTTATGGGCATTTATGAAACGAAGATGTAAGCACTTGCAGAGAAGAAAAATTACAGTAATAATGTTTGGCAAGAGAAGAAGCATATGTTTACCCAATTTTCAATCTGAAAACAACAAAAATGAGCTAACATCCTTTGCGGAAGTCAAACAATCCTCTAAAATTGCAATACACTGAAATACCTAACCATACATGTAGTACGGTTACCACATACGAATAAATCTAAGAGTTTTTAATAAATCGACATAGATCAGAACAAATGTAAATAATACCATACGGCCCTGTCCGCACAGCGAATTTTATTCGCGTAACGCTGTTTTTTATTGCGCTATATTTAATTTTGTATGAATAAGCAAACAATGTTTTTTCGTCAGTATGGAAACTTGCATAAGACTCAGTGTGTTTAAAAAATACGAGAAAACATTCGCTAGAAATAAAATCGCTGTGCGAATACTACCTAACTTACACCCATACAACATACGAAGGTACATCCAAAAAGAGCCAAGGTGAGTCAGCTTCCATTATGGCATATAAACAAACTTGACGTGCCCCAATCTCTACCCATATTGCAAAAGTTTTCATTTTTCCCTAACCCAGTTTGAGGGTGTGTCGAGTTTTGCAACAAACGACGAAGGAATTTTGTCATTACCATCAAACACAGACATGATAGAAATAAGACTCCTAAACACCGCGATTCATATCTGATTTATTAGCAACCGCGGCAGCGATATAAAGAAATTGCTCTAAAAATTGTTTGGTAGAGCCATTGCACTCTTAACCTACCTATATTTTTATATAACGCTGCTGATTTTATGTTGCTGCCACTGAAATCGGTTACATATAGCATCTTTGTGCTATCAACTATATCCATACGTAGCTGTTGTCAGTATTTTTTGACTTCCTGATTGACTTGGTTGACGATGACGATACGGATCACTGAGTATAATATCTTTGCGATGGTGTAGTACAGGTATTATAATGTCAAGCATAAACAATCGCGTCTCTGTAGGTACGTGTTAATTCTTAAATCAGAGTCTTTTGCTATCTCATCTAAGTCCTGAAACTTGAAGGATCGCCTTTATGGACGAAAAAGTACTTTAATTTGTAAATTGGTTAAGGGCGAGAGTTTCACGATATTTTGGAGAGTCGAACTTTATAAAAATAAACTTCAGCTCTTTCCGATTTTAGTGAGTCCAAGAATATTGGGAGGATACATTTTAGTGCCACGAGTGACAGATTGAGAAAAATAAACGGTATATCGAAAAAATAAAAGGCTTACAATCACGGATAAAATTTAGAGAATTTATCAAATTATTACCAAAAATTTGGACATTATTTAAATAACCGCGTCAAATTGTGAAAAAAAGTTCGGGATGAATTGAGAACCTCCTCCTCTTTTGTTTTTTCGTCGGTTAAAAATATAATTTAAACACTGACTAAACTATAAGTAAATAGTTTAAACACTTTTTAGTGAAAAATTCTATGCGCCACAACTGTTCGCGACATTTATTTCAATTCGTGTAGTACTGAACATTATGTAAACTGATTCAATTGAGTTTGCAGTTTGAAACGGCTAAACGGCTTCATTTACCGCTCTATCGTATACGGTGATCGCATAAAATTGACATAAAATAACGCTCTGAGTTTTGCTTGAAAGTATCTGCTAATTCAATTTCATTTACGCTTAAATTCATGGTACCTAGGCGAAAGTTCGTCACGTACGGCCGATCTGGCTATAGTCGTAGTATGAAAGTGTATGGCGCAAGGCCTCACGCGTCTGTCACATTCACATCCCTCAAAAGCGGCGCCATACACTTTTATTTTACGACAACCTATAGACACAACCGCATGCATCGGCCGCAGCCGCATGTTAACAGATACATTGCGAGTAATTTTTGCATCGCATTACAACAAGGTACGTTTCTGTCAAAACATTTTGATGCTTTGACACATATTTTAAGTCAAATACGTAGGAACTATTAGAAACGAACAAAGGATGTTTTACGTAGAAATAAAAAAATAACCTTAAATAAAATAGCCTGAAAAGCATTTTTAGCAACCAACATTACGCAAACAAACGCAACATTTAAACTGTTCCACGATTGCAGAACGGCGTCGTTTAACGGCGCGCCGTGTGCGAATGTCGCGTAAAACGAAATAAAATTACCATTACTGTATGCCAAGAGTGCTTTGCAGATGTAATTGATATTCAGCATTCAATGAGTAGGTATCTGTTTCATGTTAAGTACCTACAACCGCATGTTGAGCGTAAAATTATTAATTTTTTATAAGAGAATTTGCGCATTCTTTTTCGCATCTTTGTTTTTCTCAAACCAATAATGAAGGCACACTATACTAACTTTGGATTAAATTACCTACTTAATTATGTACTTGGAGTACAAGCGGAACAATCCATAGTTTAAATAACGTTATTTAACTCTGATTCAGTTAGATGGATGAAAACTGAAATACCCACAACACAACAGACGCAAACAAAAGTCATCAACAGGGATTCAAAAATAGATCACCAGCATTCGCAATGCTAATACAATTTAACTTTGAGCGGTCCCGCTATATAGAACGTTGTCCTAGAGTTCTAGAACATTCTGAACCCGCTAACTCACTAACAAGGACTTTTCTCGAGTTGTGCTAGTTGGGTAATCTAGTTGAGGTATGATGGGGTCTTGTAATGTTATTATTCATTTATAACTCGGGCTTTTTCTGTTAGGGGGTGTCTACGTACCAAAAGGTAAGGCGTGTTGGTACTTTTAGAAGTATTTTTGCTAGGCAACTCAATGAATCATAGATTGAGCACAGAACAACCGCCCTGTGTACGATTTGCGATAGTTTTTTGTTACCTACTCTAAGATAGCAGAACTGCAATTTGGTAGGTAAAATCATAGTTAGGTACTTATATTCTTTTTATTTTTTGCGTAATATGCATCCTCTTGGGATCAACTAAAACGTTACATACAGTTTTAATAAATCTTTCTTTTTAACGACTATTTTACTAACCTATGGGTACTAACTACGCACAATCCCTACATGTGCTGACACCCATGCTTCAATTTCATGCAACAACATCTACCACACATCCATCAAAAAGAGGGTACAATTTTACCTTAAAGGGATGTTTAGTTAACCGAGAGGCGGAGTGCGGTCCTCCTTGTAATGGATATTTAATGAGCTGGGTCTGACCGTTCCAGCTGAAGAGCCTTTCTGAATGCAATGCCCATGAAAAGATTGCATTTTTCATACTATAAGGTTTTCTGAAAGGGACTTTCATTCTACTTCCAAGTAGACGAGTAAGTAAACGCAACTATTTAGACTATTATATTGCAGGACAATCATGATCATGAGCTCGGAATGCCAGGAAATTTCATTGTAGGAAATGCTTCGGAGATAACTTTCAAAGGATACGCATTTGTTCTTTTATATCTACATTATTATGTCTACAATTAACAAGAAAGTAATTAGTCAAAACCTAGTCTGTTTTGCGAATGTAACGAGTACGGTTTGTTCTCATACAAACAAACAAAACCTAGTTCGGTGCTTCACAAAATACGGTCTGACAACTTTCAAAAACAGGACAAAATCAACGGCGCTCATTATGCATACGTCTTTTCGCTGCATGAGATGCACTGCTACATAGGGATGCGACTTGAGTAATGAAAATCGATTTTTTTATAATCGATTATTCCTGGTCGCAAAAAAATCGATTAAATATAAATCGATTTTTACTTAAAAAAACATCGATTTTTATTAAAAATCGATTTTTTCGTTTTGCACCTTAATTTTACTAATAAAATGTTAGTTTATTAAAAAAATCGAACTCTTAAATTAAAGACCGAGAAAATTGTGTATAAATAGCCGAAAACTTAAATTTAAGACCGAGAAAATCAGGTATGGTGTGTTATAATTCATGCATAATCAAGACGTTTGGTAAAAAAATAAAGGCGAAAAAAATCGATTTCAATAATTTTGGAAATTTTGAAAATATAATCGATTTTTAATTAATCGATTATTTCTACTTCTTTAATTAATAATAATCGATTATTTTTTACATCCCTGCTGCTACATGCAAGCGATGCATGCATGCGCCGCTGGCAGTGCATGCGTTGCATGCAATACCTGCACGCATGGTGGCCCGCAGACTTGGCCAGCCAACCACATGCGCTTGAAAAGCGTGCACTTCTGGGTAAGAAAGGTGGAATAGAAAGCTCAGAAGTCTGAAAGTGCGTTAAGAATTGTTTGAAGCCTTAAGAATGGGGTAAACTTTTATTTCAAAATGCAATTTCGCGTGGCAGTGGAGACCCGCTTTTTAAAAAAGATTGTGGGGAAGGAAGATATCTGCGACGCCTTTAATACGCACCGATGGTTCCGTATAAATAGTTTCTAACAAAATAACATTCGAACCTTTACTTGTATATTCGTTTATATCAGCAATTTTGAATTTGATACTACCTACTTAATTCACAAAATCTAAATTGCCGGTTTTAACAAAAATATTAATAATTATTCTGACTTTTAAACAGCTCGTGGCGTTATTGAAGTTGCTTACGTTTACATAAATTAACTTCATTTCAGCGAAATTCCAAATTAATAATTTTCACAATAATTATCGGGTTCCCTTGATAAATATACATTTACCTACCAAATTGTTGATATTTTATTGAGAATTGTCAATTTTTGGTTAAATATTCCTACCCACATTTGTGAAATAGGTACGTGCCAATATTTTACCGAACGCGCAACCTAAGAACAAAAAATAAAAGAAAGTCGTACCGTACCCCTTCCGCAAATCGCTTTCCTATCGCCCATCTCTCAAAATCCGCAATATCCAAAAAAAGTAGCGAACACAGCAGCGAAGGTTAAAAAAAGAGGCAGACGGCCCTTGAGTAAAGGGCTACGTATTGTGCCGGCCACTAGACGCGACTCAGACAGGAGGGAATCTTCTAATTACCTCCCTGGACGCAGCACAGGGTTGGATCCAGACGGGGAAATACTTGGCTTGCAACTTTTTTTTAAATAAAAAGTAAGCATTTGTCCGCAATCTCACCTGATGTTAAGTGACGATGCAGACGATGGTGGAACATGCTCGCCTAGATAATGCCTATTCACTCTCGTCTTGAAAAATTAATTTGCCACGTCTGTTGGAGCATTTTTTAAATTTAATACATTATTAAAGATAGGTAATTAGGTACTTACGAGTTTTGTGAACGGTAATAGTAGGTCGTTTTACCTGAAAATAAAATTTGAAATGTAGTGTTAATCAAAAATAAATAATGCTTATACTTATAATACAAGGTGTAATAAAGGGGAAAGTCTGTGTCAACGTTTTTTTTAGATTCAGGGACACTATTTGCAGTATTGCGCCGCTTACACTATTTGCAGTATTTTTTATTATATATCGTAAATCTAGGTGCTCTGTAAAGCTTGTACAAAAATGTTCATCACTATCAGCCACTCAAAATGCGGGTAACAAAAATCATAAAGCATAGCTTTGTAAATTAGCAGCAAAAATGTGTTGCAAAGCGGATGCGGAACAAAGCATAACTTCCGGTCGACACTCAGCAGCTAACGGCGGCGGTGTAATCAAATTTGAGTTCGTGTTCACTCGAAATTTTCATACCCTACACTCACCTTGGCCACAGTAGAATAAAGGAACAGTAGGTATAGGTAGTACCAATAGAAATACCTACTAAGGCTCTATTCGCACAGCGGTTTTACTTTGCACGAACTTTTTCTCGCTCTTTAAGTCACTGAATCTTATGCAAGTTTCCGCACTGACGGAACAAATATCGCTTGTTTTTTCATGCATGAATTGCATGATAAAATATTTCGCGAGAAAAACATCGTGGTACGCGAATAAAATTAAGACGAACACAGCCTGAAATGAAAATTAGTTAATTTCACGTTAATGCCAGTGCCTTTTACCTTTCACCTACCTACATTTTACCTTTAGATTTTTTAGACAAATCATGTGCCTATTCCTTCTTGTTACTATATCGGTGCAATCACTTAGTGATTTAGAAAATCTTGCAAAATTTCACCGCAGGCTGGATTTGAACCAACTACCTTCGTCTTCTGTACTGGCCTTGGAAAATGCAAGTTTTACTTGATTGTATACCTACCTAATATGTATATGTACAAAAAATTTGGTATTCGCTTAGCGATGATAGGACACAAGTATGAATTATTGTTAGGACGAATGAGTCTTTTCACATTTGTACTCTCCGAGAAATCTGTTTCCGTGCCTATCCACTTCATCGTATTTATTTGCAACCGATGTGGATAGCCGCTCCCTGTACTAATAATATTATACTTCTACTGTGGCAGAGTGGAGCAACATGGGAGTAATCTAATTTCAATCCGTTAGAGGAGTAAGGTTAAGCACAAGAGCTTAAACATGTCCACGATGACCTGTAATAGATAAGTTATTGTTCTTATAAAACACAGCTACGTCCGAGTAGCTTCCTTCATGTATTAGTTATAGTAGAGATGTTTCGTTAATGTATTCCACCTTATGTGAGGCGGTGCAAAGAAGTCATTCTGTTCTACCTGTAGTGTGAACCGATAGTAGGCTCAAACGTACGTAACGTCCGTTTTATCTGCCGTAGATCGTGCATGCATCTATCACTTCAAAACTTAGCGATGTATTTTGATGTTTTGAATGGTTGCACACAAATGTCTTGATCAACATCGGTAATAGATAAGTTATGATAACTTTTATTAGCTCTGGAGGGCCTGTTGGCACACAAGCATCCTAGTCCGAGCGACGGGTGGTCTCATCCATATCTCACAAAAGAATAGAATATTTTAGCTATGTACAGGTAGAGGAGCTCTAGTACTTCAGATTCGTCGTGGTCTGCCGCGGCGCAGCTTGGCACTTTTGGCGGAGTAGCTAAAAGTTTGCCCTCTGAAAAAAGTTAAAAATATCTCATCGAAGAATAGAATGAGACATGGCTGTAGCGATAGGAGCAGTTTAGTAAAGCGTATAAATCTTGGTCTGCCGGCTGCTATCTTGGCACGTTTGGCGGAGTAGCTAAAAGTATGCCCTCTTAAAAAAGTTAAAAATATCTCATCGAAGAATAGAATGAAAATATATCGTACCAATAGCTTGCTTGAGTCTGCCTACATATATACTGGTCTGCCAGGCCACATCCTGGCAGTTTTCCCGGTCCGACCACTTTTACGTTTTTTAGTAAAAATTTTATCTCTTCGAATAATAGAATAAAAATATGTCGTACCGATAGCTTGCTTAAGTCTGCCTAGAAAAATACTGGTCTGCCTGACCACAGCCTGGCAGTTTTCCAGATAGGACCACTTTTACTTTTTTGAGAAAATTTTATTTCATCGAATAACAGAATGAAACAAAGTTGTAATAATAGTTTATTTAAAGCTGATCACATATCCCTTGTTCTGCCTGAGCTCAGTCCAGTAGTTTCGCCGGTGCGATCACTTTTCAGTCTCAGTAAATTTCAATTTTAAAGGACCTTGATTTTGCTTATTAGGGAGTGGGCCCCGTCAATAAAATGAAAATTAGTCAGTGTACAGAAGTGAAATTTACAGATCTGTAATCTTTAAAATATCTAGATTAAGAATAAGTATGTTAATTTCAAGAATCTACAACTTTAGATGTATTTGTAGTAATAAATTCAAAAATATAATACTTGGGAAAACATATTCGTCATCTAGACATTGAGAGATTACAGCTCTGTAAATTTCACTTCTGTACACTGACTAATTTTCATTTTATTGACGGGGCCCACTCCCTAATAAGCAAAATCAAGGTCCTTTAAAATTGAAATTTACTGAGACTGAAAAGTGATCGCACCGGCGAAACTACTGGACTGAGCTCAGGCAGAACAAGGGATATGTGATCAGCTTTAAATAAACTATTATTACAACTTTGTTTCATTCTGTTATTCGATGAAATAAAATTTTCTCAAAAAAAAGTAAAAGTGGTCCTATCTGGAAAACTGCCAGGCTGTGGTCAGGCAGACCAGTATTTTTCTAGGCAGATTTAAGCAAGCTATCGGTACGACATATTTTCATTCTATTATTCGAAGAGATAAAATTTTTACTAAAAAACGTAAAAGTGATCGGACCGGGAAAACTGCCAGGATGTGGCCAGGCAGACCAGTATATATGTAGGCAGACTCAAGCAAGCTATCGGTACGATATATTTTCATTCTATTCTTCGATGAGATATTTTTAACTTTTTTAAGAGGGCATACTTTTAGCTACTCCGCCAAACGTGCCAAGATAGCAGCCGGCAGACCAAGATTTATACGCTTTACTAAACTGCTCCTATCGCTACAGCCATGTCTCATTCTATTCTTCGATGAGATATTTTTAACTTTTTTCAGAGGGCAAACTTTTAGCTACTCCGCCAAAAGTGCCAAGCTGCGCCGCGGCAGACCACGACGAATCTGAAGTACTAGAGCTCCTCTACCTGTACATAGCTAAATATTCTATTCTTTTGTGAGATATGGATGAGACCACCCGTCGCTCGGACTATCCCTTGGCGAGACGAAGTTCGCGGGCACCAGCTAGTGTACAATTTTGACTTGTGCTTCTATTGCTAAATATACAATATACCTGCAAGCGGGCATTTATTCAAACTGGTGATTCTAGACATCTACGAGTATATCTTTTTTACTATGAAGCCATCTGTGAAATTACGTAAAAACAGCTGTTTCATACATTTTACGTGAGTACTAAGTATGAGATTTTTCTAAGGAACAACTGTTTTTTTCGTGAATTCTCAGCTGTCCTCATAGTAAAAGCTGTTCATCACCGTTTTGTATAAATGCCTGCATTTAAAAGAGTCATAATTTTGTGTTCAACAAAACGTGTTGCGCCGACCCCAAGTAATTGGGATAAGGGCAGGAAGATGATGATTTCAAAGAGTCATAAATGAGTTTATAATTAATCTGCAAAGACGCACAAATATGCATTAACTTCGGCAAAATAAGTGCAGGCAAGCCGCACGTAGATCCGCTACGCCTCTACGACCTCTACGTATAGTCTAGTAACTAACGTCACAGCTATTCGGATTGACCCATGAAGCTGAAAATCGGCATGTAGGTACTTCTTGACATCCTGATCAAAATTAGACATGGAGCCCAGCGGAAACCCCTCCCCCCACTTTTCGGGATTTTGGGCCCCTTGGGGGGCCTAAAGGGTAATTTTGAAGGCACAATAAGCTTTAAGTGAGATTTTACGGACGACACAAAATAAAAACTACCCTCCAAGTCAATTACTTCAAGAGTTACACCTTGTAAAGGAGGGGGGGTGGTGAAAGGTTAAGGGGGGGTGGAGCCCGCTGGGCTCCATGTCTCATTTTGATCAGGAGGTCAAGAAGTACCTACATGCCGATTTTCAGCTTCATGGGTCAATCCGAATAGTTATAACCAGCTATTGACGTTAGTTACTAGACTAGTACCTTCGTAGCCGAGTTCTACAACTTTTCGATTGAAATTGAGAACACTCGTTATATAAGACATGGCTAAATTGTATCCTTGAATACGTGAATATTGCTTTAAAAAAACATAAAATAGTGCTAACTCAAAGCAGTTTTCCAATCAGTTTCACTATTCCCACTAGGTAAACGGCAAATTTTTCAATTTAGTTTTTCCTCAAAGAAACTCATCACGTTCCCTTGCAGTGAAACGACAAACGGTGGGTTTAGCTGGAGTTTCGTTTTATAAATCCGGAAGCCGATACTCTGTTGCACAAGATTGATGCGAGCGGTTTGAGATCGGGGGCTTTGCGTCACCCGCGCGACTTGATTCGTGTAGCACGGTTACAAGCTGCTACCAAACGATTTTCAAACTGTACGGTCGGGGTCAAAAGAGCAGTCCTAGGACCTCAAAATATCTTTTTACTCCTAACATACATGTTTTTTACTTTTATAATATAATTTAACTAGCTGCATATACAACAAAAGAAATAATTTATTAATAGTAGGTTGTTGACGAGGACGGAAAATAAGACTTTGATTGACGAGTAGAGTTTGAAGTCCGAGCCGCAGGTGAGGACTTTAATTGTACGAGTCTGGCAAAGTCATTTTCCCCGAGGCTTACATAGCGCTTTTCTCAAAAAAATGCTAGGAAATAATAAAGATTTTAATTTATTTTATGGTAATTTGATATAAAAAGTTTTTTTACTGATTACTAAGTCAAGATGTGGACTTGGAGTTATTCTTTTTTTATTTTGTAATTTCTGAACGATTTCGATATCGCGCCAGAAAAGTTGTATTGGAATCCAATGCAGTTGTGTAAAAAAGAAATCGTTCCGAAAATACAAAATCACAGACAATGTCAAACTTTCTGGATTGTTTTTTTGAAAGAAATTGTCATATTTCCTAGCATGTTTAAGAAAAGTAATGTACTTTAAGAGATATTTAAAACCAATTGAGGTGGTCCTAGCTTTTTTGACCCCGACCGTACATACTTCTTTTTTTGGTTTTATATTCGACTTTATGCATGTATCTGACTTTCTCGTATGCGAATTTATTGTGATAATATTTTTGTTTAGCATGTCAGCACGAGTAAAAAAAAACTTTCATACTAAATTAGAACGCTTCTCGCTCCATCCAAGTAAACTGTATTTAAAATATCAAATTCGCGTTTTGAGATGGGCAACGTAAGCACCCACTTGAGTATTTTTATCCACAATTTCAGGGCCGGTAACAATAAGCTGTTATTCGAAATTCCAAGCGATATTCCCCGATTTTCGGTCAACTTCTTAGAGTATATAGGTTGTATTTTTATTAGTGGCGGATCCGTTAAGGGTGTGTTCTGTCAATGAAACTGAACAACTTTCCCCAAGGAACATAGGTCAAAATACGAAAAAAAATCTTGGTCTTCCCATACTAAGTGTGTTGGCCGGCCGGGTCAATTTGTATGGAAGGGCCAAATTTTTTTTCTCATATTTCGACCTATGTTCCTTGGGGAAAGTTGTTCAGTTTCATTGACAGAACACACCCTTAACGGATCCGCCACTAATAAAAATACACCCTATATAAGCAAGCTATGAATTGCGCGTACCGCCCCGAGCCATACTGCCAAGCGTAAGCGTTAGTTCCATAGATACCTACTTTATGTGTATGAGAGAGGTTCGATAGTGTTATCACTGTCATTTTGCTACTTATAGACACAGCAGTTGTGTTCGTACTAGTGCCTCCCGTTCATACCTAGTGTAGTGTATCGAGTAAGTCTATTGACTATTGTAGTACACTGAGTAAGTGTATTGACTGTCAGTGTTTCGTGCGCATACGTCACTACGGTGGGGTGGGGACTACATCTGCCCCGTCAGTCTGTACCCGACCGTGTCCATGAGTGGTGGTGTGTTGTCGAACCAACTCCTGTCAAGTCAATCATCAATACGATCCCTGTGGATCGTACAATGGCGACGAGGATAAATCGGGAAAACCGTGAGTAAAGTGCAATATTTTTCCCTTTTGAAAAGGGAGGAAAAGGCTAGGAAATAAAAATAATAATTGAAATTCAAAAAATATTGAACGTGCAAAAAATAAATTCTTTGATTAGAAATTTCCTACAAAAATACTAATAGTAATAATATTTCTGCTATAGCTGTAACTGCTTCAGGAGCGATAAACCATATATCTTTTGCTATAAGCTAAAGTATTTGTTTTATGTCCTATTAAGAGACCTTAGATGGAAGTCATTGACATTGGAACGATCGACGAAAAGCTAAATTTTAACTGTGTTCTAAATGCTACGTTACATATCGAAAACTTGACTTTTAGTCGCTTAATAATGTTAGCAAACTCTTGTAAGTTTTCACGGTATCTGATAATCAAAATTCAGGAAAATCCGTATTAATACTGTTTAGTCTAAGACGCCTGTCTGAAATCATACAGCAAAATAAAGCTTAGTCTAAAACGCCTGTCTGAAACTATCCAGCAAAATAATGCTAAGTCTAAAACGCCTGTCTGAAAACATCCAGCAAAATAATCATTTATCACACCCACAGAACCTATCATACGGCGCTTAAAAGCCCAGTAGCCAAAGCTATACAAAAAAAAATACAGTTATCAGTATTTGTTATGATTACTTTTTAAATGTAGGTATTCCATACAAGTTTTGTATCGCGCATTATCTTACACATTCTCTGTATCAAATATAGTTTAAATTGTGATATTTGTAGCGGTTTTATGAGAATTCTGATAGCGAAGGTGAAAAGCGCGGAAAAAGGGGTAAAAGTGAGGCGCCGACGCAGATACAGTTCAGATAGATTAAACGAATAACTATTCAGAGCATTCAGTTACACTAAAATGTCAAGTGGATCAGGTTTAAGTGCTAGAAGCGGAGAAATATTCAGGTATGTGACAGATTATGTTATCATCATATTACTTACGATTGAGATCTCATAAGTTACATAGTGAGCACAGCGGTAGGTATAATCATTTAGTCCGTACTTTAACCTACCTTTTCGGGACGTCACTATTTAGTTACATACCTACAATTGTACAACCGATGTTGTATGTATGACCTGTTTTAAACGGAGTTGCTACCTCACGGTATAGATCTATCTACTGGCCGAGTGTCTACTGTACAACGACATGATTAGATTCTACGTTGTTGTTTATGTGGCATACAGAATAATCTTCCAGTTCATGCCCACCTGTTCTTAGTAGGTATATGTATAAACGAAAAAAAGAAAATCACGGGATCATGCCCACTCTAGTATGGATGTTCGTCCATTACTTGCCTCACTGCTTGCAGGCCTCGCATCAAAGCCAAAGTTATATAAAGTCCTAATTATTGCCTAACATTTTGTAACTGAAAATAATTTAATTATGACAGTAGTTCTGAAGTTATTAAATGTTAAAGTTGGGAATCGGAAAAAACAAAAGTGCTAAAGTTTGGCTGTATATCGAGTATTTCGTTCTTAAATCGTTATCGTTGGCTATACCGAAGCAAACAGTGCAAAAAAGGTTCACACCACAGTAAATCTTTAATAAAAATACGTAATGGTAGTAAGATCTTAAAGAATTAAGTTAGTTTCCCTGTTTTGTACAACAATTGCAGTAGCTATTCTACATTAGAAAGAGGGATATTACATACCTATTTGCTTTAATTTTCATTTTTATGAGAGACAATTTCTTGGACCAGAAATGGGCATTTTCCTTTATAACTTTTAAAAATAAACCTAGCTGATAACTTTATAGGCAAATACAGTCATAATAAATATTTAAAAAATGATCCTGTTATTAGTTTATCACATAAGTAATTGAAAGATTTCATTGACCAAACGTAGCATAACATTTATTTAGATCAAAAGCAAAATACCAAATATAAAGAAAACTATACCAAACTATATTTTGATATAAACTATTTGCTATGAGGATTCACTGCTTAAATTCATGTCTCAATTAAGTATAAAATGTTTAATATTTTGATGTGTATGTCTCCAAAGTTCTGAATTTTACTCAAACACCTTTTTTAGTAATGAGTGAATAAAAATGTGTCCCACCAAATACATCTAAGTATGTACCTTTGTGAAAACTAGGCACATATAAACAACTATTAAAAGTAAAATAACATAAATAGGCAGAGCGAAAAGTTAGTTGAATCATAGGCAAAATAATTTCAGTGTACAGTATTTAAACCTAAAATAGATAGATAGATTAACACTTTATTGCTTACAAACAATACAACATGTAAAACAACATTAAAGAAAAAACTTAGAGCTAGAAGTAAGCAAAGGCGGCCTTATCGCTTGCAGCGATTTCTTCCAGGCAACCTTTACCTTAAAAGAGATAGTTGACACAGATTTGTCAGTAGTTGCAGAAGCAATCACAATAAAATAGACTTTATTTATTTTAATCTGTATGGTAAAATTAATTACTAATATTTGAACAATAGTAGCTGCCTACATTTCACTGTATTATCAACAAAATTGCAAATCAATTCAATATAGTACAAAATACAATGCATTTGTAAATATTCTATTAAGAAGTGTGTTTCATGAAGAGAAAGATAACACAAATACTTAAAAGTAGGTATTTGAAGGAAGGTCTCTGTTTGTGTCGTTCATTTGGTAGCAGGTGTAACCTGGTCCGTAAAGCAATAAAAGCAGATATAACCTGATCGTTTAACCGATGGTAGCAGGTATAAGTATTACCTGATCATTTAATTGATGATAGCAGGTAAAGACCTGATCGTTAAATCGATAAAAGCAGGTATAGTTATAACTTGTAATCTGATCGTTCAATTGATGGCAGCAGGTAAAGACCTGATCGTTAAATCGATAAAAGCAGGTATAGTTCTAACCTGATCGTTCAATCGATGGCAGCAGGTAAAGACCTGATCGTTAAATCGATAAAAGCAGGTATAGTTCTAACCTGATCGTTCAATCGATGGCAGCAGGTAAAGACCTGATCGTTAAATCGATAAAAGCAGGTATAGTTCTAACCTGATCGTTCAATCGATGGCAGCAGGTAAAGACCTGATCGTTAAATCGATAAAAGCAGTTATAACTATTATAACCTGATCATTAAATTGATGGTAGCAGGTAAAGACCTGATCGTTAAATCGATAAAAGCAGGTATTGGTATAACCTGATCGTTTAATCGATAAAACAGGTAAGACTTGATTGAAATCAATGTAAATTCGAAGTCTTCTCATACCAGTTAAATTAGTACCTATAAGGTTGGGCAAACAGGTAAGACTGATCATTTAATTGATGAATGGTAATAGTTACAAAAGCGAAAAACTGATTGTTTAATACACATATATATTGTATGTGTAAGTTTGTGTTTCTGTAAGTTCACAGCAGCGCCTGAAACAGCGTTAGGTAGACGAGGACTACAATGATAATTCATACTTCTTCTTCTATCGTGTAGGACCGAGTCAATGAACACGCAGTAAATTACTTACGTAATGTTTGTCCTTCTTTCCCGTCACATCAAAGCAGGTATAAGTAATATTTTTTTAAGTAAAGCTAGTGACATGCGAAGCAGGAGGGTGACAAAGGCTACTTTTTGCAACAGGAAATCATGTAAGTAGTAAATACAGCCACGGATGAAACCGGGGGTTCCCACCCTAGTTATTGAGATATGATGAGTGACTCTCAATAGTGTATTTGTGGAGGATGAAACAAGTGGGTCTGAATGAGAAGATGTACCTATTACGAAATGTTGAAAAAATCAAACGACATTTTGGATCAATGATTACTGTAGTATTAGTAGGTACGAGTACCAATGATTTTCACTCAGGGTATGACGTAATACAGGTAGGTGTGTAAATATTGATACCTACCAATATTAATATATCGCATATTATGTGACCACGAAGTTGCCATGCTTTGGATTTTCGTCGCGGGTTCGATCCCCGTGGATATTCTTGTAATTTATAGGTATCTATTACTGTTTACTGACTCTGTTTTAAGGTGTCCTTCTGCGCTGGGTACCTAACCAATAGATATTGTACAAATTTCAAGTAAGTTTTCGGGGGGTAGAAGTCTTCAGGTTACCTTCCTACAATATTCTTAGATTTTGCGTTCAGAATAAATAAGAAACCATGTATGTTTTATTTCGATTCTTGCAGTTTGGATTTATTATGTTGTTGTAAAAAAAAGGGGTAAAAGATGGACCTCATGCGACGGTAACAGTCAGATGGCGTATACTTAGATACATTATTTACATTGCTATGTAATTAGTCTGCTACAAGTATAGAGACTATGCAACGGTGACTGCGTTGGAAATCGTCAGCAAATTGAGGGTAAGCTTGCACAATTCAAAATAATTTCTCATTAAGCAGTTTTGTGCCGCGATATACCTATCCAGTGAAAAAGCATACCTCTTGTGGGTTACAGTCTACGACCGAGAACTATGAACTGACGACTTCTAGTGTTTAAGTACCTACATAGGTAAGTCATTTCTAAACTACAGGTTTAGACTGTCGGATCTTTACTCAGGGATAAAAAAGGAAGCTGATATATAGTGTAAATATATAAAAAAAATTAGTAATTTAAGGCGAGTCCAGTGGCTGCATTAGCAACTTGTAAAGACTTGTTTAATGTTTGGTGAGTGATATAATAAGTTTCATAAACCTACACTACCTTTGCTGACTTATGGAGATAATTAATCATCAATAAGCACTGGAAAATAATTTAATATTTGGTAAAAAGCTTTGTCAATATCATACATGAGTGTACTTTATATTAACCTACCTACTTATTCCTTTTTATAAATTTTGTTCTGTTAATAATAATAAGTGTTTAATTGCAACTATTCTAATGGAACGAAAAGTTAATTTAATATTAAATTACATTTGGAAATACGAAAAAGATAACTTTTGGGATAAAAATAAATTCACTAAGCAAACTAGCAGAAAGTCAATTTCTTCTTAGGAGAATAGTGCCTATTTATTTAAGTACGAATCTAACAGCTTATCTTCGGTTTTCGCTTTTGTTGCATCAGTACGAAAAAATAAAATGAATTACTTTCAATATTCAACTGTTTTAATTCAGTGTCAATTTCACCAGTTCCTCAGTTCATGTACAATAAAATACCGAATTATCATACTTAATATTAATAAGTTGAACTAAGCTGCAAAATCATACATAACAATAGAACTAGTCAATAATTCCTTATGCGAGTATAAAATATTTGACGATACGTATCTTTTTTTATCGATGATAAAAAGTATCTAAGTATTTATCCCCTACAGATACAGATCTCAAGGACTGCAGATTGAGTCAAGCAAAATAACATGTCCCTAATTCAAGGAGAATAAGGACTTGTTTTGTTTACCCAAGCAACATTATATCGGGTAAATTATATATTGAATTCTAAGTCTATCACTAGTTAAAATACCAATATAGTTGAAAAATTAAAAAAAAACGAAGAAGGGGGAAAAGGTAATAGACAAAATACTTAGTTTGTTTAGATGTAATGAATTTATAATTTTATTTATTTGTGCGTAACATAAATAAAATTAAGGAAACCTACATAAGTATGTTTACACTAATCTATTTGAATATGCTTTATTCTACTAGTAAAGTAAACAATTGAATATTATGAAAATATGCAACTCAGTTTAATATGATGTTAGAAAAAGTAATAATTTATTACAAATGGTTTTTAGAAAATATTATTTAATGGATCAAACTTAATCGAGGAGACTATAGCAAAACTAAAACAAGAAAGGGATGTAGTGTATCGAGTAAGTCTATTGACTATTGTAGTACACTGAGTAAGTGTATTGACTGTCAGTGTTTCGTGCGCATACGTCACTACGGTGGGGTGGGGACTACATCTGCCCCGTCAGTCTGTACCCGACCGTGTCCATGAGTGGTGGTGTGTTGTCGAACCAACTCCTGTCAAGTCAATCATCAATACGATCCCTGTGGATCGTACACCTAGTAAGGCGACCTCTAAAAGCTTGCTTATATATTCAACTTACAGCTTGAATGGTCGATAAGTATGATGTTAATTACTGTAATGACGAACGATAACGCTCCGGTTTAATATTCTAAGTACTGGAGTTAATTACTTAATTGAAGTTTATTAAGTGGCGGTCAAAGTAGGTGTTTTCCGATCGTTGGACAAGGGTTCTCAAATCATTATTAATTGCTTTTATTTTATTAATGGTTTTCCATCCAGGGATTTCACTTGTGGCTGTTTTTGTTTCCCGTGGGTATGAGATACCCCTCACAAAAGTAGGTTGTGTCACTCTCCAAACCTTATAACCACATTTAAAAAATCATAACACGTAATAAGAAGAAGAACACATAATAACTTCATTTAAAAAAAACAGACAAACACACAACCGATTTATAAAAAAATATGAGTAGGTATGTTGTATATAGTCACATAAAAATATTATACGGATACAGTCATGACACGACATGACATGATTATAAATACGTGTAGGTACTTATAGAAATGAAAGAAGGTGTCTACTATTTGATAGAATATTTCAATTTCGATTTATTTGTAATCAAAGGTAAGGTAAGTATTATTTTAATATCCATAACGTATCTAATAACAATAGGAGCAAATTTATAAGCTGTGGATATTGAAACCAAACTGAAACCACTACACTGAGGCAGTTAAAATCACAAAGAATCTTCCAACCGCATCCGTTTCTTTTTCCGTTCGATTCCTAGAACAAGCACTAGTTGCAAACGAAGAAAAAAGGTATTAGCAGCATATGGGTCGTTCATCAACGCCCAACGCCCCCTGGAGGACGGAAGGGAATCGCTGTTCCTTTTATTTCGCCGCTGAGTGAACAATATATTCGTTACTAACGAAACGTTCACATCCTGTAGTTAGGGTTGGCAGAAAAAAGCTGAAATAGAGATAATATTGCTAGTGATCTAACGTGCAATCCTATACACCTAAGAATTACACATCACATTCAATACTTCAATTATTTGCATTAGACTATACTTACGTCGATATAAAAAAATTTAGATACTTAGTGTGTTTTTTTCACATGTTCTCATTTTTTGTAACCATTTACTCTGTAGACGATCTGAAACCTATTTCATTCATTTTAGACATTTGTAAAATTATGAAATCGACATAAAATATCTATTTAACCTTATCATAGTCTAAAAGCTGTCAACAATTGGTGTGTACATAGTTTATGCAGCTAATAGGTAATTTGTGGAAAACAAAAAGTTATGGGTTGTTTGAATATGACTTATAGACTTTCCGAGTAAGTTAGTTGTCATATGAATATCTTATTCCGAGTAAATTAGTTGTCATATGAATATCATATAATAGAACGCGCATTTAGCGAACGAGACGGCCCCATATCGATGACGCAGACACATTAGGAACAAACTATCCGACATTTTTTACGAACTCGTGATAGCCCTAATCACAGCCGTTCAATCCACTTGATTGAGTAGATTGTGAGTAGGTACCAGATTGAGTTGTATGCTTAGAGTAGAATAAGCAAGCTATAGAGTAAGCTATAGCGGCACCCCTATTCTACCCGGGAGTGTCATATCAAACGATTAAGGGATAATTATCTAGGAAATGGGCAGCAGCGTTCCCTGTGAATTTAAACATCTTGCACTGCGCTCGCCAGTCCGCCTGCCAAGCTGAGTGAGTATAGCAATACCCCCCGATACAGGGGAGACCCATGTTCAGCAGAGGACTGTCGTGGCTGTAAAGGTAATGTTACGTGTATAGCTCAGCGCCATTGAGACAAGCGTAAGGAAAAACTCTACAGATACCTACGTCAAATGTAGGAGAATCGTAGTGTACCAAAGTATATTGTCTGTGGTTTTGCTGCTGATGGACAGAGAGGTATTCTTTCATACCCGTGCCAACCGTTCATATCTAGCAAGTCGCACTCTACCTTCTTTAATATACTCTAAGGTTATACGCAGTCAGTTTGCTTATTGAAACGATTCCACCCGCAAAAATAACATGCTCGCTTCATACAATGCGGATTATATCGATTGTTCCAATATTGCACGAAAGCCGTTGATTTATTACAGTGGGATTTTAAATCATAAGCTCATTTTCACGTGCAGTGATTGCCAATTGGCATTTTCGTAAGTTAAAAGGAAATCGGTAAATGAAAAATTCAGTTTGGTATGTTAATTATTGGGACGAGACCGCACAAAATTAATTCTCACATTTGAATTTTACGCCGTTCATGAAAAATGGGGAAGTAATAAATTCTTACTGGGTTTTACAGACCACAGGCTATCCTCGGGCTACTGCGCTGGCAGAATATCCTGTAGTAATATACTAACAGAGCAAGAAAATTTATCCATAAATCAAACACTAGCAAAATACGCTAGACACGAGTTCAACGTTTGTCTAAATTTTTGTGGTAAGGCCCATGGTATCCACATAGGTAAACACAGGCAGTAGTTTTTGTATCTCGTTGTGGGTAAATTAAACGAATTAATCTGAATCACTATACATATCGCGTCCCACACTACAAGAAAATTAATAAGAGAGAAGTTTAACAGGAAAACAATACGTTATTTCCGATACGTAACTTACCAATTTAAAAATGTTCTTTTAAATCTGTTTTACAATGTCTTCTCGAAAGCTCACTGCTTTTACGCCTTCTTATTCTTTCTTTGAACTTTTTCAGTAAACTTTTCATCAAAGTCCTTTACCAAGTTAAAAAAAATTCTAGCATTACATAAAAAGTTTCTTCTCTTGCAGTTTAACAAAACTTTGGTCAGTTTTATGCACCTAGTTTTTAAACTCTGTCTTTGCGGTAAGAAATAGAGACAAGATGTGTGTATGTAGATAATTATTAATTATATAGGTAATGGAAAGATCGTTTGTAAAAACTAAAATGTAACTATGAGACTGACTATAATAAAAAGACATTTTGACGTTGATTTTGATACACAACACGGACTAAGGACACTTTTTGCGTTGAGAAATGGCTACTTTCCACGAAACAGCCCTCACTTGACGTGCCCTTAAGACACCACCATTTTACCACCGAATGAAATGAAAATTAATGACAGACTCAAGTATTTTTCCGTGTTGGTTAGAGTACACACCATTTTTCCGTTTTTGGCGCAAAACCCTCATTTATTATGTAAGTTGGTGGTAAATGCAGATGGCAGTGGAATAAGGTTATTTGTGTTATTCCAAGTAAAGTAAAAAAGTCCCAGCTAACGTTTTATTATCTGCCTGTTTGAGTGGGAAAAGCTTTCACGGTATAAAAACGTATCAATTATTCACTGCAGGAAACCGAGCGGGCTTTATCTACGTTATTAGCTGACGATATGGAAGTAACGTTAATTTGTTTGCTATAGAAAAATCTTTTGTGGCTGGAAAAATGTTGAACCTGAGAGCTGCCTGACAGGTAGATTTCGCGAGACTGGTGTCGGATAATGTGTGGTGCTGGCTTAGAATAGCATCACCCCATATCTATCCCGTGGGTGTTGCATGAAGAGACTAGGGTTTGAGAGATTATTATGGTGACTCACAGTCTTCTTCTTCTTAACTGCAACTTCAAGATTTTACTGCTTACCATTTTCTCTCTTTAAAATAGTACTTACGTATTGATAAACAAGGTCTTCTCCTGTGTTCATACCTTACCTAGTCTTCTCTAGTGTACTAAATATCAGTGCATTTTCTATGGAAATATTATGCTAGGCTGCGCACGTTAACCGAAGGCGCGTAGGTATAAGCTTGCATGAACCTCGTTAGTCGTTACAGAATATGCTTGCCTATCGACTAGAATGTCCGCTCCAAATAGTAAATATTATGCAGTGTAGAAGATTATGGGAATATTATAGGTAAGGCGGGCAAGTAACCTAGTTCGTCACAGTGATGGTAGGTTAGGTATATTTTAAAATGAAAATATAGGGCTTATAATTTTCTTCTCTTTGTCCACCATTAGCTCGGCAGTCTTCTTCTTCTTCGTACAACGATCCGTAGTAAAAGTAGTTGAATCTAGTGATCTGATGATGCCTGCAATGTTTTCTGCACGACGTCCTTTTAACCCGGTATAGGACATATTTTCGTTTTACTATTTTAGTTTTATTAAAGATATAAGATTTTGGAACAGGACTTCGGTTTTCGGAGACTACCGTCGAAAATAGTTGATGACTGGTAAAAATAAGAAATGTAAGTAGTGCTTAAATATAATTAAGGTACCTACTTAACGTATGTATTATGTACTTAAAGGTACTTATTTGATGTAAAACTCATGACATGTGACCTACGGCCAATGACCTACAAAAAAGAAAGAAAATTATACTTAAATTAGTGTTTAAATACCGCACAGATTGAACTAAGTCAAACAAAAGCCTCTGAGGCAACTGTTCGTAAAAGTTTGTTTGTAAGTCGATTATCTCTTTTAGAACTTCGCTTATTTGCGAAAGAAGTTAGCTTCAGGGCTTTTAGAATAAAAAGATAGGTAGATAGATTGTAAATAGTCCTTTTTTATGACGACGTAAGCACTTATCTAAATTTTATTCTGACCAAAGTCAGTTGTCGTAGACACAGACAGTACCTAGTTGTAAAAATAATGTTGAAAATTATACTTACTTTGTTTTTGTTGAGTCAAGTCATGTCAAGTTCATATCTTGTAATTTTTATTTTAATAACAAACAAACACACATAATGTTAATAAATTAAAAGCAACAAAAATACTCAGGAAAAATACAGTGTGACTACAATAATTTAGGCGCGCGTTTAGACAGTGTTTAAATTAATTGTCAAGCGACTTCAACCATGTCTGACTTTTTTTGTAATAACACGGATAGTGTTTTTCTTTACCATAGATTCTATGGTATAGAAAATAACGAACCGACTTGTGGCAACTTTTTCCTTTTACCAACTACTACCCAAACATTGTGGCAAGCGGGAAAACCGGTAAAACTTTACGGTTCCGGTAGACAAAGGTTCATTCAATGCCTCGTTCATTATCTCCTGCTGACAGAACCCGGAACACTCCATCAATCCAATTAGTTGGAATCAAGAAAAAATATGCGGTTTTTCCACGCCAATGTCCTGGCGAATAATTAATCGATGGACACGCACTGGCAGCTTGTTATGGTTGTGGAGTTCCTGTTTCAGCAGTTATCTATGAGAATATTTTTACCCGACTGAGTCCGGTGGAGGGTTACGTTTTTCGAGAGTATGTATGTATATGTCGCAGGAATGTAGCGAAATCCGGTAATTCGCGAAATCCCTAGGCCCTTCGCGAAGAGCCGGATAATAGCGAAATGCATCGATTTATACGCACATTTCCCGGAAATCTGCGAATTCGTTATTGGCATGGACATAAATCCAGAAAAACTGCCTAACTGAAAAATCGCCTACGCACCTGCTACGAAAGGTTCCATATGCTGATCAGGTGGTTCAGCCTGAAATTGCCTACTCATTCATGACCATGACCATGCCTAGACTATGACCATGACCATGCCCATGCCCATGACCATGCCTACACCATGACCATTACCATGACCATTACCATTACCATGACCATTACCATGATCATGACCATTACCATGACCATTACCATGACCATGACCATGGTCATGGTCATGGTCATGGTAATGGTCATGGTAATGGTCATGATAATGGTCATGGTAATGGTCATGGTAATGGCCATGGTAATAGTCATGGTAATGGTCATGGTAATGGTCATGGTAATGGTCATGGTAATGGTCATGGTAATGGTCATGGTAATGGTCATGGCAATGGTCATGGTAATGGTCATGGTAATGGTCATGGTAATGGTCATGGTAATGGTCATGGTAATGGTCATGGCAATGGTCATGGCAATGGTCATGGTAATGGTCATGGTCTAGTCATGGTCATGGTCATAGTCTAGGCATGGTCATGGTCATGAATGAGTAGGCAATTGCAGGCTGGACCACCTGATCAGCATATGGAACCCTTCGTAGCAGTTGCGTAGGCGGCTTCGTAGCCGCGTGTCGCCTTATACGCAGTTTTCCTGAATTTATGTCCATGCAAATAACGAATTCGCAGATTTCCGGAAAATGTGCGTATAAATCGATGCATTTCGCTATTATCCGGCTCTTTGCGAAGGGCCTAGGGATTTCGCGAATTACCGGATTTCGCTACATTCCTGCGACATATATACGGTTACATTTAATTAAGTACAAATCTCTTTAGGGTGTAATCTACTCACAAAATTGAACAACTATTGTTAGAAATTTCTTCGAAAAATGAAAAAAAAATTTGGACCTCCCATACTAAGTGACACACTTTTTCAGCATTTTTGTATGGGAGGTCCAAATTTTGTTTTTCATATTTCGCAGAAAAGTTTCAAACAAAAGTTGTTCGGTTTTGTGAGTAGATCACACTCTCAAGAGATTTGTACTTAATTAAATGTAACCCTATATAGGTTAGGGTGTCCCAAGGATTTTATTTTTGGATTCTGATCGATAGTGCAAGACCACTCTAAATTTCTGCAATTACTTAGATAGGGATAACGAATATATATTTGACTTTTTTCAATCTGTGTGTAATTGCCGAACTTTTGATAGGTATCTCTACCTACACTACACGGAGACGATAGCTTGAAAATGAAAACATGTCATACAATAACGGGGCACCCTAATGTTATGTGGATATGTGGACAAGAACATTCTTTTCACGGGCTACAGCTCTACCAGCTAGACGGATTCCTACAAATGAGTTGCTGTTAGAATTGTATCAGCGGTGCGAGTGACACTGACTATATTACGATTTTTTTTATTCCTAATGGCGAATTTTTAAAAGCAAAAAATACTTTGAATTCGACACTGCAGTCGGGTACCTAAGTATTTGTTTTTTAATAAGATTTGATGGGATTCGGTTTTAAATCAGTGAAATTTATTGCTGTTGTCTGATGAGTAATTTATCAGTGAATGGGTATTAGGTAAAACAAAAACTTAAAAAAAATGGTTTTTGATAAAATGAGATTACAAAATCCTGCACAAGGATTTGACGTCCTGTTTAGCACATGTACACAATATATTGTCAAATGCTTTAGTAGCTTCTTGAAAGATGGGATAATGCTATTCTAAGCCGGCCTCACATGGCATTTGTATTAAGCAAAATTTTTCTTCAATCATCAAGACAATCGTCCTAGTAAAATTTCGAACCATATTTTATATTAAGGTCACCCAATCGCACCTGCCTAGCCCACAGAGCAGGGAATTACCTCTATCATCGGGGCCCAGTTTCGCCGAGCCCCGCTTGGGCTCGCTTTCAGCGACTGATGGAACACAAACACAAACTGTGTCAATGACGTCAGCACTGCCCGAATTTTAGCCACAATATAGAGAGTTTACAGAAGGTTCACTCGACCTTATTAGGATTTTCGCGATTGCCACCATGTTACATAGCCAGGTTTGCTACTGTCAAAAATTTCAAAGTGTAAATGCTATTCTAAGACGGCACCACACGGCATTTATATACCTAAGCAATAATTTTCCTTTATCTCCAAGACAATCGTTCTATTAAAATTGCGTACCCAATTTTTGTTCCATCCGATCACACCTGCCTGACCCACAGAGCAATGAATCACCTTTATCATCGGGGCCCAGTTTCGCCGAGCCAAAGCTCTTTCAGCGGCTGATGGAACACAAACTGTGCCAATGACGTCAGCACTGCCCGAATTTTGGCCGCCTTTTGTAAGCTCCCTTCGTTTTGAAAGTTTTGAGGCTTATGCACAGAATGAGGCGTGTAGATGGTGCGCAGCACAGGTAGTAGATCCGGCGCTCGGAGGACCAAACTTGTTGAGGACCACGAAATAAAACCTCGGGTTTCTTCGATGGACTGTATTTTTACTGGTTGCACTACTTTCTTTACAAACTATTTAATATTAGGGATACTGCACTAGACTGGACTACTTTTCACTTTTACTTTTCACTTTTTCTTCACTGAACTGAGAACTGTACTGAACTGTGGCCCCACCCGGGATGTGCGTCAATATATACAAAATTAGCCAAATCTAGAATGTTCTGCACGAAGTTTGCGAAGAGCACGAAGAGGGCGGAAGTTATGAAAAATCTAGAACTTTCTTATAAGCGTCCAATCAGAATGCGTAATTTTTCGGGCAAAAATCTTGGTATCTCTCTCGGTAGGTCTCTTTCTATGATTAGCCATTAAAAACATCGGGCAAAAATCTTGGTATCTCTTTCGGCTGTTCTCTTTCCAGCCGCTAGCCAATCAGAATCGAAAAACATTGGGCAAAAATGGCAACACTCATCAAAAAAACTTTCTCGCTCAAACGCTATCTAATATAGAACCATCAAAAAGCGATGACGGACCTAAAGTTCTAGATCTTTCCCAATTTATCAGCCAATCAGGATACAGGGCAAAATGACAACTAATACAAACAAACTCACACAATCAAATAGCCACGCCTAAAACTATCACAAACAAACAAATTACTCGTCTAAACGCTAGCTAATTCAGAACTTATAATAAGTAATGACTAATCTAAGACAAAAACTGACGAAAGACATTAGATAATTAGAACATAATTATATACATAAACAATGCCTAAACCTAAACCGTATCTAATGCCTAAACCTATGTATTCTAGCGTTTCTATGGTCTTCAGGGGTTCGCGCTCGCCGTCCGGAACAAGGCGCAAGCTATGTAGACATACCGAGAGTAACGGAAAGGGTCAATCCGAAAGGAGGTCAAGGTACTCATGAAACTGAACAACTTTCTATTTTTGTTCTATGAACATGGATCGGAATATGAAAAAAAATTAGGCCTCCCATAGTAAATCAATTAGATGATCGACGATTTTGTATGGGAGGTCCTAATTTTTGTTTTCATATTTCGACCCATGTTCCATGGAGAAAGTTGTTCAGTTTCATGAGTACCTTGACCTCCTTTCGGCTTATTATACCCTTTCTTTTACTCCCGGTATAGTAAACGTGGGACATGAGGCGTAAGATGGCAAGATGATGCGAAGCGCATCGCCGTGTGTAGCTTTGTCTCTTCTGTTTCATATATTTTATATGGAAAGGGTTTTCATGTCGCACGTCTCATATCTTCAACAATTGCTTGTCTGACAGATGTTATTTTGCTTTTCGCGTCGCGCGTCTCATCTGTAGAGCTTGCCCCTTATGCACAGAATGACATAAGCCTCATTTCAACTAGGAGACACTTGCTGAGGCTTCAATGTAGGCAGTAATTTTAAATGAAATTAAGATACAGGGTTATTTTTTAGTCAGTGCGCAAACTTATATCATGATATCAGAATCGTTAATAGAACATTTTACGCGAATAAAAAAAATAATTTTTTTTAAATTATTTTTTTGCTTTTGTCCGCCTCATAAAAAAGAAATCATGGACACACTACTTTTCAATCGGGGGTGCGTGAAACTGGCAACGGCGCTCGCGCAGCGCACCCTTCAGTCAGTTTCAGTTCTCGATTTGACCCCGTCGCGGGCGGGCGCGCACGCACCTTCGTTTCGTGACACTACATTCCCCGCCTGTGATCCCGAAATGATTTCGCGATGTCATGTTACTGCCGGCCGGGTCGCCTGACCTGACCCCTTGTGAATTTTTTGTGGGGTGAAGTGAAACGGTGTTCAATGAGGAGCCGCAAAGTCGGCAGGACCTTCAAAACAAAATCATTAGAGCTTTTGAAGAGCTCTAAAGTGAAGATTACCGGCAAGTCTTGGAACACGTCGAAGAAAATGAACAAAAACGTGCCAGACTGTCTTCAGCAGGTAGGACTGGATTATGAGCAACTGCTCTAGTACTCAAATCATCTTTCTAAAGGCTCAGCTACACAAGACCGGCGCGCGATAGCCGCGTTCTGGCCATACGAGTTTTTGTATGAATGCCCGATCAAATTACACCCTGTTAATTTGTATGAGTAGACCGTTTTTAGTCTTTATTCCTAAATAACCTCTCAAGGTTAGTTCACATTGACGTAGTAGCAACATTTTAGTGACCTAATCAAGTTTGACTGTCATACTTTTTTGAATTTTTCACTACTTTCTCATTAATGCACAAAATTGCTGTTTACTTTACTTTAAATGCAGATGTACTGTAAGGATAATTCGGTTAAAATCATCGAAGGGCAGGCACGCGCAAAACGAAGCTACCGCATAGCATCAGTGTACATAAAGCTTTACTGCAGCGCGGCGCGGGCGGCGGCGGCGGCGGCGCCGGCGCCAGATGACCCGCGGGCGCCACCATGTCTGGCGTTGTAAGACGCGGTGACTAACCGCGACGTTGCCAAACCGTCACAACCTCTGTAGTAGTTAGGTTGTGTAGGCATTTTATGTACTATCAGCAACGGCTCCAGTTGCCACTGAAGTCTTTACTGGTTATTCAGAATGTTAGAAAAACCTTTGAATGTTGATCTTTGAAAATGGGTATCATAATCTTAACTGATTTAACTGTTGTAACTTTATTCTTGTTAACTGTAAGAAAAATCATTCTTAAGTTGATCACGTAGATGGTTGGTTACTCGTGGTGCTACTGATAGTACAAACCCGAGTTACCATTAAGGATTTAACATTTACAGGTAGGTAAAGTAGCATCACTCCATATCAGGCCGCGAGGTTCGTAAAACGTAATGAACACCAGAGTTCTCTTTTGATACAATAAATACCCTGCACTGCGCTCGCCAGTCCAACCTGGTGACAATTGTGTCACTTCAGTTTGGTAAGGAATAAATTGCAAGCTAAACTACCGTCCGTTATAAGATGTTCCGTGCTTTAGAGGTGTATTAGAGGGAAGGTAGGTATTTAGATAGCGTTGCTTACTGCTTACACAACCACGTCAGAGACAAAACACTAGGTATGTGGTTTAATAAAGGGTTCATCGACCCGATGTCCCTCACGAAATGTTAGAAATCAACCTAACTTTCCTACATTATCACATCACCCTAATAAGCCCGTTTTTACGGTACGGTACCTAGTCTTATCAGGGATCTGACAGCTGTGAAATCTTTTTATCATGTGGGATACGGACTCGACAAATGACCCGATCAACCCTTGCGTATGTTAGTAGTAGCTGCTCTTTCTTAACCTAACTGGGAAAAAATCCCACTACCTACTTGATTAACAAAATAATCTTATCTCTCCGCATAAACGAACCAGGGCCCATCAGATCAAAAGACCAACATTCAAACCTCTACCTACACCACGGAGGCAGTTTAAGTGTAGGTACTTGTGAGATAGGTACTTAGTTGTTATCGATCATTGACCTTGACTGGTCATTGACCTGTATTGCAGGTAGAAGCTAGAACACAGTCAGCTGACAGGCCTAGGGAATTGGGCCGCGCGACGTTGCCATACTGAAAGCCACGCAGTGTACCTAATAGGGTGATCCACACTTACGTACGATCCTGGGATAAGTTTAAATGCGATTATTTCAAGTTTTTTGTTCTAAGTCAGGGGTAAAAAAAAAATACGTGTGTTCTAAAATTTTATAACCATTACGTATGTTGAAGCTGCGCACTGACTAAAAAGTAACCCTGTATATTTGCGTGTGGCAACTGTTAACAAAAACTAATCAACATCATTGGTACCAACATTCAGTGTAGCAGGATGCATCAAGGATCTGGATCCCATGGAGAGGGGTTTAGATAAGTTTTAAAAAAAAAACGTACTCTTCTGTAGGTCTGTAATACCGCAATAGACAATGTCATGCAGCCAGTCGCACGGTGACCCGAATTATTCAATTCATTTTTTTTTTCGTTTATTTCATTCTTAACATTACCACTTGTCTCATTGGGGTGTAGCTTTCTCTAGCGTCCAAGACGACTGAAGAGCATGAGTTGGAACCGTGTCAAGAACCACTTGTATGCAGGTTCCGTAGTTTCGGGAACTCAAGTCGTCTAACTCACCCGATTCATCAATTTTTTTTTTATTTCTCACTTAATTCACCCTGACTTATTTAATAATAATCATCAATGTAAATGATTACACTAATAATAAAGTAATTCATAAGAAACTAACGTGCTATATTTCTTTAGATCCTAAATTTAGGTACCTAGACCTACCACATTGAGCTGCATGACTATCAACATAGGTTTTCATCATCATAATATAAATATTATGTGTGTTTGCTTGCACAGATAAAACATCGTATAAACCGTATGGTTAGTCTTAACTAAATTAATACGGTATCGACATCTTAAATATAGGTATAGTACCCATGTGTCCCGTAGTCTACACAAATTTATTAATCGTGTAAGCTTAATGAAATCTTTAAGAGGTTAATCAAGTGAGCACATACTAACATTGTCCATTTCCAGTATGATTAATTACTCAAACTCAACAAACATCAGTTAATTAAGCGTCAAATGTATCCGGTAAATTTATCATAATTTGTCTCTTCTTTCTCATTTCTATTTATCATTACTAAGTCTGAATTAAAATGTTTCACACTTATTTAGATCCAGTATACCTATTCAGATGCTGACAAATAATATTGAATAAGTACCTCAAAATCAAAATAGTAATAATATTATTGATAGTCAGCACTCACCTGCTAACGTATAGTTGCACGCCACTATACAGGGTAATTTTTTATCGCCCAGGAAAAGCAGGGATCATTCATTCCCATAGAAAAAGTTGTTCAGAATCATAAGTAGAATCACCCTGCAAATTTTCCTGGGTGATAAAAAAATAACCCTGTATAGGTATAGTATATATATATTATTAATAATAATAAAGGTATAGTGTAGTATCTTGGTCTAGTAGGTATAGATGTCGCTGCTGCCGCTACCGTATTTAGCGTACTACATAATTAACTTGTTCTAATTCATCAACCGTGTAAGCTTAATGAAGTCTATAAGAGGTTAATCGAGTGAGCACATTCTAACATTTTCCATTTCCAGTGTGATTAATTACTCAAACTCAACAAACATCAGTTAATTAGGCTTCAAATGTATCCGGTACATTCATCATAATTTGTCTCATGAGCTTGGGGAATGGGAAATGTGTGACGTCATAGCTTCCGGTATACAAAACAGAATGTATAACAACACATTACGTCTGTATACCATGTGGTGATAGGCAGAGCGTAAACGGCTATAAATCCTTTTTGACATCTGATAAATATTGAGCGTCATTCCAACGCCTGAATTTGCAATACCCGTACACAATGAAAAAAATTGTTTCTTGCTGAACAGGAATAGCATGATGCTACACTGAGAAAAATCGTGGCCTAATAAGTTACCAACTTGCTTATTAGGAAAAAATATATTTGAGTCATATAAGAAAATTTTAAGAGCAACAATTGATAGTTCTATATTACAAATAAGCTTAAATGTTAGAACGTCTTATTAATATATTATATTAATTCTAATAAGCTTACTTCGTTAACTTCAGAACGTAGCCTATTTTAATGATAACTTATTAATATGTATCAAGTTGCTTAAATGTTAGTAAAAATTATAATTATTTGATCTAAACCTGACTTTTATGCATATTATTAGCAACATTTTTGTTTAAATAATCAGACAGTCATTATTAGTAAAAAGTTTTTTAGTTTATTCGATTACTGTACTTCATTTAAACGAACGCGCCCTTTAGTGATTGAGATGATCGATTTGACAGTTCAAACAATTTGTTGTGTGCACGCACCAAGCGCATCAGATCATGTTAAAATACGTTTTAGTTTGTTTTCGGCCGGCACCCAGCGTTTACGTTATTTTGTGTGCGAGTGAAAAGTGATTCTCGTATTCATATTGTGTTGTGATTCAAAAGTGCATAATATAATAATATACGTACTGCAGTTCGCCTTCCAAATGGATGAGATATTGGAGCTTCTACGAGCCTGGGGACTCCCAGAGCTAGCACCATTTTTCATAAGTAAGTACTCAGTACCTACCTAGCTGCCTATAATTACAAAGCCTTTAAGGACCTATTCAAGAGTAGATCCCTCCCGCCATCCCGGAATGCCGTACGGCAGCCCCCCTAGGTGCACTCCCGTCTCCACTAAAGTGGAGCTGAGCTGAGCTAAGCTGAGCGGGGCATAAATTTACAAATCATCATGTTCCAGTAACGTGGGCCGCAGATATCAGGTTTCATGATTGCTCAGTTCATGCCCCGCTCAGCTCAGCTTCAGTAGAGACGCACCTTTACTCTGGTGACAGGCTTGGGTCGGCGAAGTAAGGTAGATTGCGGCAAGGTGAGGTAGCATGGAGTAAGATGATGCAAGGTGGGTAGGGTGAGGTAAGGTAGGGCTGGGTGGGGTAGCGTGACTAAGGGAGTAGAGTGGGGCAAAGAAGGATGGAGCAATGTTTTGCAGGTTTGATATGCTGGGTATGTAGGGTGGGCAAGGCAGGGTAGAGTGGGGCAAGTAAGGATAGGGTGGGGCAGTGTATGTAGGGTGGGGTAAGGTGGGGCTGGTTGCGGCAGCGTGAGCCAGGAAGAAGTAGAGTGGGGACCTATATGGTAAGATGGATAAGAGTGGGGAGTTTTGATAGAGTGGGCACGCTGAGTGTGTCGGGGCGACTAGGGTAGGGTGGGGCTAGGTTTGGCAGGGTGGGGTAAGGTAGTGCAAGGTCGAACAAGGTGGGAAAGGGTGGGGTAAGGTGTGATAAATGACACATAGTACGCACCTACTTATTAAACTTCTATGAATGTTGTATTGCAGGATATACCCATGCTTATTGACGACTTTCTCCAGTCAAATGGAAGCGGAGCGTCAAGTGGAAGTGGAATGTCAAGCGGTACCTGCGTTCACAAAAACCAGCGAACGTCACCAATCTCTTCTTTAATAAATGATGTCGAAAATAACGTAAGCACATCTACATGTTTTTTTATCTAATTACGCATTGCAAACCAAATTATGAAGCTGCTTTTAATGATGGAGATCTACTGTGAAGGTTTTTAAGTAATGTGATTTTGCAACAATTTTTTTTGTGTTACAGGATCTTTTGAAATACTGCAAAACAATGTAGAAACAACGGGTTTATTGCGATATAAAAGCAAATCTTTAGAAATTGAAAACGAAAGAAACCCTTTGGCTGCAACAATTTCTTCAAAATTGATTGGAACGTTTAGTAAAAAAAAGGCGATGAAAGACGATGGTTTCTTGGCACAAATCATTGATTTGGCAAAAGGTTGGTATAACAAACATTCAGACATACTTATTTTATTTCTTTGACCATCGATTGTACCCAAAATAAGCTCCGGAACTATTTACAATTTATACAAGTCACAATAGGTTTACTCATTCTAAGAAAAAACCAACAATAAACCTACACAAATGAGACTACATATTACGATTTATAACACTCATTTTTAATTCGAACTATACTTATACTAAAAGCATTTTGCAGAATTCTTCTAATTTAGTGTACCTACTAATTTAATTTGTAATTTTAGATACAAACGAAGAAAACAGGAACGAAGGAAGTTGCCTGAGCTTATTAGTCCCAGTATGGTGGCATTGCCCGGCCAGTCAACCTCCAAAGTCCAAGAAACGCAAGGACAAAAGATGGAAGCCTACAAAAGCAGAATGCAGGAAGCATTCATCCATATTGTACACGATGATGAGTAGGTATACATACACCATATCCCCGGTGAGTTTGGGGCAAGGTTGAGCAGGTGGGGCAAGATGTGGCATGGTAAGATTTTGCCCCACCCTCTGCCAGAACATGCCCCATCCCGCCCGATCTGGCTCACCCTCTGGGACAAGATGTAACAGTATAGGGCAAGTTCTGGCAGAGAGTGGAGCAAAATCTAACCATGCCACACCTTACCCACCCTGTCCCATCTTGCCCCATCCTCACCGGGGACACACCGAAGTAGGTATGTTTAAAATCAAGTTGTAAGATGAAACGTGACTAGTGTATGTAATTTTCTATGGTACCAATGTTTCATAAATATGAGTAGAATCACTCTGCAAAATTTGCGCACTGGTTAACATTGTATATTTTTGTTACTTTATTTTATAAGTAAACATGTTTAAAAAGACCTAAATTGTTTGGTGGTTGTTGAAGACGAGAAAATGAACATCTCGCAGTAGCCAAAAACTGGTATTTGAATTAAATACTATTCAGCCTTACTTAGGTATATTATAAATGAAAGAAAGTTATAAATCTAGCAGCAACGCATTGCAATACGTTTTGTGATTTTAAGCGGTGTAGATTAACCTAGCTCGGCAATACTGTGTGATATGATTGGATAGAACTGAATCCACCTAAGAATTAGACATACTATAAGTATTGATCTGTACTGAGCATTGACTGATTGTTTTATTTTTCCCAAATTTTGATTCATACTAAAATAATAAACAATGCTTACAATGAATAAATTTATGTGTTTTTTTAGTAAAAAAAAGTTCCTACTGTAGACTACGGACGATTTTGCAAGGGACACTGCGCGCGCTTTTCATAATAATCGTGATCGCGAAAAGTGCGCGCAGTGTCCTCGCAAAACGTCCGTATAGTCTGCGGCGGCCCTAATTCTCATATGGTATTTCTGGCAACCCTGTAAACTTTTACCCAATAAACAGGTACATAATTGAATATAATATGATTTTGGTAGTTTCAAATAAGAACACTTGATTACACTAAAACAGATTTAATTTATTTTAAATATTTGGAATAATAACACTGAAAACACTACACATTAAACTCAAACACTATACTTGTTAGATCAAACAAATATAATAATTAAGATCGATCATGTATCTGTCAGGTTTAACAATGTTTTACGTTCAATTCTTATTACAAAACTAATTAAATATATCACATTACTTGTTTAAACTATACATAACTTAGTAGAAGTTAATGAAGTACAATATTACAAGCGATTACGCATTTTTTAGCTGTAATAAAGCTAAACATGAGATTAAACTAATAACTTGTTATCCTATACAATTTTTAATTGTACAGTCAATTTAGTATTTACTAGGTCCAATTAAGTTAAACATTTGATACCTGCCACAAACCTAATAAGATCTAACAAGTCACTCGCTTACACCGTACATTACTTCACATATGCAATTAAGTTACCAAATAAAAGTCATCACACAAATTGTTTAATATTATCAAGTCTTAACAACATGCATAAAGGGTAGTTGATAACATTCACAACCAGGCATGGTAAAGCCTACAATTTACTTATTTTAATGTAGTACTTTACTAGGACAGTTTTCGTAAATAAGAAGGCTTGATTGCTGGAATCAAAAAACTTCTTTTGCTCGTATATAAACATTTTACTTGTTCGCTGCAAGCATTTTCTTAATGAATTCAAACGTTTTTTTTTCTCAGTGTATATTAAGCTGATATTATAGATTTGCTAAGTACATTTTTAAATACAACAATATAATGGTTATTTTTACTTCCTATCTAAATAATTTTGAGTACCTGCATGACTGCCATCTTAAAATTTATGATTGTCAAAGAAGTTTGACTGTGATGAAATGTGATCGTTACAAAATAGGTGTATTTTATGTTCATTTTATATTGGGATGGGTAAAATATTTTTTATAAAATAAAGGAGACAGGTACCAATCCAATCATGTTTTCTCTAATTCGCTTCTAAAGCATCCAAATATCCATTTGCACGTAGACTGCATACAATTCTTCAGCGCCATTCTTAACCTGTCCAACTTACTTTAAATGTAGTCCATATCTCTTCACTGTACCTGACATATCATTTACATAATAACCCAACTAGTATTCCGCCCCATCTTCAAAATTCGACTGAAGCAATCATAACTTAAGGTCGGTTTTGGAGTGAAGTTTGGAAATGTAAAGCGATTCGCCAAGTTCGATTTCTCGTATGCATAGACTGAGTGCAAAGTTATTATTATAATATTAGTTGGAGCGTTTGGACCAGTTACATACGTTTTGATGGTAGATGGTACTCTTACGACTTTGGTCAACGAGTTTATACTAAGTTTCTAACCTATACCTAGGTATCTTCTTACATACCTACCTGCATAGAGATTGACATATATAGGATGTGATCCAAACTTTATAGTAAAAACCCATTGCTTTGTATTATATCTAGCCTTCATTTTTTGAAAAGGCAGGCTTATTCAGCCAGCCATTTACAAAAATGTCCAGATTGCGTAGACCATCACTACGATCGACATCAAATTAGTCGACTAGTGAAGTCTCAGCCACAAGATTGATGCTCAACGCAACGGGGTCTGTTGTGATAGATGGCGCTATATTATCTCATCATTTGGCCATTTTCTTATCACTATTTGTACCAAAATGAACCTAGTAACGGTTCAGATGCAACCAATTACCTAACCTTCTTTTAGTTTTTGCTTCTTGACATTAAATATTGGTTAGTTTCGTAGTACGTATTTCCTTTTAAAAGAATCACTCAGGATCTGTCCATACAGCAAATTTTATTCGCATACCGCGATATTTTACCTATTTTATTACTGAAATGAAATAACAAGCGATATTTTTTCCGCTAGTGCGAAAACTTGCGGTTCAGTGTGTTACAAAGAAGTGAGAAACAAAGTCGTTGTGCGAATAGAGCCTTAGTATTTAAAAGATATGGGTGCAAAAACAAAGAAAATCCCCAAACATTCTCAACATTGAATCACGTTACATAGCGTGCTGATTAAAACATCATCTAAATAAGTAATTTCTGTCTTTACATTCGACGTTTCCAATTTTAAGAAAAGCTCTCACCACATGCTATAGGCACACGAACACGAATGTCACGGCGCGGAATTTCATGCAACATTTTACTCTGTCGGGCTAACGGCCATATGATGTAAATGTAATAAAGCAAATGGGTCTCCTTCCCGCCACTCGCGGCAGCTTCTCATGCCACACCGTGAAATATTTTTATGCTTAATTTTATTAACGCCAGCTACCAAAGTATGTACTCAGCATAATGTTATATGCGTTTACCTTTTCTCAGCCGTGTATGCTCTAATATCTTATTCAGTATTACTTTTTTATTTTCATTCGAGAATTATTTCACCCTTTTTGTTGAGAGATTTAGGTATTTCTTTTCCTCCAGCTCGCTTGAGAATGAGGTCGAGTTTATTGGTTGAGTTACGGGGAATTGGTGCTGTAGGTACCTACTATAAAAAAGAACAGCTACCTACAGTTTCAGTTCAGCTACACTGAACTCTTGAACAGGATATTTTTACTAAGCACGAGCTATTGACAGTACTTATAAGTAACTGAAATTGATCACCCTAGACAATCTGGTGCCAATTTGTTGTTTATTTTGACTCCCGATATATTTTACAAAGAGTAACTTCTTTACCCCTACTAATTTGTATAATGTGGTATAGTGCGCACGCGAGTTTATGAATATCCTGAAATTGTTGCCTTCTCATCATCTTCCTGCCCTTATTCCAATTACTTGGGGTCGGCGCAACACGTTTCGTTGAACACAAAGTCGTGTTGGAAAAGGATTTGGCTGAATTTTACGACCGGCCGCCTACCAGACGTCAACCCTCCTTGGGAATGCTTTTTTGGTGGATTAACCGCCACCATACGGTTGGCCCTGGGTGTTTGGGTCGGGTTTATCCCGCGGTCGCCTCTTACGACCCCCACAGGAAGAGAGTGGGTGGTGCTATTTTACTTTGCTGGCACCACACGGCTAAATTGTTGCCTTCTAATATGAGATAATATCCTACATCGTGCAAATCTATCATAATACAAATGTCTGATACTCAATGCTTCTTAAAACAGAACAGTAGCACGTATTTATTCACAGGTCTGTAGCAGAGTTCCCAAGATTGTTTGCCCATAAAACTCTTCAAATATCAATTTCGATCTGTACTTCAATCAGGCACTAATGCACTTATCTGTTACAATCTTGGCCGAACCCTAGCCTGGCTATGATGAGGGGTGTCTACAAAGATAGTTACTTATACACCAATCTCGGCAAATCGCCAGATCCTTAGTGCTGTCAGTCACGCAGCCCTGGCTATTATATGGCTTATCAGATAGGTTGAAGGCATAGCTGGTAATCCACTCCGGGATATTATGGCTTTATGTTGGTGGTTGCCATATCAGTCATAGGAAGGCTACTGCTGTGTTTGGGTCTCTCGAATCAGACAAAATTTTCTTACTAGGAAAATAAATGGAGAGTCTTCTTAACACATCAGCATAAATGGGGCGAAGTTTTGCTGCTAGTGACCGATAGCAAAAACTCAGAACCGACTGGTGATAAGGAACAACTTCTCAAAGAACATACCTAGGTCGAAATACGAAAAAAAAATTTTGGACCTCTTATACAAAATTTCCGATTAGCTGATTTGAGTTACTATGGGAGGTAAAAAGGTGTTCCTTATCAGCAGCCGATTCTAAGTTTTCGCTATTGGTCACTAGTAAAATTTCACACTATATAAATTTCAATGATGACGGGTGTGATACAGAGCTCATCTCTCAACAAATTTATCAATGCAACATTAGCGTGAGTATATACTCACTTACCTACTATTAATATTTGATAAAATGGACGTACCTACTTTTATTACTTACGTAAGTAGCAAGCAAGTTGTAGCTTTGAAAACTTTCCGAAGGTTACTACTTTGCAATAACTGGACTACACTGGATGCTTTTAAAAAGTTAGTATAGCGAAGGATTAAATTGCAAGAGTGCAGTCTTTTCAAAACTTACAATTCTAACAATAGTTTTCAATTCACAACGTTTTCAGAGTGAAAATGTTATTGTGCAATGGCTGTAATATTATTTTATATGTCACATTGAACATACACGGTTCCATAGCCGTTGGCTGACTCACACATTTAAATCTAGTATTGAGCTAATTTTAAGAGGGTAGTAAGTACATACCTTCTCTATACAAAGTTGTGAAAGAGAGACAATTAGAAAAATTATCTACTTACGACAAAATCTCAGGTGACAAGATAAAAGCTGGTCGTGAAATTACCTGCAACATAAAAATAAAACTCTCGTTAAAACTGAAAAACTACAAAATCACATCGTTAAGCTATAAAATTGCCAACGTGAAAAAACTACATGAAAAACAGGCACGTTTGCATAAAGTTGATCTGTTCAGCTGTGAATCGAAGGCCGTATCACGGGCTCCACATATCGCCTATGAAAATAGCGACATTCAGTATTGCTGACGTTATGCCGACGTGGTCGGATCAGTGCGATTTCAACGGCTCTGGCAGGCTTCGATTTTTTCAGCTTACACATCAACTTTTTATATTCGATTTTAATAATATTCATGAGCTTAAAAGATTGTTTGAACATTTTTTGCTGAACAGCAGGGTTCATCTAATCGCAGAAGTGAAAACCAGTAGGTATGCACAAAAACGCACTGTTTTAGATGCACCAGTCGATAGAAAAAACTTTGACCTTACGTCTTGTGTTCCAGTCACATAGACAGGCAAAATATCTCTCAACTCTGGCTAAAGTTCTTTTGATTTAGCGTTGCTAGAGAATTTTAAGCCTCACAAAGCTAAAATCCAAGCAAAACTGCTTATTTCAAACTAATATCTGCTCAAACAGACATACATAAAACACATTCCAAATTATCTGGAGGCAAACAAAAACTTGTATGAACTTTCCAAAGTGATGTTCACAGTAGCACTTACAGTCGCAAATAAAAATTGAAAAATCCTCGCCCTAAATCCCCTGCGGCGGTTCGCTCGCACGTTCCGTTCGCCCCTCCACAAAGGGCTATGACGTTATTTATATAAAAATTACTCTGTACAGCGCGAAAATGCGAGCAGTGCATTTTTTGTCATGTTTGGTGACATTTTTATCACGCACGCCTGTGGAAAGTTTTCTGTCTATTGAAGATTTCTTAATTATCTACGGATAATTATTATAATACCAAGATATTTTGTCTTTTGACTACCCTGGTAATATTTTTCTGCTGGCTTACTGCCTAGGTGATTAAAAGTTGCCGTTTAGAAGCCGCCTGAGATTTTAACGTTAACGTTATTCTGCAGGTTTATCTCGGAATATTAATCAATTTTACTCATATCTCTGCTCACATAACTCTTAAAGATAAAATCTATGTTTTACAAGATTATTTATATCAACGGCAACAAACAACTCCGATTCCCACAACATTGCGTTTCACAAAGGTGTCAAAACTTTACTTTAATGATGACAAGACTCGTTAACGCACGTCCAACTTGGTTGTGAAATTTCCCAAGCTTTTACTACCCTAGTACTATTATACAGGGTGGTCCATGAAGTGACGTCAATAAAAAGAAATTAGATTCCTCACATTTTGGGGTATTCGAAAATACCCCATGTATGTTCCGCAATTATTTTTAGTTTCCGAGTTATTCAACTTTTAAAGTTGTATGGGAAAAACTCGAATGACAGAATTTTTTTCTTTTTTTGTACCCTAAAAAGTACAAATCATAAAGATTGTGTTAGGAAATCAACCGCGCAAGAAGCCCTTATACGGAAATAAAAAAGAAAAGGAAAAATTACTGCCAGTCGAGATTTTCCCATACAACTTTAAAAGTTGAATAACTCGGAAACTAAAAATAATCGCGGAACATACATGGGGTATTTTCGAATACCCCAAGATGTGAGGAATCTAATTTATTTTTATTGACGTCACTCCATGGACCACCCTGTATATTCTGTGCTTTTACTATGATAACTTTTAGTACAGCCCGTTGTTTCAATATTCTGACCAACAATATTTACGTCAGCCCCATATTGTTTTGCTAGACGGCCTAACAAGTTTACAACATGCAAAATGAAAACTAACGGCTGACACTACACGAATTATATAGAGGGGCTTACATTCCTAGGAAGTTAGTGGATGATATGATGTAGTCTAGTCTCGCAACATGCATTCACAATCATTTGAGAGTGAGTATGATAGAAGAGCGAAAAGTTTAGTGGGCAGGTCACCTGCTCGATGGTCAGACGGTATCATCAAGTTAAGGCAGGATTGTGAGGATTCGCGCTGTAGAGAGGAAGCCTTATACCCTGCAATGGGTGGATGTGGGATGATTATAATGGTACCATGCATTTTATGATATCACTGGCGTGTCAATTTAAAACGATAGCTCTGTAACCCACAACTTAGTTCACTTTTGAACACGCCACCGTCAGTACCTATCTATACGCATCATTGCATAACCGGCCTTGATGTGTTCATCTGACAAATACTTATATACAGAATCCAAAACCACGTTTTTATTTTATCAAAGTTTATACGAGTTCGGCGAGTGACTATAGCTGATATCTTTCACTTGTCAATGTCGAAAAATTGTATTACATAATTTAAGAGAAGATGATTGTATATTATTGTATTAAATACTTTGTATATATTGTATTATTTATATTAAATTGTATTGGTTCAATTCCCGGTGGGGTCACTCACAAAGTTGATATTTATCACTTTGTGAAATTGATCCCAGTCTGGTTAGAAAATTGCAGGCTGAACCTCCTGATTGTCCGAAAAGCAAGGTGGTTCCGTGCTTCGGATGGGCACGTTAAGCCGTCGGTCCCGGTTGCTGTCTATGATGGCAGTCGTTACACAACCATGTCAGAGGTCTGCTACTTGCAGTAGGCGGTTGAAAATCTCTGACACCAGGGTTCATCGGGTCGTTGAACGATTCGGTGTCCCACACGAAGAGAGAGATTGTACTAAATAAATATTCCGATAATAATGCATGCAAAATACCTAGACACACTCTTTTTGCTATTTGTGAAATTTATACCGTTTTGTTCTAAATATAGAGGTAAATTGACCAACAGACCGAATGTCCTGGTCTCCACTACTTTCTTTCTAGTTGACCTATTTATGCTAGCCTCTACACGGTTTCTTATGTGCAACGTCGTCTTATACGTTCTTGTTTCAGTGGAGGAAGCTCGCTCATTATGTTCGCTTTATGCTGCAAATAACACGAGTAACTGAATCACCAGTTTTCTACCTCTAAATGTATTTATATTTACTTCTAGAACAGGAAAAACTCCTCACAGAACTCTATACTTAATTTAAAGTTGTCTTTAATAAAAAGTTATCTAAAAGCTATATTTTAGGTTAATCTTAACAAAGAAGTATAAAAATACAGCCATTTTTATTACTAACAACACAAAAAGTAAATTCGTAAAATCAAAACAGAACACTTAAAAATATAATCAAATAAACAAAATCAAAAGAAAAAGATCATATCAGAGTCTCGCCATTATCGATAACAAATATAGATCCAGTGATACTACGTGCACGATCACTCGCAAGATACAAAATGAGGTCAGCCACATCTTCGCTCTCAGCCATCTTTCTAAGTGGATAGGTTTTAGCCCGAGACGCATATAGTTCTTCCACTTCTTCCCTGCTGAACCCTGCCCTCTCTGCAAACGATGTTCTGGTTCCACCGGGATTAACAGAATTCACTCTGACGCCACTTGGTCCGAGATCCAACGCTAAACATTTAGTGAACTGATCTAAGGCGGCTTTAGAAATACAATAGGGTAGATAATCAGCGTCCTTAATAGGCCTGAAGGCAGCTACGCTTGATACATTGACGATGTTTCCCCTTGCTTTGATGAGATGCGGTGTAGCGATACTGGTGAGCAGATACACGGAACGCACATTATTTGACATCATTCTGTCGAACGGTTCAATGCCATCTGTTATACTTCCTCTAGCACCACTCGCAGCGTTGTTAACTAAAACATCAATTCTTCCAAACGCCTCAATAGTTTCATCAACAATCCTCTTAACGTCCTCATCGTTCGTCATTTCAGCGATCACAGTCAGAGGCTTAATATTCTTTGCGGCTTCACATTGGGCTGCGACACTTTTCAGGTTAACTTCATTTCTTCCGGTAAGTACTAGTTGAGCGGACTGTTTAGCAAATAGTTCCGCAGCAGATGCACCGATCCCAGCACTAGCTCCGGTGATTACAACCACTTTGTTAGAGAAGTCCATCTCGGACAACGTTAGGTGTAAGACTGAGGTTCCGCGCGGGCGATTGCCTCACTATAGATAAACATCTTGATGACCTCGGTTGGGACTTGCTGTTTGGCGGTCAATGGGGCATGTAATGAAGAAATTGAATTTGTTGCACTACCGGCTGGTAAAATAATTGTACGATTAAGGCTGAACCTTTGATCGATTTTTTGTTTATCACGTCTACGTAAAAAAACTTTAAAATGTTCGGCGTAGATAAGTAAGTGGCTATACTGTTGTATTTGTATCATACCCACGTGCATGTTTTGTTCGTATAACAAAACAACATAATAGCCTAGCATATTAGGCTCGGCTATCTATCAATCACTTTTATAATTCACGTCCATGTTTCCTACCATTATACGAATGGATATTATCAGATAAGCAGCACACGAATTCAAAACAAAGTAGCGAGCCGCGAGCCCTCCAAGCCCCTGGGGAAAATTCGTTGACCCACCTAAATATCGATTTTAAAAATACGTTAACACTGGCAATCCATTCTGACTATAAATTTTACATGGCAATACTTCTCAATTACAAAACGCTAATCAGGAAGTAATTAGTGAAGGATAAATTAGATATTTTTTTGCTCTTAAATATGTACTAAGAAGCAAATTAGTAGGATGATAAGATAAATTACTGATGGATCACAGTTGGAACGTTCAAGAAGATCCATAGTACAAACAAATAATAGGTAAGTAATAGTAACAATTTTAAAGATCATTGCACGATTTGGAAAATAACTAACTACGAATGTGTAACTAGCCTTAACCACCTAAATATGTGTGCTATAGGTCACAGGTGTTTTAAGGCTTAAAACTGATCAAACACAATACTAAAAGAATTTTCGAAATAGTATTGAGTATGAATTGTTTCAAACAGCTGGCTACTTCTGACCCTAAATTTGTTTCAACGTACAGTACATGGTCTAAATAACTTGGAAACTACGTACTGAATATTGAACTTCGGTAATTAACGCCGTCTATTCAACAGCATTCTGCGACCCAACTACGTAATACCTCTCGAGATACTGGGTATAACCGGAGAGCTATCCACGTCAAATGGTGTACTAATTGACGGTTGTATGAAACATTTTTGGCTTCCACGCAAAAAGGGTCAATCAGTAAGGTATTGAGCTAAGATCAGTTTCGGGAACTACAAATGTACCTCTATTATGTTCATGCTCATGTATTTTCTGAAACTTTATGTATCACAGACCTCAAACTTCAAAAAACCCAACTTCATTAAAATGCAGATATCTCGGAGGTCCATTAAGCCGTTATAGACTTATGAGTGACCAATTTCGGAATCTAGTATTGTCCCTCTATTGTAATGATTACCAAAACAAAAAAATCAACACTTTTTGAAAACGGTTGTCCAAAGATTTAACTCGGTAATACCCAATTTCATAAAAATGCAAATATCTAGGAAACTAAATGCCGGTTATTAGCACAATTAATACACCGTTTTTAATTATTTGGTATGAAAAATGCAATCGTTATGACTGAAAAGCAACTAAGCAACACAAAACTACATTTACAACACAACTCAACAGCTATCAACTACATCTAGGATCGAATAAAAATTTGAATACCATTAGCGCCGTAGTTTGGCAAATCGTAAGCCCTCTGAGGCAGCTAGACCTCAACCTATACCGCCCGAGTTGCAGGCATGGCATTTACATGAATGATTATTCAGGCATGCTTCCCTCATCACCTCACTACTCTCGACTTTAACTACTTCCCTTAAGGCAGGGTTTCGGGTGTTATCAGTGCAGTATGGAGGGGCATTGTTCGAAACGTTAGGGCATGTTAACATGCATCTGCCGTGTGGTCGAACCGTCGGACGTAAACAGTCCAGAAATGCCTCGAGTGTTTTGGAGTTTCGTTGAGTAAGGGGGCTGAAGTTGGTGTGGTGAAAACCACAGCTTTCTTGTAGGAAAACAAGAATTTAAAAAGAGGAGCAGCGAATCTATACTCAATGTCAACTTATCTGCTACATGTAGGTACTTACCTTACCTGAAAATTTTACTAAACAACAAAGCAAAGATCACAAACTAATTTTATGATTTCTTAAGAAAAGTACACATTATTTGCAAGGAGGGTTATGTGAATTCCAGATACTTTTAAAAATTTCTGAATTTACACGTTTTTGGAACTTTTGCTGTTATTTTAGCTATTGTAAGAAAAAACGCAGCTGATGTTTATAGTAGTTCCATTTGCGTGTGAAATTTATATACTTGCTCTTTGTCATGTTTCAATGAAAGACAACCTTTTGGAAATCATAAGAACCTAGCTAAAGTAAAAGAGGTCAAAATAAAGAAACAGCCAAGTGCGAGTAAGATACGCGTACGTAGTGTTCCGTACCATTACGTATAAAAACGGAATAAAAATCATGTTTCTTGTGATAGGAACCCCCTGAAATATAAACATATTTATGTGTTGTTTTTACAATCGGTTATTTTATTATAGCGCTTACACGTTCTGCGAAAGTTAACAATTTATTACCGACCCCGTAAGGGATATACCTAGGCGTGATATATGTATGTATTTTTTATTAACGTTCTAATAAAATACAGCTCCAAACCATTTCCGATAAAAATCAGCTTAAAAATACGTTTTTATCTTCCAATATCTAATATCAATATTTGGATTTGTTGTTTTGTAGTAGCAACAGAAATACGACATCTGGTACCTACTATGAGATAGGCAGGCACAACCGTCACAGACGGACGGACGAAAAACAGCGTAGTCTGGCTAATTCTTGAAGGTTTTTTGTTAGTACCCTTTAAGTACCTACGGGTAAAAATAGTCAGTTTACAGAAGGTTCACTAAGATTTTCCAGATTGTCACTTGTTACATAGCCAGGGTTGGTTTACTGTCAAAAATCTCAAAGCATAAGAATATCAAAACCAAATCAAAACAGCCAAATCTGATACAATAACGTCAGGATTCTGAGCCAATTTTGATCCAAGAAATATGACGTTTGTTGCAACCATCTTCTAGTTACCTCGAGTTCCCCTGAGATTCCAGTTTATTCTACAGTTAATTTATTCCGTAAAAGTTATAATCGTCACTAGTACTGCCGTGCCATCTTGTATAGGCGCCGTTTCCCTAATTTGTAATGAGAGTAAAGCTCTTTTAGGGTAGTCGTAATATTGTACGGACCCCTAAAAAGAGGAGATTCCACGAATACCCTTGACCGCCCTAAGCCTGCTTAAGCGGCTCGACCTTTGCTTTCGTTTTTTCCCGGAATCCCGTATTGATACGGGCTTTGTCTATTTTTGGCAACTAGGAAACTACTTATATATTATGTAAGACAACCCTTTTTAGCATTTTTAGTTTTTAGCATTTTAGTCGGTCCGTGAACATTTCAAAGATCTTCGCATAATGACCCTGCCGAGCATTCATGTACAGCAGATGGCCATATTTATGTTTCATAACATTGACTCCTTCTCAAGGAAGGGAAGCATACCCACCCACAACCTACGGAGTAATGCTCACAAGAACCGCGTAATTCCTCCAGCTCACAAACTTGCCAGGTCTGAGCAGTCGGTATATGTCTTGGGTCCCGCTATATACAACCGCCTTCCAGAGTCCATACGTGTCGCGAAGTCCTTGCAATGTTTTAAAGCTAAAACACAATCATGGCTACTGGCAAATAACTTTTATAGCTTAAGTGAAGTTATGGACCTACCTATTACAACATAAAATTTTATACTATTATTATATAATGTTTTTAATAATAATTTTTGAATTGTACAATACTTAATGTACCTGCCTATATTATTGATATATCAATGTAACAAACCGACATGTAACGAATGTTATGAAATAAATTATCATTTATCATTTATCATTTATCATTACTAACTACAAGAGAAGAGATTGGTTGTAGATATTAGCAGGAAAAATAAAACGGTTAGATTCATAAACTTTTTCCTTACAATTATTGCATGATGCAACTGATTATAGGTAGGTTATTTATAAACAAAAATATATTATACGCGTACTAAACATTTTAGAAACAAACTTGGATAAACTAATATGTATGTAATCATTTTGTGAATCTTTTATCTCTGAATCAAACATTTTGCATTCCTATTTGTCATTTTCTTAGATACACGATTTTGTCGTAAATGTACCTACTTATTTGACATATTTCGATGACAAGTAATTTTTAATTAAGTATTTCTCTCATCCAGGAATTTTTCAATGTCACCTAAATAATTTTAGAAACATTGCAAAATAATAAAATATATTTCAATATTATGAAATCCATTATCATTTATTTCAACACTATTGAACGATATTGAACAAAAATGTCAACAGTATTACTTCAGTTAACAACTAAAATAATATCTTATCGACCAAAGATTCTAAACAGGTGCACTTCTTGATAAAACATACGAGTCATATATTCGGAAAGGGGTGCCCCATAAGCCTGCAATAATAAAGTATAAATGATGGGCAGGGCGTCTTGATCCACGTCCCCTCTGTGTTTCCGGTTCAGGGACGGCGACGCCAAATCCGATTAGATTTTGGCGTAGAATGCTGCATCCATCGTACAGTCTCTCTCACTTACTCATAGACAATTCCATTTTTAAAGTTTCGACTTTCTTGTGATTGATACCGACAAGCCGGACAAAAACTTTGTTGTACGATTCAATAACAGTTCCTGCATCTAGAAAAGTAACAAGTACCTATTGCTGTAAAATATTACAGTCTGAAAAAAATTTAACCTTACATTCTGAATAATTGTACATAGAGATGACATCCAGGCTGTGGCGGGGGCGACGTGGACGAGACTGGCTATGGACCGAGACCAATGGAAACTGATGGAGGAGGCCTTCACCCAAAAATGGGTGCCAAAGAACAATTAAAAATAATTAAAAATAATCTTATCAATATGACATGAAATAAAACATATGAGTATTGGCTAAATAATTAGATTAAATTTACGCTAGTAACATATAATATGATTGGATTAAATGAAATTAAACTAAATAATACTCATACCTATGCTAATCTCTACAAATAATGCAAATAAATATATTTCTATTTCTACTATTAATCTAATTTTGTAAGTTGAATGAATTAGTTATATCTTAATCAAAATACTCGAAATATTTATTAGTTTATTTTATATATTTACTGAATATAATAAAATTAAGATAAAAATGTAATGTTTGTTATATTGTAATTTGTTTTTTGGAAATAAATGGCTTTGTATTGTATTGTATTGTAAGTAAGCGGGAAGGATTGTACCTAGTCTATGTTCGCAAGTACTATGATAATCAGCGCTAGCTTGACAGTAATCAATTCTTTAGTAGCACTTTAATCATCATCTGGTTTGTTTCCGAAGAACAAACTAACCACCTAAAAGCATAAAATAGGACAGAGATAAGAATAAAGGAACTGCGATAAAACTAAATAAAAAAATAATGAAAAGTAAGTATTTTCTAAAAAAATCCTTTTCTACAAAGTTATCGAGTCAATCACTCTTGACGTGACAATCGTATCTCGCGGTAAAAACAGCGATGGACATCCAAAATTCAAAATCCCTGTTGCCATAACAGAAGTGGGTAATGGTGCCCCGTTGATTTATGAACCGGATCCTTACTTACGGACGTCGTCGCAGCGGTGGCAGCGTCGCGACCCATCTTCGGGACGACCCGGGTGATTGCGTCATCAAGCCCGTATCGCGGCCGCCTCCGGATAAGCGTTTTGGAAGATAATAAACTAATAAGTCACTTCTGTTGTGTTCCGGTTTCTAGCATGGACTTTTGAAAATTGTCAATCGTTTCTCGTGGTAAAAAACAGCGATGGACATCAAAAACACGAAATCAGTGTTGCCATAACAGAAGTGGGTAATTGTGCCCCGTTGATTTATGAACCGGATCCTTACTTACGGACGTCGTCGCAGCGGTGGCTGCGTCGCGACCCATCTTCGGGACGACCCGGGTGATTGCGTCATCAAGCCCGTATCGCCGCCACCTCTGGATAAGCATTTTGGAAGATAAAAAGCTAAGTCACTTCTGTTTTGTTCTGAGTGACGAAAAGGCGGTTGTCATAGCTCCAGCATAGACAAAGTGTCAAAATAATGTAGAAAAGAACAAAAAATCCGATGACGTGACGTGTTTCCTATAAAAACTACTTGTCAAACTCTATTTGACATCTCGCCGGGACTTGGGGTGAAAGGCCTGCGGAATTGATTTCCATACAAGACAAGCCGGCGGAAAGCTGTCGTTTTTAAGCCTTCCTGGTTTTATCACATCGACTTTTGAAAATCGTCACAAGTTGATTTCGAGTGGCGTGTGTCAATTTACCATAGTACCTATTGATACAGTTTATGACAGGAAACACACGGTAACGTCCGTTTGTCCGTTTATTCCACTTTATTTTCATACGAATACGGATTATTTCAAGCGATTTGAAAGACGTATCTGTGGAACCAGCGTTGTGCGATGCCGTTTGACATAAACCGTATTCTTATGAAGGTAGGAGGGAGAATTGAATGAATGACGCACAAACGGACGTTCCGTACGTCTTGCATCAAAGTTGTCGATATTTTGTCGTTGTGTTGTGTTTTGTGTAGAAACCATAAATACTTCTTTAATATTATTCACAAACAGTGAAGTTACAGTTCGAACAAACTATGGCTAAAAAGGCCCCTTTAATAAGCAAATGTCTCGAGACATAATATACATTTTAGTTACTTTGTTTTAAAGAAACCTGCCCTTAGTTTATAAAGACCTATTCAACGATACCCTACCTACTCAATATTGTAGAAAAAACAACCCATTAACTAATAACTATGAGTAGTCTGAACTGAACTCTTCGGCAACAATTCTCGATATCGACATCAACATGAATTAGTCACAGCACTACCGCATTCCTCAACATGGTCATGAACTCATTCGCGTACTGTAAGTCCAGTCCAGTTAGCAGAGTCGTGGTTGTAGATAGTTATGAGAGTTTTGCGGGTATTTGTCAAAAGCCTCCGCCAAAAAAAGTTTTTTTATTTCGCCAGTTCTGTGTCCCACTACTAGACAAAGGCCTCCCCTCTTTTGCACCACCTATCTGTAAAATCTATCCCAAAATATATTTTTAACTAGCTGGTGCCCGCGAACTTCGTCTCGCCAAGGGACGCTTGTGTGCCAAAAAGCTCTTCAGAGCTGATAAAAGTTATCATCACTTATCTATCATCGATGTTGCTCAAGACATTTGTCTGCCACCATTCCAAACATCAATACATCACTAAGTTTTAAATGATACAGGCATGCACAATCTACGGCAGATGAAACGGACGTTACGTTTGAGCCTACCATCGGTATACAAAACAGGTAGAATGACTTCTTTGCACCGACCGCCTCACATAAGGTGGCGTGG